>CAHIKZ030005415.1:2787500-3157500 GCA_903632075.3 Acanthosepion pharaonis
AATTGCATTTCAAAGAATGAGAAAATTTACAATCACCTGATGAGATGCGTTGATATGCATCGAAACACGATTGCAACAGTGTAGCGACTTTGACATGCTTTTAAAAAATAAAAAATATATATATATATATATATATATATATATATATATATATATATAACTATATAAAATATATATAAAAATAATTTATCTCTCCTATGCTCAATCTCTCCCTCCCTCATATATATATATATATATATATGTATGAATGATTCATGAATTTATAAATTGTAATTTGCACCTTTAATTGAAATTAAAATAACTGATCCAAAGTGCAACTATCGGATAATAAGTGTGACATTACTGTAATTATTGAACAATATAGTTCATGCCACATCGACGGAAAATCTACCAGTAAAAAAGAATTCTCTTTTGTACAAAAACGCACAACCTTAAAATTTAACTTCAAACTCAGCGTTGCAACCGCACGTTCCAAAACAATAACACATTTCTCATAGCATTTTTTCGGATTACATCTCTATTTTCGTTGTCCTCTTATTACCGAGAAGTAAAAACAAGAACAAAATCTATTTCCATACCTGAGGATGTCTGTAGGAACAGACGAAAGCTTGTAAAAATTAAAAGACCCTATGCAACTGGAATTTATGAACAGGGATCATATCATTCATATACAGTTTTGGGGTTGATGTATCTTATTTATATTGTTTGCGAAGATGTATTCTCGCCATTTAAAGCATTAACCTCTATATTTGTTTTTGTATGAATGATTCATGAATTTATATATATATATATATATATATATATATATATATATATATATATATATATATATATAAGGGAGGAGAGAGTGAGTTTAGAAGAGATATATTATTTTTAAAATAATCAATACAGACATTGGTATTCTTACCTACTCATAAAATCTCTAATAAATACCATTTATTAATGCGGGTTTTTCTGCATGTCTTGTTCATTTCTTTTTATTTTGGCCATTTGTGTTTTCTTATCCAGAACCACTGCTTCTTTAATAATAGCTTTATTATGGAAATCCGAACTTATGAAATTAGTCGACATTTTTACACAACCACTTAGCAAATATAATTGTTCAAGCCCATTCCTAACGTAATGTATACATTGATTTTTATTTTGCTTGAAGCTCATCTGAAATAAAATTTAAGCGGCTAGGAAAGTAAAATTCTTTGGCGCGAGAGAGACAGACAGACTGACAGAGACAGAGAAAGAAAAGAGAGAGAGAGAGAGAGAGAGAGAGAGAGATAGAAAGAGAGAGAAGCAAATTTCGTGAAGTGAACTTATTTTATTCTTTTTTCTAGTTTTATAAAAAATCCGTTTTCCCTTCATTTGCATTTCAAAGAGCAAAGTATATTACCTGTTTGTTAAATTAATCTCAAAGAAAGGAATATATCTTAAATATACAGATAAAACTTTTCTTGATTCAAATGTTTGATTCTTTTAAATAAAATACGTGAATTTGTACACATGAAAACATTGTTGAAATTCCATTCCTTCTGCGAACAATCGAACAATTTCTATGCGTTCAGTTTTAACAGCGCGGAGCAGTTTGAACATGTATTCGGAGTGAGCACGAACCAAAATGAGAATCAGATTTGTCTTCCTAGTTTACCATGAGCAGAAAATGGGCGAATACTAACATTTCAAGGGTTGGAAGAATCGGACCAAAAACATCTTCATAGAGAGAAATATATATATATATATATATATATATATATATATATATATATATATATATATATATATATATATATTAAAAAAAAAGGCAGTGACTGGCCACGACTATAAGTTTTATGTTTGCACACAATCATCAGGACTGGCTGCCTGATAATTGTGTGCAAGCACATGAAACTTATAGTTGTGGGCCAGTCACTGCCAACCTGGTTTTTGATCAATATTGACGCTTTGCAATTTCTTATGGCATTGAGCTCTTTTATGCCAGTGGGCTACTTTGGGGCAAACTCTTTCAGAGCTGCTTATTCTTTTCCTGGATATATATATATATATATATATATATATATATATATATATATATATATATATATATATATATATATATATATGAATTTGTAGGTCTGATGAAGTGGATTGGGATTACGATTTCAATGTATTAAATTATAACCATGGAATATTAGTATTTCAGCCTTTTTATATTATATATATATATATATATATATATATAGAGAGAGAGAGAGAGAGAGAGAGTGAGAGAGGGAGGGAGCAGCAAAGTTCTTTTTTCCTTCTGCAACAATATCAAGTAAAATGAGTCACTCTATGTTACACACACAGATTTCTACATATATTAATCACCGGGCTTCATATCTTTGTCGCTATTTTACCACACACACACACATATATATATATGTGTGTGTGTGTATGTGTGTGTGTATACCTATGCATGTTTTGTTAAACAAAACTGTGAATATAGTTTTTTAAAGTTTTTATAATATTTTTCTTGTATACAAACAAGTGTTTTCTTTTCTGGGCTTAATCAGTGTAGTGATTGTTTATATATTTTTTGATTCCGAGCGCTTTCCAAAGATTTTCTAAGGATTTCAGTTATACTACTATATTTGATGGTGTGTCAATCCTATAGCAGACAGTCTGGAAGTTGCTGGAAACTAAACATATTCTTAATTCCCGAACACGGCTAATACATTGTGGCTGTGTTCATAATCGATTATATTAAGGGATGATTCTTGTTTTTTTTTATAATAAGAACTTCTGCTACATTTCCTGCTGGTTTAAATCGGACCGTATGGAGTTGGGGTTAGAAAGATGTAGGATTCAAATTTAATAACAATACATTTACAACATCATATATATATATATATATATATATATATATATATATATATATATATATATATATATAGGTAAAAGTACATTCCATCTGAATTATACATATTAGCAGCAATAAAAAAACATCCTAAGAAGAAAGCACATGGTCTCAGTCTTGCAAATGCCATTCCTTAAAAACTTCACAACATAAAACAAACGCTAGTTAACAACACTTTTCCAAAATACATTATAGGCAGTCAAATAAAAATGTTTCTTTCAAAACAAAACGATAATACTACAATCCACAAGGACAATAGCAACAATATGACTATATTTTATCGAAACCAGATACACAAAAACTACAAACAGGAAATATTACAAAAAATACATCACTTCAGTTAAACAAACAAAAACATGTAGAAAATTCAAATCATCAAACCTTATCATCAGCAACAATAGCTCACCGGTGAAATCAGAACTATATTAGATCCATATTTAAATTCCCAATGAAAAACTGTGTTGCCGATGAAAATAAATTCATAAATAAATTACACACTACCACTTGCCGGTCAATATTGATGACCCTATATCTTTCTGACCAGAGCTCAATGCGAGCACATTTAAATCAGCATGGAATTTTTACCCACCCCGAGAGACAACAGGTACTTGTCGATAAGACAAATATAATACCCTCCTCCAACTGTAAAAGGCGTTTTTTTTGTTTTGTTTTTTTACATGGAAGCTATTCTTATGAAAACGAAAAACAAGAATCGTTAATTAATAATTTCTATTTGATAATATCAATTATGTACACCGTCATAATGTACTAGCCGTGTTCGGGCATAAAGAATATGTTTGTTTACTTTTCAAATTTTTTCAAAATGTCTACAATAGAATTCCGACTAGATTAGGTGAAAGCCCTCAGAATTTGGATAATTCTTATACTCTTGCCAGAAAAGAAAAAAAATTAACATGCATGAAAAACATAATCAAAACTTATTAAAAGTACCTTATCAGTGTTGTAGCTTATTACTTATTGTTGTAAAATAACATCTATTAATGAGAGATTGCTTCTCAAACACACAAACACAGACATACATACACACATAAACACGCACGCACACACACACACACATATATATATATGTCATGTACAGATACTTATGACTGGATAACTGATTTACTAATATTTATCTTTTTCAGACTTCATGAATATGTTGAGTGATTGAAAATGGATTTCAGATCAACAAAGTGTTCTTAAAAAAACCCATTAACCTCCAAGTCGATTATAAATACACTAGAGAAATTTTAACAAGTATTTTGAGATGAAGCCAAAAATTTATTTATAATTTGTTCTGCATATATGAATATGAATATATTCGTGCCTTGAAGACTAAAAAAATTCTTTTCAATGATTGTTTCAATCGATCAAATACTTCCGTCTTTTCCAGAGACTTAGATTTTCTATCTCGACGAGTGACAATTCTGTTCATAAGAAAACAACCAAATTTGATTGTATAAAAAGAAGACCTGAAAACACAATTGTTTAGAAGCTCAGACGCTTTATTTTTGTGAAATGAAAATATTTGATCCGTCATTTGCGAATCAAATATTGCTTATTGGGTTCGACAGAAATTCAATCTAAGAAACTAAGTGAATCCCATTTTGCCGTTTGTAAAAAGTACTTGTCTTTAAAGATTTCTCGCGAACAAACGTTTTTAAGCAAGTATTTTTCGATACTACTTTTGAAAATCAAACAGCCTCAAATAAATTTGTTTGGTATAAAATCATTCGAAAAATGAAATGCGGAAATAGTTTAGATTATTGTTTTAGACAATCGAACAGTCACGAAAAATATTTTTAAAATTTTGGAAAAAAAAAAGCAAAGACAATTCAATATTATACCAATTTTTTTTCCTTTTTCTTTGGGAGTTTTTAGGATTGACCACAATTTAACAAAATGTTTTTCACGAGAAAAGTAATTTATTTCGCATATTTATTTCATTGATATAAAAAAAAGCGCGACGAGATTTTTGCTTGAGATTCACTTTATTGTTTTTGTAAGAATCGCAAGAAAAAATTCATTTTTTTTCAACAGTTTTCTACTTGTACTGCTTCCCTCTGGACAAAGAATTCTTTATCAAATGTTCTTTCGAAAGAAGCACAAACTTGCTAAGTTGATGAATGTGTATATTTGTATGCTTGTAAAAGTTTCCATAATTCATGAATGATTCATCAAAATCTCATTGATAGACTGATTATCTTTTGTATGTGTATCTTGCCAATGTTTAACATTTTTTCTTTACACATCAACTAATTCAATAAATTTGGTTATGTTTGAATCTGAACATATGTTTTGATCTTATTAAACAATTCTTTCACACTAACACCTTCATTTTTGTGTAGATTTTTGCAGCAGTTTTCTTAAATCGCTCTTTTTATTATTAAAAGCTTGTGTGATAGTAGATGCGCCCTTCGTTTAAAACCAATTTCTCAAAAGATCTTTGTTGCTCTTGTTGGTGGAATTTGGTGTTAAGAGAATGATGAGAGATTTTATGTGACTTGCCATTCTTCCAGAAGACAAACTACCTGTGACTAGCGATTTTTTATTCTTTTGAATTCATGTTGCAATGAATATCTAGTATAAAAAAACCCTGGAATAATTTATTATTAGTAGTAGTAGGAGTATTAGTATTTCCTTTGATTTCTGTTGTATACTCAATTCCTTCCGTTTCCCAACCAGAGACCTAAGGTCAGAAATGGTTTCATGACATTTTCCCCCTGATAATTTTGTAAAAAAAAAAAAGATCACGCACAGTTTACATAGGTAAAACTTATAGTAATGTGTGAGCTGTACTTGTGAGCACAATATTTTGTATTTCTTTAAGGCATGGGCTACCGGGAATCATTTCAATGAGTCTATTGGAAACTTTATCAATCTATACGAGGGATCTAACTACGAATTATTGATATCCTAAGGTGTCACATTTTTGAGATTTTCACTTCAAGATCCTTGAATTTTGACATTTTTTGAAGGTATGCAAAGATAAATTACAATCTGTAGAGACTGCAATGTCAATAAGAAATCGCATTCTTTTCTTGTGGGTCACGATTTCTGGGCGATTAATTTGATTGTTCTGTCTGTTTGTATTGTATAATCAACATAAAATTGTTACAGGACCTATTTCTGTAACCGAGTCTGGGTGATATTCGTACCAGTTTCTTACAGTTTCCTTCTAGTAAAAGTTGCATATTTATCAATGATGATATTAGCCCATTCTATCATGCTGAGTTTTATATTGAGTTGTTGCTAATACTGTGCAACCTGATACAAGATAGTCAATTGTTTCTAGATATTTATATCTGCATTTCGAGTTAACACAATTATTCAGTATGTGTGTTAGGTAAGTTTTTGTTATCAAGCATTGTTCCTGTGCAGCAAGAATAAAACCTTCCGTTTCAGCTTTTAACTTTGCTTGACGTAATCACCAATAGATACGGAGTCTGTCAATATTAGCTTGTTTAATACGGGCATAGTATTGACCATGAAGAGCCTTTCTATCGTTGTTGCATTTAGTACATTGCTTTTGCTAAGGTTTTTTTTCCTGCTGCTGAAGGTTTATTATGATTTATTTGCACTTCTTTGAAATTCCCTTTTGAATTTGTTGGCTTACTTTATTAATGAATAAAGCATCTGATTGTTTTCATGTTCTTTGACACCGATCATCATCCAGTCATCTGTAGTTTCCAGGTATCTTTGAAGATCCGTTATTGTGGTTTTGGAAGACAGTTCTAGTTGAACTAATCCTCTGCCTCCTCCGGATCTGCAGACGATCAACATCAGCTTTGGGATGATGCATGCGGTGGCAAGTGAGAAGCTTTCTTGTTTTGGTGTACATTCGCTTAATGTCAGCTATGGTCCAATGAAGGATGTTGAAACTGTTTTGCCCCAAGTGGACAGCCAAGGTGTTTATGGCGGATATCACTTTTGAGAATTTAACTCGGTATTTAACACCGGACGCACATGCCTGTACTATTATTTTATTATTTCTCCTTCATTTCGGTATGCTGACTCCTAGTTATTTACAGGCTTCTTCTCATTCCAGTTCCCTAATCTTTGGGACAAAATATCGATCTATTGAGTGTGCTTTTGTAAGTCTTCCTTTCTTGAATGTTACTTTTGAACAGTTATCGAATCTGAAATCTATATCTACGTCATCACTGAAACATTTTACAGTATTGAGGAGACCCTTCAGCTCATTGTCATCTTTGTCAAAGAGTTTAATATCATCCATGTAGAATAAGTCCTTTAACACTTTCTTTTTAATTTTTATCCATTGTTATTGCTGTTTAGTTCATGCGAAAATGGTATTAAGGACAGAAAGTAAAGAAGAGACGACAGGGAATTTCCTTGGAAGATTCCACATCGCATATTCAAAGAATTGGAAGCGACAGTACCTTTGGTGTTATTTAGGTTAACTGTGCTTTTCCACAGTTTCATGCTATATTTAAGGAAATTTACTATCACTGTGGAGACTTTCCAAACATTTCCAAAGTCTTCAAGATCCAAGAGTGTGGAACATTATCAAAGCCTTTACGATAAGGTGCTGAGATTTCTACCTATTTCCTGCAGTTTTCCAAGATAATTTTATTTATTAGTAGTTGATCTTTGCAACCATATGAACCTTTTCGTTATTCCTTCTGTTCCAGAGGAAGAATATTGTTTTCATCGAGTAATGAGTAAGCACAGTTCGTCAGGACAGACGTGATCAATTTATATGTGCTAGACAGACACGTTATTGGCCTATAATTTTTTGGATCATCTGTTTAACCCGTTTTTGTTAGGAAATATGAAATAGCTTCATTGATCCATTCTGTAATTTTATTGGGGTTATTAATTAGCATTGATAAAGTTTGCCCAAGAGTTTTATGGATTGATGACAGATAATAGAGCCAAAAGTTTGGTTTATTTGGTCATTTTCTGGGGATTTCCATTTTGGGGATTTTGTTAGAGCTTTTCTAAGATTATTCTTCGGTATATTTTTCAATCTTGCGGAGGTTTAACGTTCATTCATTCTTGTTCTCGTTTGATTCATTCTGTATTTGGATTATATTCCTTGCTTGCTTCAAATATTCTCCCAAAATGTTTGCACTTCTTCAGTAGATTGTGGCTTTTTGACTTCTATAACTGTTTTTCTAATTTCCCTGTAAAACGCCTTGAGGTCCGTTTGGAATGTCTTATTTTGTCGATAGAAACTACAACGTTTTTCATATCGTCTTGTTCCCTGTGTCTTTAATTGCAATTTCTGTTTAAGCATTTCCTTGATTGGTGGAATTTCATTTACTGCTTTAATTTTATATTTCCACTTGATCTTGCTTTTCCGTGTTGAAACATTTGAATTTCTTGAAATCTCGTCTAGTATCGATAACTCACATCTGATTTACTCAATTTCTCTCTTTGATTTTGCCTTCGAAATGGGCATTTTTGTCTGTTGGTAAATCTTTTATTTGTCTTGAGATTAAGTTTTTTCAGTAGCTGCCAAAGATGTTGCATATATGACATTAATTACTTCTGTTTATTATTATTATTATTTTTATTTTCTTTGATTTCGGGCGTTTACACATTTCTTTCCGGGTCCCGCCCAGGGACCTAAGGTTACAAATGGCATCATGACACTTTACATTGACAAAAAAAAAAAAAAAAAAAAATATTACATAGATAAATCCATTCGTAAAGTGTGTGCTGTACTTGTCAGAACAATTTTTTGTATCTCCTTGAGGCATGGACTTCCAGGAATTCCTTCAATTAGTCTACTACAATCTTTTCCAACCAGTCCTAGGGCTACAACTACAACAGGGATTGTTGATTTTCCCATATGCCACATTTTTGAGATTTCTATTTCAAGGTCCTTGTATTTTGACAGCTTTTTGAATATCTTCAAATATACATTGCAGTCAGCAGGGACTGCCATATCAATAAGGAGACACCGTTTTTGTTTGTGGTCTTTAATAGCAATATCTGGGCGGTCGGATTTGATTGTTCTGTCAGTGTGTATTGTGTAGTCCCATAGAATTGTAACAGGTCCTATCTCCGTAACCGGGTCTGGGTGGTGTTCATACCAGTTTCTTTCAGTTTCCTTCCCGTAGAAGTTGTAGATTTTCCAGTGCAGATATTGGCCCACTCTGTCATGTCGGGTTTTATATTCAGTGGGTGCCAATATCGTGCAACCTGATACAAGATGGTCAATCGTTTCTGGATATTTATCACAGAATCTGCATTTTGGGCTGACACAATATTTTGGTATATGTGCTTGATAATTTTTAGTTAGCAAGGATAAAACCTGTGCAGCAAGGATAAAGCCTTCAGTTTCAGCTTTCAACCCTGCACTACGTAGCCACTGATGGGTACGGGTTTTGTCTACGTCAGCTTGTTTGTACGGGCAAGGTATTGGCCATGAAGCGGTTTATCTTGCCATCGCTTCTTTATCTGGTCGGTTGCATTCGTCTTTGCTGTCTTTTTTAAGTATTTTGCAGTTTCAGCCGGTGTATTGTGCTGTACTTGCATCTCTACGCCCATTATTATTATTATTATTATTATTATTATTATTATTCAATATATCGTGTGGTTGTTATTCGTATTTCATATTAACGTTGTTTACTTTGCGTAATATATATAAAAAAAAATCTAATTATCGTCTTCAACTTAACAAAGAGAGTTGATTTCGCTTCCTCATTCAGTTTTGTGCATTTGAAATGAATTGTTGACGAATGATAATACAAAAATAATCCCTGTTCTCTGCGTAGAAATATCTGAATTAAGATCAATTTCTTCCTTCAATTGATTTCTCACTTCTCTTATAACAATACTATAACCAAACAGTCGGTAGATAGTAGACGACCTGTAACACCATTAGACAAACTCGTGTCAATTACTTTTATCTTTTTCACCATCTCCTTTCTTTCTCGGGTCATTTGTCAGTCGTTAAAATTAATCTTAAATGTCTGAACCCTGTTTCAATTGCTTTCTGGAAGCCGATATAATTTTAAACGGTTTTCATTTCAATTTCTGTGACATCTGTTCCCAGTAGTAGTGCTACCGTTAGTTACTTTTCGCTGCAAAACCTCTTTGTTCATTTCATCTCTATTCAACTCCGGCTTTCGTTTTGTCTGGCCTGAGCCTCTGAGGGCGGCTGGAATCTTTTCATCTGCTGAATGAATGCAACGATAAATATGTCAAAATCTTTTTCTTGTCACAGTTGAAATTTAAAATTCCAATAGAAGTTGTAAATGAAGGGGTTTTCTTCAAATCGTTATTTATTTCAAAGTAGAGGCATATACGTCGATTTATATATTACTAAAGAGTTGAAAAGGATTGGAGAGTTTTTTTTCCCCTACCCCTTTCGCCATATAAAATCATGAAGTAACCCATCCTTTATTTTCTAATCCGTCCTTTCCCAGTCTTCTTGTTAGTTTGGTTTTCTTTTCTTTGTCGCCGGTCCGTAAAGTTGAAAGGCCGCCGTCCGATGAATTAAAGAGCGCCGAGCCCAAACCGTAAATTTAGACGTTATTTGATTATCGGATGAGTTGCAGCGTTTTGATGATTTCTGTTTGTGCGGGCGTGTTCACATGGGTTACCCCAACTCTTTACCTTGTTCCCCACGATCTCTCTCTCTCTCTCTCTCTCTCTCCTTGAGATGACCACTTTCTTTCTTTCTTTCTTTTCCACATGTTAGAGAGAAGAACAAATAATTGTACGTGTGCTTATTGACTATTCTTTTCCTTTTTCTTGCTGAATTACTGGATGATATTTGTGTTGGAAACTTATTCAAAGGTGAACATACAATTGAAAAATTGAACGGAGAGATTTTTTTAGAAGTATTTGATTAGGGTCACTTTAAGAAAGAGCTCCGAGAAGCACACACACACACACATACACGCACGTTTAGTTTTATCAGATACAACGCCATATATTGAAGCAAAAAGATTGTATAACACCAATAAGGAAGATTTGTTTGCCATAAAAACCAGCGTTCGAAATTTCAGCTTTTACCTGGGCTCGAACATCGACTACCGACGGTACTGGGAATTTACCCTAGTCACTTCCTTTCTTTCTATTATCTATCTATATATCTATATAGTTTTCACACTGTTTCATTCTTTTACTCTCATTTCCGGTCCCATTTTATCACTCATTCTCACTTTCCCCCGCTCTCTTACGCTCTCTTTCTCTTTCACTCACATTCTCTCTCACACTCTTTTTCTAATTCATTCTAGCTCTCTTATTCTTTGTCTCACTCTCTTTCATTCTCACTTTCTTACTCTCTTTTTCATTTTCTCTCTATATTCATACTTAAGGAGAAGAAAAGTAAAGAGAAAATTACTTAAATCCTAAGCAATCTGTTTTCAGTTGAAACCAAAACAAAAGTTTAAAAACCAAGTAAAGAACGAAAATGAAAAGAAAGAAAAGAAGAACATGTCCAGGACTTCGCTCGTTGTGTCTCTGGAACGACCAAGATAAAGACGTTTTACGGCAAACAGACATTGAGTTGATGTTTTAAAAGAATCAGTTTCATGTCTATTCCGTTTTGATTTGCCGAATCTTTTTCCTTGCTGTGCGTGAAATGAAGAAAAAAATGTAACGATTTTTTTTCTCTTTGCTTTCAATGAAACCCAAGTTGGTGCAGTTAACAATCGACATAATAATGAAAACTGTTCAACAATTTTGTATTGTCATGTTGATGGGTTTGAATTAAGACGTAGTCAATGAAGCATTTGAAAGAGAAAAAGAAAACAACCTCAACAATAACGAGGTCTAGAAAAAAAAAACTTGAAAAACAATCAATCTCTGAATTCATTGACGGAAATTAATAAAAGAAAAACATTTTCCAGACGTACAATGAATAGGATCAAGTTTGTGTTTGGGCAACCTTAACCGGGTTGGATTTTATCCCAAAACAGGTTTAGATTGAAATAGTTCCCTATATACATACGAATCAGATTGACGTATGTTTGTATATATATATATATATATATATATGTATACATATATATATATATATATATATATATATATATATATATATATATATATATATATATATATACAAAACGTATATGAATACAGGATTATTATATATATGCGCATATAAGTGCATGTATGTATGTATGAGTGTGTGAGTTTGAATATGTGTGCAGATAAAAAAAACTGAAAAAGAAGAGATCAATGTTTTTTTTTTTTAAAGAAAGAACCGATCATGAGAGTTTTGTGAGTCTGTTATGTTGATTAAAATGAAGGTCCCAATTAATTTGACAAAAAAAAAACTTCCCTTGGGCATTTAAGATGAGAAGGCATAAAAAAAATGGGGCCAAGAACTGTGAAGCAAGAAGCCCGATTCTCGATACTCACGCACCAATATCTCTACAAGTCACGCACACGAGTTTTAATCCAGACCGAGTGGCCGACCGACTGTTATTACAGACAAGCAGCGTCACTATGGACGCCAAAATAGTCGGCAGAAGGACAGCCTGTTAAAACAAATAGTATGATGAAAAAACGTAGAGAGAGAGAGAGAAAAAGAAAAAAGAAAATCAGTGAATGAGTGTAATCATAAGTGTGCATGAATGCGCATGCGTGTGTTCTTGAGAGAGTGCTTCTTGCCATATGTAAGGTGCATGTAGAGTGTGTAAACTTAGGATAGTAATCAAATGCAAAAACAGTAGGCAAGTAGAAGGTTAGGGACTGAAGGTTACACAGTGTAAGAAGGTATGCGCTCCAAGCAAATGTACACTGGGCCCGGGTCAACATTACATGAGCTATGTCACCTTTATAAAGGAAAATGAATGAGATGCAACTTTCAAAAGGCCGACTTGGTATTACTATATTACTTTTCTCAATGCCAACACAAATGAAGGCAGAAGATCAAGAAGCATAGAAAAGGTAAAGATAATTAAAATAAAAAAAAATTATTTTGTGTCTTCAAGCACAAAGAACTTAGTTTTAGGATTGATGAACTGAACGACAGCGACTGAAAGAAAAGAATTTGTGAAGAGAAAAAGAAAAAAAAAACTAAGGAAGACAAAAACACTAAAGGATAGAAACCAAAGAGAAGGAGTCAGAGAACACGATAAAAGAAAATACAAAAAAAAAAAAAAAAAGGAGAAAAGAAAAAAATTATATTGATTTGATTCGGACAGTCCAGTGAAACTAATTGCAGTTGAGGTTGACTTTGGAGAAATGGTTTTTGTTGAAAGCATAATTTTTGAATTGATATCCAATGAATGCCACAAAAATATCTTAGTTTTTTAATTGAAATTTTAAGCCTGCTTTACGCACTTTAGAACACATTTTTAAAAGATAGCTTAATTTTCCAGATACTAGAACAGAATTTATAACTTTTATGGAATAACGACAATCAAATGTTTCTTAGTTAGTGAATATCTTACAACATTTCAATATTCGCTGTTATTATAACCAATGATATCATGGGTAAAAATGATGTAAGATCTTTCATTTACTTTAATGATAAAATATAGACTAACGCCCTAAACTCTGGTGGTCAGAGAAATGAAACAATAATCTCCGTTGCAGATTACTTTTGAATCTGGTTTATATAGGCAAAGTTCTAGTTATTTTTATCACTTTACCATAATTGATTTTAGTCTTTTATTACACTAAGCACTGAAAAATTGAAGAATAAACATCGAATACTGCGATAATTTTAGTTAAAATGTGCTTTAGCAAGTTTTGGTACAAAATCTATGTGATGAACATAGAATGGTAGAAGAAAAGACTGTAATTTCAAATTATTCAGATATTCTACGATCTTTTCTCGGGATGGGCTTCTAGGGAAGCGCTTGATTGACTGTCAGATCTCTGCTGGTTAGAGAGTAGCTGTTGCTTTCAAGCTGGCTTGCCTTTGACAAAAATGATAGAAGTTTGAGTTTTATCGAAAGCCAATTCTTTATTTCTGATTCGAAATGTTCACTCACTGATGTAGATTGATGACCTGAGTAAAGTTACGATACAAAGCAATTACATATTAACAATAAAGGCATTGTCCATTATTGTCTATTAATCCTGTTAATTTTTTTGACTATAAAACAACTTTACTGAAATTATTTTTGTCACTTTTTGCACTAGCAAGAAAATAAGAATTGAATCCTTTTGACTCAATTCTCGTTTTTGAGGCAAAATAAAATATTGACATAGACGAGTATTGCATGTATTAAGGCACAAAATAAATAGTGACAGTTTTAACAAAAAGAAGATAAAATCGACACAAACATCCCAAAACGGTTCTAAATACGACACAAGATGTTAAATATGTAGTAGAATATAACCTGTCTCTCACCCCTCTCTCTCTCTATATATATATATATATATATATATATATATATATATATATATATATATATATATATATATATATATATATATATATATATATATATATATAATTAGATATGTATGTGTGTGCGCGTGTATGTGTGTGTAAGATGGGTGCATTGCCGAGTGGTTTAAATGTTAGCATTCAGACTATGAGACCGATGATGATGATGATGATGATGATGATGATGATGATGATGATGATGATTGCAGAATCTTTACAGCTGACTACCTTCCCCTTATATAGAAATTTTGAATTAGTTGTCAGTGCGTGAAACTAGTATGGACTCTAAAATTTATTTTTAGCCCAACAGAGGAATTGCACGCCTTGAATCATATTTGAAAGACGAAAGAGAGATCACCTTGACAAGATCTATCAGCTTAAATTGAGGACCTTCATATTCATGTTTTTGGGGTTTTTTTTGTTTTTACTGCATTCATATTTCATTCTTTCTTTAAGTTCCTCAATATTTCTTGGGCGCGTCTGATAAACAACTCATTTCATATGGCCCCACAGAAAAGTTCATGTGTAGTCTGGTGACCTCGGTGGCCATGCAACAGGACCTATTCAACCTACCCATTAACCCCTATGGTGCGCGACTTTTTCCTCGCTCTGTATATTCTCCATTAATCTCTTTCAAAGGAAATCTCTTTCCAGTTGCCCACCTCTATCAAAAGTTATAATGTTTTCCTTGATATAATCCCTGAATCTCTTTTTTTGTGATTGTGTTGTAGGCGTTTACCAGCTTTGAGCTCACGATAAAAGTAACATTTTGAAGTCGTAAGTCCACTTCGTTTGATTCAAAACAATCATGGATTCAATACTTCTTGGTGTAGAGTTCTAGAACCTCGTGCCTGGTGACATTGACTGCCATTTAATGTTGAGAATCTTTCTCAGACATTAGTGATGGAAACATTCCAATCACTTCAAGTATTTCCGATATGTGGCCCAGGTCTCAGAAATGTAAAACCTTAGTCCTTAGTAAGGACAAGCCTATTGTAAATATCGACTTGTTGGTTATATCTTTGTCTGATCATACACTTGATTCCATATTTTCAAAACCACAATAGCCTTCTGAATTCGGGAATTGATTTCAACGTCAAGTGATCCATCCCTTGACATGGTGCTGTCTATACACGGAAAAGTATCAACAGCCTTTAATCTGTTACCCTTGATCAGAAGGTTTGGTTCATACTAGAGCCTATCAAGCGTAAGTGTATAAATCCTTCTTTTTTATACTGAATCTTAATCCAAAGGCATCGCATGTTTTAAAAAACCGATCCATTAAAGTTTCAGATCAGATTTGGAGTGAGCTAAAGAATTTGCTTAATCTGTTTAAAGCATCTCATACAAAGGATTCTCTGCAATTTACGACCTGGAGTTTAATCTCCTCAAGTAAAACGCCTTCCCCGATTATTTATACTATTTACATTGTTCGTAATGTTGTCCCTATCTTTGTAGCCATATTCACGGCGTTTCGGCTGTTGTACACTCCGACCTTCAGATGATTGGAATTTTCAAATGAACCCTTTATTTCATTCACCAGGGTATATTGTTCAGGTTCCATGTGCCATGCCTCTTCCAGATGTCCCTGTTATCTCCCTTTAAATCAACTCTCCAAGTGGCCAGGTATTGAACTTGCAACTCTTTGGGTCAATTAACTGGATCTCGCCAAAGCTTTTATCTACTAAGCCATGTCTCATTAGTGTAAGAATTTAGGAACTTATTAACTTAACGTCTCAGTATTCATTTTTTAACCAGAGCTCATATTGCAATTTTTGTTGTCATTATTGCTTTTCTCTCGCACTCTTTATTACTTTGTATTCATTTCTATGCTTGGCCGGCTTAGGAGATTTTTGTGGCCTAGCACATATGCTTATTCCTTAAGTTTGCGTATTTTCCAGTGATGTCCTCTATTATTGCAACACTATACCACAGTGGAGGATGAGGTCCCGTTTCCCTCCATATGTGGTCAGCTACGCCTAATTTTTCTATTTACGATGTTCTTGCAGTCTTACTTTAAGGTGGGGGCCGGATTCAAAATTTTTATTTCTTACCACAGCCACACGGGACACGGTTCTTAGTTATGTTATCCTCTATGGGGGGGTCTTACTCAGAAGAGGTATCTGAGAAGTGGCGAACCACTTTTGAAGGCTGACCTGATATTATATGGACCACAGATCTTTTGTAATCTTTTTGTTATCCTCTTGTACCCTTCTATCCCAGTTTGTCCTAGCTGCTGGTATGTACCCAGGGTAGCTGTTAGGGTACAGCTTATACTGACCATTTCTTGTTCATATGTCTCTGGGTCGCCACATATGACTTTTGCTCGATGTTGTAAGCAGCAGACGATACCTTTCTTTACCCTGTACTATTATGGGAGTTGAAGTTGAGGTATTGTTCGGTGAATGTTGGCTTGTGGTATACGAATATCTTGAACCCATGCTCTGTTCGAGATATTTGTACATCCAGGAAGGCAAGTTTGTTGGTGTTTTCTCTCTCCATTGTGAACTGTATCTATGATCATACTGAGTTCATATGGTCCAGTAGTAGTACCTCTTCCTTGTGTGGCAAGAGTATGAAGGGGTCATCTACGTATCTCGGCCATAGGGTTGGCTTTAGTGATGTTGATTCTAAGGCTATTTTTTCGAAGTATTCCATTTATATGTTTGCCATTACTGGTGATAATGGCAACCTCGTTGCTAAGACTTCATCCTGTAGATTTATATCTAATCTCATTCCCAAGTGTGTTGTTTGTGTACAGAAAGTCAGCATCTCCATCACAGACAGAGAACGCCACTTGAAAATACAAGAACTTACGGAATCAGCACATATACTAGGAAACATAAATCTCTTAAGCCGGCCAAGTATAGATATGAATACAATATGGAAACCAGTAATACGGAGTTCTAGAGAAAAGCAATAATAAAAACAAAAATTGCAATATGAGCTCTGTAAAAAAAATGGTTACTGAGAGATTAAGTTTATAAGTCTCCACAATTTATACACTGATGTCCATAAGACATAGGCCAGCCAATAAAGGCTTTGGTTGAATCCAGTGACTTGATCCAAAGAGTTGTGAGTTCAAAGCTTGGTTAACAAAAACAGGTGAGTTAAAGGGACAGGCATGGCGCTTGGAAGTAGAACAATCTACACGGATTGACGAAATAAAGAGTTCATTTCGAAATTCCAATTACCTGAAGAAGTCCGGAGCGTACAATGGCCGAAACGTCGTGAATATGGCAACAAACGATGAGGACAACAGTCCGAACAATGTAAATAGTGTAAATAATTATAACACCTCATCTCATAAATATAGACAGGTCTTTTCTGATGTTCGAAATGTTAGGTATACACCAGCATAAGATAGTAGCAGAGAAAAGTAATTGGAAGAAAAGTATTTTCGATGGAAATTTAATCGGAAATTTTTTTTAACAGCGCTCATATTGCAATTTTTGTTTTTATTATTGCTTTTCTCTAGAACTCCGTATTATTGGTTCCCATATTGTATTCATATCACAATGTAGTTCAGTTTAGTAGACACACGCAAATATATATATAAGTATATAAATATATATAAAAAATGTATTAATAAAATATATAAAAATAAATATATAAATATATATAAAAAGTCTACCCACTTTTTTCTTTTAGAATTCGTTGTCAATTTGAATATTTATGAACATGCATTTAATTTAATTTAACTTAATTTAATTTAATATATAATTTAAACAGTTAATCATCTTTTTAAATCAATAAACATTAATATTTAAAAAAAAAAATTAACCATTAACCTTGTTTGCAAGTCAACAAGCGCTGTACTTATTTTCATTTAAAGAGTGAATACATTTTTGGGACACCCTATATATATTGACCGTGTTTGGAAAATAAAACATTCCTATAACTTCTAATACATAAATAATAAAAGAAATTAAATTCAGTTAAAAATAACAATCGTTCTTGATAATGACTAAAAGAATAGGCAAAATAGCTAAAGCATGCAGAACTTTTGTACAATTTTGACACACTTTGTGCCCAGAAAAAATACTTGCACGAACACAAACAAAAATTAAATAAAAAGCTTTATCGCAGTGCCTTGTTAGTTGTCTTTAACGAAACTTGTATAAAATAGAGAATGCTGCCCAAAAACAATATATATATATATATATATATATATATATTTAATGAAAAACAGACCACTTTAAGGTACCATTAGAATAATTTATTTCACCAAAATCCTTTTTAAAGGACTCCGGATCATCTTTAACAATTCCAACAACGAAATGAATATATATATATATATATATATATATATATATATGAAAATGAAAATATATATATATATATATATATATATATATATATGAAATGAAAATATATATATATATATATATAAATATATATATATATATATATATATATGAAATATATATATATATATATATATATATATATATATGAAATATATATATATATATATATATATATATATATATATATATATATATATATATATATATATATATATATATATATATATATATATATATATATATATCCTAGTATGGTGATAATAATTATCCAGTAGCATATTTCAACTCATTGTAAGATTATTTTCATTGTTTTATCAAGCAATTAGCACAAAGATAAAAGTAATTTTCAAGCAACTACCAAGCAATTTCTATTTTCAGCTATTCACTATTAAATCAGCATATATTGATCTTGTGAACAAACGCCAGAGTTAGTTATTACTTTTTAAAAACAATATCCTTTTCGCATCAATAATTCTAGGAGGAAAGATGACAAGATTCAATAGCAACAATAAATAGATTGAAAGAATTGTCGCAGAAGCTGCGAAAATATGCGACGTTTCTGGTTTCTTCTTGTGCGGTTGGTACAATGATAAAAAAATTGCACAGTAATGAAAAACTACATTCATTTGTGGGGCAGGCATTTAATTGACGTAAAACAAATGTTATATTCATTAGATAAAAGCACTGATCTATAAGAAACATTATTGTTTCTACATCTGCTGTAATGTCAAGAGTTAATTCTCCTTGTAAAGTGTTTTTGCTCGACGCAAAGCTGTAAGACTCTGATATAACATTCAATGTTTTCGTCTTGTTAATGATGCATTCTGTAAAAGGAAGCCATAAGATGAAACCATTTCAACCACGGGGTGTCTTCCTTTTTTGTCTTCATCATCTTATGCAAGGATTGTTGCTTTCACAGTGGATTGCCACTCTTCGTACCGGGCATCGCACTTGGCATTTTCCTGCATGGCCGACTTTTCTTTATCATCCTTATCGCTTTCAGCACTAAAATTTAAAACAAACGACTTCCGGTTTTCCCTCTGAAATGCGCCATTTATCAATAGAATCATTTTTAAATGACAATTCTCAAAAGAATATTTCTTATATTTTTTCAAACAGAAACACTCATCAAGTGACTTCTATGACAACTTTTTGGCTTCACTGCTTTTGTTAGACTGCTTTCCTACTGAAATTGGTCGGGTAATCCGAAGCCTAAAAGTATCTTGTGTATTACCTACAAATGGTAATTCCTTTGAATTTAGATGTTGCTTTACTTTTTTATCAAACTTGAAAGGTATCCTTCAGGAGAGAAAAAAATTGAAGGGTAACAAATATTTGCATTTGATCATAAAAACACACTAGAAAATTAATTTGTTGTAATCAATACAAAACCTTGAGGAGATAAACAATAAATTTCTTTCAGTCGAGAATCAAATATTGGGACTATCCTGATGAAAGCAAGTAACAAATGATGACACATTTGATGACGAGCAAGAACTATAAAGATACTGTGGTTAATAAACAGAAACAAACATTTGAAGCATAATGAGAAGCACGCACTTTGTGTGTGTTAAATTTTATCAGATTTTTCACGAACTAAGTTCATTAATAACAAATAAAGAAAGTAGAGGATAACCTTCAAGGATGTGCTGAAAAGTTCTCGGCCTACCCATTTCCCAGTGTTTGATCAAATCACAAAACACCAGATTTGTAAATGACAAGTATTGCTGAAGGGAACAAAAGAAAGGAGGCTGTGGAGAGCATTGATCACCTTCATCCGCACACACGCACGCACACAGATGAGGAGAAAAGATCAAATTTGATGAGTTCAAAAGGGTGCCAAATTCTTTTCCTTGCATCCTTCGAGAGTAAGTGATAATTTATTATTTAACCGTTGAAGAATAATTTAACTTCCCACTAATTTCGAAAATTGGATATTTAGATGTCTTTCTTTCTTTCTCTTTTCCTTTCTTTTCTTATTTATCACTCCCTCTTTCACTCTTTCTTTTCTCTTTTTCTTTCTCATTTTCTTTCTCTTTATCTTTCTAGCTATCTAATTGGTTTTGCTTATAAGGTTCCGTCTGTATTTGTTGTTAGATTGCATTAGGAGAATTTACTTTTCAATAAACCCATTAAAAAATCACATTCTAATTGTACTGTGATTGAAAACTTAAAGTCTACAGTAGAAGATTGAAACAAAGATCATGTTTTTATTCTATTTTAATATCTATAATAATACAACTTCAGTTTCTCTTTTGATGCTCTAAGTCATTTTTTGACGCTTCATCCCCCACCCCACCCCATCTTTGTCTTTTTATGCAATCCATTCAAACGCAGTCATATTTTTTGAGAGTAATTAATATTATACAAGGCAGGAGGTAGTGAATACACTTGAAATATTCAAATCAAAAATTCGTTTGCACCAAAACTGTTTATGTTAATCACTTTCAGAGAGACAACAACAATGACAACAACAAAAGACACGGAGAAGAAATAAAAATATTTGACAGTTTTGAAATGCTTCCGTTTTTGAAAGAAGTTAAAACGGACAATGGAAAATGAACACAGCACCTTGAAACCCAAAAGAACATGAAACTAACAATACGGAAGAATAATGTTTATCTTAATAAGATAATGCTGTATATATATATATATAGCTGGATTAGTAAGAGGTACGCTAATATAGCTCCCAAACAGACCAACTTAAAACTATAAAAATTACTTTTACTATTTTAAAAATGTTAATCTTGAATAAATCTTTTATTTGCCTGGGTTTGTTTTAAGAAGTGTAATTTTATGAAGGCCAGACGATTTGGATATCTTTTTCTGATCAGCGGTTAAAACCCGTGAAAATTGTGAAGGGTCCATTTCTAGTTTATAAGAAATTATTTTTTCGTATATACTGACCAATGAGAAATGTGGTCTCAAGCTCTGTTAAGAACTTGAATGGGGTTCTTTTGGGCCTAATGTTCCGAATATATAGAACTCGGGTCAGTGGATGAAGGAAAAAGATATTTTGACAGCAAGGAGACAAGGAGCAGAAGGCATTTGACATCAAGAAGAGAGCATCAAGAAGGCACAAAGTTACCAGCCAGCTCTGCAGAGAGACTAAAGAATTTTGAAATTCAAGAGAAAAATTTCCTGCGATTGGAAAACAAAGAACAAAAAGAAATAAAATAAATTTTTCAAGTACAAATTATTTAAAATTAAAAGGAACTTTTCTAAATTTACTATATACCCGACTCGCTCGTGTGGCAAAGTAAAAATAGTTGTTTTTTTCCTGAAAGGTGGTTGCAGCTTTGTTTAATGTCGTCTTGAATCGTTTTCTCTTTTTGTCATTGAATCTTTATGTCTTTTTCTAAGCTGAAGTTTTTTCATTTTTCGATGGTAATCTTTTTATTATAAATTGTTATCCTGTCTTAACAGGCACACAAAAGAAGATTTTTGTGCAAATTTTGTACCTTTTTCGTACTTGTGTAATTAATGTTTTTTCCCTTGAAATTTTATGCAGTTGTTGAGCATTATTTTTTTTAATTTGCGCCTATTATGACTTGCTGTTCCTACTAACTAGTTTTTTTTGTGTTTGGTACAAGAACTTAGATTTAGTAGGAAATAAAATTTTATAAAACAGCGATCGATGAAGAGAGTCTGTTCAGAATTAATTAAAAGAAAGGGCGTAAATTTCTATCAGGATAACGTTCATCAGCATTTTGTTTTTGTAATCAGTTAAAATGGGTTCCACTTTACTGGAAAATTATTAATGACACACCTTATTCATTAGATATTGCACCTTCAGATTAGCATTGAATCCTTGGAAAACTGAAAAAGACACAGTGACTAGTTTCATTTGCCGAAAAAGATTAAATGTTCAGAGAATGTGAAATTATAAAGCTGCCTGAAAGTTGGTAAAGTGGAACAAAACAGGGAATAGTTTGAATTATTACGTTATCTAAGCTTTCACGTTCTAGATGCCTACATTTCAATACTAATATTTTCACGTGTTAGATGCCTACATTTCCATACTAATATTTTCACGTGTTAGATGCCTACATTTCAATACTAGATTCCTTTTGATCTTGCCTTTGAGCAGTTTTAAATTTTCCAAATATTAGTGAATAGATTTTATTCCAGGAAGAAATCGGATGTTGATAATAAAATATCCTAAAAGTTTCGGTGTCAGTTTTTTTTAATCAAATCTCCTTTTCTGTTATCAAAGAACATTATTTCGTATTTTGCTCCCAATACAAAAACATATTTCAATTCAAATTAAATTCAATTAGAAAGACGAGTTTTAATTTTTACTGAAATTAATTTTCTTCGGACTCATGTTATTTTGAAAGTCGTGAACCATCTTTTTATGACCTCTGTTCCATCCTCAGAAAAATCTACAAATCTCGTTATTGGCATGTGACGTTTTCTGTCTGAGAAGTTAATGAGAGAATGAGAGTTTCACCATGGCACTTTCTCATATATACATTATTAGGTATTTACTTATTTAGTAGGTTTTTATAAAATAATTCAAAATATCATTGAAATGGTTAGTTAAAAATATTAGTTAAAAATAATTCTATGAAGAGTCAAGTAAAATGTTGACTTCTGGTTGCATCAAGTAAACTCAGGCATTAAAATAAAAAGTAAAAAGCAAACAGTTTGTTTAATCGAATAACAATGAACTTTGTAGATAGAAAATGAAACATTTTTGAAGCAATGAAAAAATTAATGTAACTGTAAACTCTTAAATATTAAAAGGATTTCTCTTTTCCTAACGAGAAAATTAAGTGAGACTCATCAGTGAAAATTCTTCTCACGCAATTCATTTTATGCAGGGGTTAAGAAATTAATTATCAATTCTTTATTCTTTATTAATTAAATCTCACCTTTCAGTTAAAAACATAAATTTTCACCGTTTCAAGTTTGACTTCAAATAATTAAGGGCTGCATCCAATAACTCTAATTAATAACTTCAGTCATTAATTATTCTTAATAGTTGCAAGCAATAATATGATTTAGAACCACCCAATTAATTAAGTATAATTAATTAAGGGCTTCTATCAGTAGATGTAATGAGAGTATCATATAATGAGTTTAATTAAATGCTTCGACCAATAAATATAACTGAAGGCTTTAATCAATGAATATAATTAATAGCGTCTGCTAATTGGTATAATTAAGAGCTTCACCCCAAAAGTATAATTAACGGCTTCATCAAATAAATATAATTAAGGGATCTAATCAATAAATATAATTAATGGCTTCATTCGATAAGTATAATTAATGGCTTAACTCAATAAGTATTATTAATGATTTCATTCAATACGAAAATTTAGGGTTTCACCTAATATATATAAATAAGCGTTTCAACTAACATAACAGCTTTATATAATAAATATAATTTAGCGTTACATCTAATAAATTTAATTAAAATCATGAAGCAATAAATATCGCTAAAGGCTTCAAGTAAGTATTATTAAAGACCTCTATCAGGTGCGTGAAGGTTTTCAACCAAGAAATATAATTAAGGCGTTTTAATCAATAAATATGATTTACAGTATCAGCTTCAATTTATTCAATTATTATAATTAAATACCTCAATTGATAAATGTAATTAAAAGTCTTAAATCGTAAATATAATTTAGAGTTTCAGCTAATAAATATAATTATTAGCTTTAACGAATATATATAAAATATTATTTCAAAATATTTAAAAAAAATAACTCATTTGAATATTTTCTCACTCTTCATCTAATAATTTCTTCAATTCTTTCATTTAAGAAATGGAAAGAAGTTTACAATTATTTTTAAAGAGTCTGTCGATTATACAAGTTGCCTATTGATTATCGTCCCTTCAATGTTTTAACATAGGGTTTCATCCTGAAATTTTGTCGAACCAAGCAAACGATTATCGCATATACCGTCACTTTTTGCTTGGATAACAAAACTGAACTTTTACATTTTCAAAAGTTATTTTTATATTTTAAAGTCGGGCGCGTAAATGATGAACATTTTTTCGACATGTTACAAATAAATCCGAAATCAATTTTATTTGTAGTATAATTAGCTTAAGTCTGCATTGTTAATCAAAAGTGTTAGATTACTGAGGATGCAACGTGAATAAAGAGGAAAAAGTGATTGTATGAAGAAAAGAAAAACAATCCTTGTTTTATGAAGACTTTATCACCGATCAAACTGGAGAGGAATTTGAAATAGAGGTTTTAATGTTTTATTTATTTGTTTATGCAAGACAAAAAAACCATCAGAGTAGACAAATTGAATATCGCATTTTAATGCGATCCATAATAGTTTTCCAATATGTCTTAAAATAAAATTTACTTTTCTTACGATAAACAATTCCTCCCTGTGAAATTTGCATCATCAAATTTGAACAAGTGCGTTAATTAGTAACTCCGAGAGGGGGTTTAATTAATAGATTTTCCGAGATGATGAAATTATTTTATTATTATTGCTGAGGCTCGATAAACATCAATGAAAACTTATGCCAAAAGCTTCCTGACTTAGAAAACCACAAGAACATTATTAAGTTGCAGCGATGCTTTCAGGGTAAAAGACTTTCGTTTGGAGTGCAACACTTAAGAAGTCATCATTAGAGACATGATAGCTTAGCTTCCCTCTAATGAGACAATATTAAACAAAAGATTAATAATGCTGGATAAAGAGAAATAGAGAGAGAGAGAGAGAAAGAACGAGAGAGAGAGAGAGATAGAGAGAGAGAGGGGGGAAAGCAAGATTTGTTGGCAAATCAATGATAAAGTCGATGTGTTTTTTTCCTTTGGGTCTTTCTTCTTCGTCATTCTCATTCAATTTAGTTTGATAGCCGAGGATGGTGTATATATATATATATATATATATATATATATATATATATATATGCATAGAAGCCTCTGTGCGACTATGTGTGCGCTTGCCAGTATGTATGTGTTTGTGTGTATTTATGTGCGTGGGTGTACATCTATGGATATATGTGGATGTTTGTATACGAACATGTATGAGTGCGTGCGTGTGTATGAATATGCGCGTGTGTGTGTGTGTGCATGTATGTGTATGCGTGTTAGGATAAGTAAAAATTGTGGATGTCTTTGTTAATGGCTACAGTCATTCAATTTAGTCACTACTTTACTTATTAGCCACGTCCTGGCTTCTTGTCCTTCGACTCTCGTGTAAATGGGTAGCCATAAAAAATAACAAAGCAGAATAAACACATGAAATAAATTAAAAGTAAAGAGAATATAACCGAAGGTGAAAAAAATAAAATGAAAATTGCATCAACTGGATCGATATTTATGAGAAAATCGAAGACTTGGACGAATTTGCTTGTGTAGGCGCGAAGGAAAATGAAAGAAAGGAAAGAACGGGAAAGAAAAGTAATTTTTTTTTCTTATTTACTCTTTCATGAAATCTTACATATTAACCAGTCTCACACACACACACACACACACACACACACACACACACACACACAGAGAGACGTACTTGTACGTCTGCCTCGCTGAGTGTGTCTGATCAACGTCCGCTATGTCCTGTGTCTTTTTTCTACTGCCCAACAACAACAACAACGGGTTTTCTCTTTACGTTTATCTTTATGTACAAATCTGTAAGTTATCGCTGATTACCTGGTCTTTTGCGCCGCTACTGACCAACACGTGCGGACGGTAGCCGCTTAATCAAAAGCCTCCAGTCGGTGCTTGGATTAAGATAGCGTTTCTTTTCTGACGAGGGTATGTCATCCAATTATGAAATGCATTCATGTAAACACGCCTTTTGAGGAAAGACTAGCCCTTCATTTTCCTTGTCAGTCACCATTCGGCGTAGCCTGCCCTCGCAATCGATTGTGGTGGCAGTGGCGGGGGGAGGGTTAAGTGACTACAACAAACAGAATGAAGCAACGGTGCACAAACACAAACACGCTCACTCGTTAGCACATGCACACATGCACGCATAGAGCAGAGCATACTCAGTTCTACCTTCTTACGTAGAGAGAAAAAGAAACATGTGAAATCCTTCATTTTGACATCTGCACACATAAACTTTACCCACTGAAAAGTAAAAAGAGACTGTGATATGCAAGAAAAAGCATTATTTAAAAACAAAATCAACGCGTGAGAGAGAAGACATCGGTGAAAGCGAGACTGTTTGATAAAAAGGTGAAAATAAAATGAAAGGTGAAGTGAATGCAGAGAAAAATGAAAAAAGGCAACGCCTTGTTACAATTGCAACGAAACACGCACACAGAACAATCTATGCATGTTCAGAAATATGCGACACTCGATTTTGACACTAGCAGATAGAGATAGAAGTGAGCTATCATACACGCAACTCTATACATAAAACCTGGTATGTGCGTATGAAGCGACATGTACCATTCCAGCCCCAACACTTGGTAACCTGACTCAACTGAAATCGATGTGACAATACCTTAGATGTCTAAACGGGTGGAAGTCACGTCTCTAAGGAATCGATCCACACACTCATCATTTTTTTTATTGTTTTATTTTGCGTTCAATTTAGCCATTTTAGCTGAATCAAACCCCCGCCCGCCCTTCTTTGGCTTTGTATTTGTTTGTTCACGTTTGAACTGAGTTTAATGGACGCTTTAAAAGATCCGATTTCATTAGCATTTTGACGTGTTTCTCCGGCGACAAGTTTTATTTTGCGAAAGGCACTTAACAAAAAAGACTAATTTATTTCATTTCCTTTAGCAATCGGGCAAAAGATTTTCCAAAATCAGCTTCAAAGTGAACATTGCCGCTTTAAACGTCTTACCTGCTTTTCAAGTTTCTGGGAAATGTGAATCACGTGACTGTGGATGAACTCAGATATGTGCACATCACGTGACCATTCACCAGATCCAACATCTTTGATCGATTTGCTTCGGCTCACTAAATCAATTTGTTGCACAGACGATAAGCTGGAAAGAATTATTAAAATTCTTTTATTCTTATGAAATATGTTTGGAAACATGGCGTCAGGAAAAGAAGCTCAGAATTGCTTGTCTCGCGGCGAAATTTCACTTTTCAAAACAAATGAAAATGTCACTCTGTTTGGAGTTAACAATGGCGAAAAACAAAACAAACAACCAAAAGTAGGAATGATAAGAAAATCTGCTGAAACTCTGGGGTTGATTTCTTTATTGTTTATCGTTTCTATATCAAAATACGAACCATTTTAAATAAGCCGAAGTCGAGAGTTGTTTTCAAATGAATTTATTGTTGCGCTATTACAAAACGTCTTGCAAATCGAATAATGATGAATCGATTAAAGTACTCTCGATCTGGTTTATCTTTAAGCGATCGAACTTCAACCAAGAAAAAGTAATAAGTGTTATTTCGTCTCCCCGTAGCAACTAAGTAGGGAAATTAAATGATTCTTCGCTCTAATGACAGCAGAGTTCAGGCTTTCTGAACCGTTATCATTTTATCGATTAAATGTGAAAATTGCCTGGAAAAATATCAAGTACATCTTGACCAAAAGACAATTTTTGGAAAAATGCTGCTTCAGAATCAAAATAAAGGAAAGATCAGCATTTTTCAGTTTCTTTTAAGAACGGAAATGGTCATAAAGCTATTTCTAAAGTAAAGTGCATTTCATATATTTAATCGAAATTGCTGTCAGCATGGGAAAATCAAGTTTCTCAAATGGATAGTTTAAGCTCTGTCTGTCATCTGAAGGAAAATTCGACGCGCCCCTAATTCCTGGGCGAGAATCAGAGTGTACTGACATATTTAGAAACAAGTATAGATAACAAAAAGTGGGAATCAAATAGTATGTCCCATTTTTAAAGTACTTTCAGTTTCATGTAATAGCTTTTTCAACATTCAACTTAACGTCGGAAAAAAAAGGAAGACAGAACTAAAAAGACACCCACTCGAGTAAAGGGCGTTTTGCCAAGTAATGGCAGTTGGTCATTTGAACCCTTTAAAAAGAAGAAAAAAAATCCCATTGGCGTTTTTTTCTTGGTGATCTCTTCCTTCTCCTTCTATGTCAGTTCTGCTTTTATTCTTGACAAGTGTAGGAAATGTGAACTCTTCCGGAAAGCTAAGCCGTTAAAATCATTTCCAGCAGTTTCAATCGGAAACAAGTCAGGCCAATTTCAACATGTTTCCTGTCACTTGTTAACGACCAAAAATTGGTTCTACTTACCCCGACACCAACATCAATGGAGGCCAAAATAAAAGCCAAAATCTTTTGGTCAACAAAGACAACGTTTTTCTGTTTCAATGCATTAAAGTTTTTCTGATGTCCATGTTATCTCTTCCTTAAATATTTTAGATTTTGTTAAAATTTTGGAGATTTTTTCTTTTTCTTTAAATATACAAATTTTGTCTCTTTTTTTTCGGAAGGAGTTTTAAGTGTCTCTAAGAAATGAAGAAGATTAATATATGAGAAGAGAAAAAAGAGCAGAGAGATTGAACTAAGGAGAATCTGCGTGTGTGTACGTGTGTGTGTGTGTAAGAAAGAGAGAGAGAGAGAGAGAAAGAGAGAGAGAGAGGGAAAGTGTGTAAGCGGAATAAAATGGGAGACAAAGAGAAATTGTGTGTGTTCGTTAGAAAAAGTGTATCAGAGTGATTGCGTGCGACTATGATCGAGGGAAAGAGTGAGAGACAGAACATGTGTATGTGCGCGCGTGTGTGTGTGTGTTCACATTAGAGAGAGAAAAATAGAGGGTCTGTGTGTGTTAACATGAAGGAGAGATAAAATATGAGAACAATGTATGTATTTTAAAAGAGAGAGAATTGATAGATAGAAAAATGTAATAGAAAGAGAAGGAAAGTGAAAGTACAGGATTTGAGGACTTCACAAACAGTAAAAGTCCACAATAAAAGAAGCTTCATGTAAATGACAGGAAGAAATGGAAGAATTTTGGATAACATTCAGGAAAAAGTGACGCGGTATCGATAATAACTTTTGAAGAAGCGAAAAAATTGCAACTTGAGAAAAAATACTCTATTGGTGATCGTTAAAAAATTGAGAGAATTTTTGGTCGAGGCTTTTCAGATTAATTTTCAAAATAAAAACAATGATGATGATGATGATGGTGGGGGTGGTAGTAAGAGTTCATTGTAGTAGCAGTATATGTACAAATAAAAACACTGTATAATTCTATAAGGTAATGTGACCTCGTTAACTAAACGTTTTTCTCACGACAAGATTAAATGCAAGTAAAGGAGAAAAGCATTAAGCAAAGTGAATTGGGCGAGTTGTCAGCGCAGGTGGCATTTCCTGTTCATGTCCACCAAAGAAGACGGTATTAAAATGAAAACATCATCCAACCCGATTGGAAGAGTGATGGAGTGGGTGGGAGTAAAGTAAATGTGTGCAAAGAGGTTTTTATTTTAATCTTTGAAAGCAGAAAGAAAAAGTTGGCCAACAGATATCCAATCAACGTGTGTATTTAGTAAGGTGGGAGAGAAGTACCTGAAACCAATGGAAGGAAAGAAACGCCAATATAGATGCAAGAGATGCAAAAGATATTATGAACCAATTTCCTAACGTTACAAACATTACATAAAAGGTCAAAATAATATTTTTCTTAAAGAACAGAAAAAAGCTATTGTCTAAAATTCTCTTTAAAATTTATTTAAAAATGTAAAAAAAAGCTGCAAATGAAGTGGGTTTAATTTATAAGAATTTTTTTTACAAGTGAAGGTGGATTTCATAAAAATATTAAAAGCATGAAAATAATACACATAAATTTGCAAATGTTAGACATTCAACGCTGCGTTCAGCACGATTTACAATTGGAAATTTTCTGAGCGATTCCCTCTGGATTTTGCCCGAGTCGCTTGTCGTTTAAAATTTCATTAAAATGACTGGAATATAAGTAGAAATTGATAAACTTTATCAATTTGAGGAAAGAAAGGAAAATAAATAAGCGAAAAAAAAAAGAAAAAAAGAAAAAGAAAGAAAAAGAAAAAAAGAAAGAAAAAGAAAAAAAGAAAGAAAAAGAAAAAAACTCTATTGTTTTTCGATAAATCAAGTTTTAATTTAGTTTTAATTTCCCAATTTCACTAAACTTTACTGCCAACACACTTATACTCCGGGACACACTTACAAATATACTGATCTCTCTCTCTCTCTCTCTCTCTCTATGTACACACACGCGCGCACACACATGCACACATATATATATGCATACTGTTTTCATACATCCATACACACATTCATACCCATAATAATGCACACAAAGGTAAGATTCAGGAAGAGCATACATATGAACGGAGAAGTATTGTTTAAATTATTTCATCTTTATTCACTTGTCAGTTTCCGATTGCAATATTTTTTTCATAAATTCCTAAAGAGACGAGATTTCTACTGTCCAAGGCAAATATCAAATTCAAATTTGTTCCTAATTGAAAGAGTTGCGCAAGTAAAAAGCAAATCTCAGTCAAGAAATGCAAATGTGAAATGCATTCGAAGAAGAGGTGCGTTGTCTGCATCTGTTTTTCAAGCAACAACCGATTGGGATTTCCAGCCGAAGTTGCTAATATACATTTCCCGAAAAGCTGCACAATTCGGTGTTGGTGAAGTCATGGGTTCGATTTCTTCTGATCGCAAAAATTTACTAAGCTTGCAAGATCATCACGAACCAAAGCCATTTCAAATTGAGGCCAATCTTAGCTGTAATTCATATATAAAGTATACATTATATATATATATATATATATATATATATATATATATATATATGTGTGTGTGTGTGTGTGTGTGTGTGTGTGTGTTGTTTGAATACTAGCAGGAGAATTTACTTGAGTTTCGCGTGTTGAGAACATCTGGAATTTAAGTGAGCGTCTTTCTATTGTTTTATAAATATTTCAAAACCCCATTACCACTGTTGAATAAGGTGAGGTTGATAGTTGAACCGAGATGGATAAATTGTCGTTTAAAAGAAGCAAAAATGAAAATAGAACTGATATCTAATTTGATATATTTACTTAAATTGTACAAAAATATCTTGAAATAAGAAAGAGTAAATTTAGTCATTATCAAGGACGATTTTGACTTTTAACTCAAATTTTAATGTACTGGACGTATTTGGAAAATAAAACACACATTCAGTAAAAAATAAAAATAAAAATTATCCTTGACAATGGATAAAAGATTAGCCGAAAGCGCTCGAATATGCAGAACGTTTGGACAATTTTAACACACTTTGCGTCCAGAAAAGAAAACATTTGTATGAACACAAGAAAATTATATGAAAAGGTTAGTCGTAGTAACTTGTTAGTCGTCTTTAACGAAACTTGTGTAAAGGAGGTATTGCTGCAAATAGACAATATATATATATATATATATATATATATATATATATATATATTGCACTTGCGTCACGGAACTGCAAAAATTGGCAAGTTATTGTTAAATAAATTACCTGTATTTATCGGGTTCTAAGATGCAGTGAAATCATTAGGGTTATCGTCATTTTATGAATCGGCTCAGGAGAAGACAGAAAAGGGAACTGTTTCGATCCGCATTGCATTACCAAATATTTATTATTCACAAACATCTTTCCGAAAATCAACTTCAGAATGTTTTCAAATTTTCTGTTGGACGTGTACACTGTTCCCATGTTGCCATTCCACAGACATTAGTAATTAGTCTAAATTTAATCAAAGAAATCAGACTGAAACTCCATTAAAAACGATCTCGATATATTCACAATAATCTATAAAAAGGTTTTTACAGCGTCTACGCCTAATATTAAAAACTTTTTCGCAGATGTTTTTTGAAAGTTTAAAGATTTTTATGATTTCATGGAAATGATGCGAAATTTTAAGAAATAATTTTGTTTTATTGGAATTACGGAATATGTTAGTTTCGAGATAATGAATAAGTTGTTTAATTAAAAAACATTTTAAGAAAAATTCTAAGAAAATATTTTCTGTCAAACTTGAAAATTCAAATGTTCATCTATTTTATAAATTAATTTTTCTTTAAATATCATATTTTTAATCAAATTTTATTAGTTGGTACTTTTTCTCTTTCCAAATACTCTAAAATATAAAAGCAAAATGCAGCAAATGAGCATTTTGTTTAAAAACCATTTATTGATCAAATAAATAAGAAAGGAAAAACAGTTTTATATATTAATGGTAAACTATTTATAAACAAACAACCGTGAAACGTTACCCCAATTTGTTATATAGCAATTAAAATTAAATGAAAGTAAATATGTTGCAATAATCGAGAGATAGGATCGAAACAAGATTGGTTATATTCAACTGAAATGCGATGTTCACGGCAGACAAATAGTACGCTGAATGATAGCGCCATGTTGAAAAAAGGTATCATTACATCGCCATCAGACTTGTATGAAGTTTAGCCGTTGTAATTGCCAACCACAAAATGGTGGCCAAGACTTCACTGAGCAAATCGGGCTGTAAATCATGCTAAGAGCGTTTGTCAGTTGTGGAGATATATTTCATAAAACTTGAGATATAACCTCCATGCTTAGCTTGACAGCTTTACGCGCGTTGCCGCATCCATTGTTACTGCACAATCAAAAGAGGCCTTAGATTTTGTTTATGTCAAGAACTGTAACAAAAATCTTTTCCTACTCCACTTTTGGCTTTTTTTTTCTTGCAAATTTCTTTTTGTTTGATTTGTTTGTTTAACGTTTAATTAGAAACACATATTGAAGGCAAATAGGGAGAAAGTTGAAGCGAGAAAGAGTGAGACGTGAGGATTTTGGGGACACTAGAAAGAAAGAGAGAGATTTAAAAAGAGAAATGAAAAAGAAAAGTGAGATAAAGATGTATGCAGGGAGAAACAAATAAAAAAGCAAGAAGAGTTGTGGGTAGAGAAAGAGAGAAAGAGAAAGAGAGAGAGAGAGAGAGAAACAGAGCGAGGGGGTATGCAGAGAAAAAGGAATTAAAAACAAAAAGAGTGGGTAAGGAGAGAAAAGCGAACCGTAAATCAGAGAGGCAGAAAATAAAGTCCGGCAAAGCAAGTGAGCAGTAAGCAAAACCAACATCGATTGACAGAAAAGAGATAAAAAAAGAGCGGTAAAAAGACGAAAGAAAAGGAAAAAGAGGAAAAGACGTATGGTGTATCGGAGGGCGGGAGATGGGAAGCGGAAGATGTGAGTTATGATTAAGAAGAGAAAATAAGCCGTAAAACAAGAAAAAGGTGTATTTTTATCAAAGTAACTTTTATTCAACTGACTTTCGGATAATGAAGTTAGCACCAGTCTGTCTTTTTTGACAGTTTCGAAAGAAATATCACATGCATTCTTTGTTTTATTAAAATGATAAACAGTTCCCCTAATTTTGGCCTTCCGTATTTTCTATTAGCGAGAACTTGCGCTCATCACACATAACCTACTTTTATTTTGGTATTTCTCGGTAAACTCACTTTTCGAAATAAATAATCACACGATATAAGAAAGTTTGAACTGCTTTCATTTCTTACTCTCAACTTGTTTATGAAACTATAAATTCAATTTAACTAAATTTCGAACTCGACCTAGGAAAGTTTTGTAATTCTTATTCGATAAGAATAAAAAAAAGCCAAACATTTTAAATAAATTTAAATAGCTACCTTAATAATGGCCGTCTGCTTGAAGATAGAAATGGCTTTAATTTTTCATACCACATATTTCAAGCTAATAAGCCGACATCTAGGTCATTGATTAATCTCTTTTAGTTGCTTTGTATTATATTCGAAGAAAAATCAAATTATAAAGCAAATAAATTCTATAGTTCAGAAGGTTTGTTTAATTAAATATTGAATAAAGATTTTCGAAAATGAAACGATAATTCCCTTCTTTTAAATTAATTATTTACTATTTTATTTTGATACAAAGTTAAACAGAGAGGGCACTCAGTGAGGATCAAAGTCACTAATTTTCAAACTATAGTGCAGCGACACCTTTATTGTTGGGTTACAGTATATCATATTCTTAAGCAGGCTTGGCGTTACTAAATTTTGGAGATCCAGTCACGTTGGATGAATTAAGCGTTATTTTAAAGTAGAGAAAATTTTAGGGTTTATGTCAGTTAGGAAATAAAAAAAAAGGTGCCATTTCTTCTCCCAGTGAAGATTAAACTCAACATAATGTCGCATGTTTTTATTCACTCTTCTATGACGACCTTCTCAATTTCTCCAGATGCGAATTAAAATTCGAAAATATCCCCAATCCATAAATGTGTCTAGATTTGCATCCTGTGCATTTATGTCGGCAAACATTTGATCATGACACTGAGTACAATAGTTAATTGCTCTAAAAGATGCCATCAAAATAGTCTTTATCAGAACATTGACGATGATGGCCCTTCACAATTTCCTGCTCATTGCATCTCTTAATAAATTCTGTCTTTTTGTTATTTCTCCTAAACACTCTTCCACCATCCATTTACTCAAGCTCACTAGGCAGGTTGTTTTTCTCAACCCCTCTTGCCTCCAATCTGTCCTGTGAGTGTCAAATTTTCCAAGCTCTCTTTCCTCATGATGTGCCCTGGAAATTTCATCTGTCAGTTTCTGATGTTAAGTATAAGTTTCCATTTATTTGCATTTTATCTAAAACTTCGTCGTTGTTCGTTGCATGGGTTCATTAGCATCCTTCTATAAAACCACATTTCTGTTGCGTCAAGTCTGTTCTTCATCTGTGAGAAGATTGGTCAGCATTCACTGTCATATAGAAGGATTGATATTATTTAACAGTTTAATACCCCCCTTTTTTTTTTGGTTCTAATGAAATTTTCCTGTTTCTTAATACATTGCTTAGATTTTGGAATGCATCGTTCGCTCTATCCCAATGCGACTTCGGATTTCCGTGTCGCACTTTCCTTTCTCCGTTAAAACACTTTCTAGATTTTTAATTTTTGTACTTGTCTGATTTTAGTATTTCCGCTGAAAAACATTAATGAAAAAAGGTATTTATCAAGATTTTGCTTGTCTTGAAAATGTTTCAGTAAATAGTTCTTAATTAGTTTTCTATTAATAATCGTAATATTGCAAAGGTCAAATCTATATATGTTTAGGAATAATACTAATATGAAATTTGTCAAGTATATATATATATATATATATATATATATATATATATATATATATATATATATATATATACATTTCATTAAATAATATAGACATATTATGTCTATTTACTTTGAAAAAAAGATTGAAAGTACTTGTTAGGAAAAAACAACTACGGCGCATTCATTGGTGAATTTCATCTTAACATCAAGAAACTGACTAGAGAACTGGAAACGATCAGTATAAAATTAAATAGACATAATATGTCTGTATTATTCAATGAAACATGTCTGAATGAAGATATGCTGATATATATATATATATATATATATATATATATATATATATATATATATATATATATATATATGTGTGTGTGTGTGTAGACAGCACATTAAACATTTCATAATTTATTTCTATTTCTTATTTTAAAGCCAAACGATTATCTTTGACATTGTCTGTTTTTCTTCCTACGCGCTTAGAAATTTACTCGTTTTCCTCTTCTCAAAAACGTTTAATGTCTTCGATTCGGTACAAATCTACTTGAGTTAGGCTTATTCGATATTGAGAGAAATAAATAAATAAATGTTCAAGTGGCCCCAAAACCCTTAACCGGTTTCCTTTTTACTTTTTTTTTTCAGCGTCATTTTCAAGCAAGCATTCCCCCGGGTTTAAAAAACAAAACAAAAAAAAAAAAAAAAAACTGATTTCGGGAGATAAAGGATACTTCAGGGTTAGAATGCACTGACGTCATCGACTTGTTCACTTTTATTTACACAATTGTATTTCCATATATTTCATACATTGATATGTGACAATGAAACAAACTTTGTCCAGACTTTGGATCCTCTTTCCATTAAATGAAAAGATAAATTAATTTATGGGCGTTCGAGTGGCGATGACTTCTTACGTTTTGCAGTGAAAACAAATATTAGTTCCATTTTTATTGGTCATCTCATAAAATCTCTCTCCCCCTCTCTCTCTCTCTCTCTCTCTCTATATATATATATATATATATATATGTGTGTGTGTGTGTGTGTGTGTGTGTGTGTGAGCATGTGTGTACATTTATACAAAATACAATTATCCCTTAACCCTTAACACATATAGATATGTATAATGTTTAATGTGTATTCTATTTTACATACTCAAACATATAAACGCGCACATCCACCGACGTAAATATACATATATATCCTTAGAGGCTCTTTTTGTAAAATGTTCTGAATTGACGCTTCAAAATGCAAATACCATTTTTCTAATACATAACTATTTTCGATTCGCGCCTGCCTTAGAGCTGGGGCAACAATGTCACCTCTCAGACTATTAACATCGAATTAAGTTCGATATCTATCAAGTGTTCCTCTATTGTAGCCTTGTGTATCACTTAATAAATATCCACATCTAGAACGATGACTTGCAAGCTAGTCTTTCGGACCACTTTAATTGCAGAAGGTCGTCTTGTTCTCATTGCTTTATTATTGGAAAGCCGTAAGAGACTGAGCTGACAAAAGATCTGTTGGATTGAAACCAATGTACGTATTGTTTTTGAGTGAATTTCAAAGACAATATATATTTGTACATAGATATATCCAATAGAATAAGTGTCATTATTTTCTAATTCCTTTCGCCATCTTTGAGGCAACTTCATGGTTCTATCCTCTAAGAATATTGCATATTACTGTGTGATAAACTGGTCTAAGTGTTTTTAACAAGCTTTCAGAGAATTGAAGCTATTATCATTAAGAGAATTTTGTAAGGTTCGGATAAGTGGTAATCCAGAGGTGCAAGGTTAGGTGGGTAGAGACGGTATATTAGGACATCTTGGCCAAGCTTTACTTACTGCCTGTTCAGCAACGTGACGTAAGAGATGTCCCGTCGGAAAAGGATTCACTTCCGATTGACTAACTCTGGACGCTTTTCACGATTGCTGCCTTTAATCGGTCCAATGGGAACAGTTCATATCTAAATTCAAAATCTGATTTTGCGGAAGGAGTCCCAAATACACAAGTACCCTTCAAATCCTACCAGATACACAGCATCACCATCTTTAAATGCTGATCGGATTTTGGAGCTTCCCCAGGAGCCTTTATCACCCCCACATTATTATAAACAATCCATTTTTTTTTTACCTGTGATTGCTCTTTTTAAAGATGTGTTGATTTTTTTTTTAATTTTCTACAGATAATCATCGATCAAAATTTTGTTTATTCATTTTTGAGTTAAATCGCGAGGCACCAAAACGTAGCGATTTAAATATTCAAATATTTTTAAAGATATGTGGAGCATCTTTGCAATGTCACAAGTCGGGTTATCGGGATTGTTTTTAATCGGCGTTTCGATATTGGTTATTTGTATTGATCTGCCATGACGGTCTCAATCTTTCAGATCAAAATGTCCACTTCTGCAAACCACCTATGGACAGTACTATCAGCACCATCTCTATAAACGGTACATACATTTTTTGCTGCTTGGACAGCTTTTTCTTCGGAAAGAAAAGTGCATCAAATGACGAAAATGCATCTAATTTTCTTCCATTTCCACTTTTAATGAAAAAAACATTTAAAATTTACAATCCCCAAACGAATTCGTATAGAAAAACGCTTTAAAGTGTCACCTTTCAGAATATATGTCATAAATTTAAGTCACGTCTTAAACAAAAAAAGCCACATTTTGAAAAACCCTATAAACTTCTGTTTCAACCCAATACTTTATAATATTATTTTTGTTTTGCTAATTTGTTATGCTAATTTTCGTCTGATTTAAGGGATTCTTACAGTTCCTGTGGGTGTTGAACTATGTTGAACTATGGTAGGCTTTTTCTGATACCAAGACAAGTGCAGGCATATAAGGATGGTATTTCATCATTGCTGAAGCCAAAACCATATTTGCATCTGACAAATATACCGATAAATTATCCAAAACAGTCGATATTCGTTTTCATCTGCTATTAGTATTTTTAGGTAAAAGAAATGTGGTTCTACTGAAGAATTCTATGGACTGAACATGTGAGCAACGACAACGTTTTAGGGAAAATGGAAACAAAAAGACACATATTTAAAATCACAAAGAGATAAATGAAAATTGTCGGGCACATAATTAGCAAAGAGGGTTTGGAGAAGTTGATACTCACAGGACATATTGAAGGCAAATGGGACAGAGGAAAGCAGTGAATAACCTACCTAACGAGAAATTGTAAATGGTTGGTACAACAAGGATGAGGAGAGATAGAAAATTACAAAATTACTAAGAGCTACAAAAACAGGAGGTTGTGGAGAGCCACGATCACCAACGTCCTGAAGGGAGACATCACATAGAAGATTCGTTTACGAACATATACTTTTTTCCTACACCAAATTATATATTGATATCGACATAATGTTTCAATAAAAAATAATAAATGTAATATATATTTTTATATCATAGTTTTCCAAGATTTTTTAAAAAAAATGATCTTCCATTAGATTTTGTTCAGATTCTATAAAATATTCCCAAGACGAAAACCTTATATCCCACATGATCTTTATTTGTTTTTAAATGCTTTCATTTATCCATAAAATGTGTCGACTAGAAGAAAAAGTTTTATCCTACATGATCTTCCATTTATGTCTTCATATTTCGACCAAACCAAATACAACTGTAACAAAAATAATATTAAACTATCGCGCATCGTGGTCATCTTGATCGTAGCGTCATAACACTCTCTGCAATTAATGGAACAAAAAATTCTTACTAGAATCTTAATTTCCTAGCGGCATGTTTACCACAGAAAACTTTCTCTAAATCTTTGATCTTATGCCATTGTTTTAAGATGATGCATTCATCTAATCACCTGCAGGAATAAATATTAACTTCCATAATAAATACTTGTTCTAGTAATTGACATTTGGGAATAGATCTTTCGATAGTTTATTGTTAAGTGGTTAGATTTTATGTAAAAATTGCGTCATGAATGAATCTCGCGAGAATATGATTGCTCTGATACTTTGATTGTATTTAAGAAACGTGAAAGAACGCTACAGGATATGAGAAAAGAAAACCCACTTTGGGAAATGATGGAGAAAATGCATTTTGTAAGAATTTTGTTAATTACTCTTTCATTTTCTGTCTGCAGAGATTTTCGTCCTAAAGTTGTTTCAACCATTATACGCCATCTTTTTTTGCTCAAGATGTCAGCCAACGTTAGAAAGAATCCTTACCCCTTTTTCTGTACCGAAAACTACACTTAGGTTCTTAAACGAAGAAAAAGAAAACATAATCTAGCTCAATTCAGCCTCAACTGCGAAATATCGATATTTAATCAGCTGATTTTCGTCTGGCCATGCGTGAGATGCAAATACCAATCTTTTCAATGATGTTCGAAACGAACGCGTTATGAAAAGGATTAAAAATTCGAATCTATAATCTCTATGAAACATTTGATTATTCTTTTGAAAGCTAAATGTTTTATAAATTATATCTTTTTCAAAAGATGTAGCGGTTTTATTTCTTGTTTTATAATTCTTCTTCATCTTTACGTAAAATGTCGATTTTCCAAGTCTACTCTGTGTTGATCAACAAAATTAAGCTAATATTGCTCTACACCAAGTGCATGTTTTTACATGTTTGAATCCCGAATCTGAGAAATAGATAAACTTTCATGATTACCGACAGAAGATCAAGTTAACGGACAAACGGAAAGTGTAGAATAAAAAGTTGCAAAATGAAACCGAATGCCCATTTTTTAGGGAAAATATTTACATAGAGAGCCATTTGAAACGGTTACGATTTTATGGCTTTTCTTCCAAGTTTCATTCTATCCGTCGTTTCATTTTATGCTTTTGCTTGCGTAATGGCGAGTGTAATGTTCACATAAAGACTGGCATTTGCTCCCAGCAATGAAAATGACTTTTCAGGCTTTGCCATCTATCTATCTATCTATCTATCTATCTATCTATCTATCTATATATATATATATATATATATATATATATATATATATATATATATGGTTGTACACATTGGAATAAACAATGATGGAAAATAAAATTGCCTCAGCTTGAAGAATGATAGTACATTCGCCTGGGGACAGTATATACATGCTCAAGGGAAAAGTTTCAAAGGCTTTTGCCGCCTTCTTACAAGTACACTGTCTAAGACTGAGCTTTAGATGATGATGCATAGTGCGATAAGGTTAAGTGTGACGAAGGAATCCTGGGCAAACAGGTTTCATGTACACGTAGATGCACACGTTCTAATTTAAGATGAATTGCTTTATGGGCTTCCGAGAGGATGAACGGTCATTTTAACGAAACTTCTGTACATGACATTTCAGTTTTGGTAACAGCAGTCGAATGAACATTCCAACACGTGAAGATCAGGTTCAGGACGGTCAGGTAGTAGTACAGATTCTCGCAAAAGTCGGCGCATTGTCAGTGACAATTGCGCTGTGGCTATAGCACAAATCAAAGCAAATGGGGACTAGGAACATGAAGACGTACAGGATTATGGACACGAATAACAAATTATGCCAAACTGACACTAACATCACAGATTATTCGTACACGTCCCCCAGTAATTTCGTGTGGGGTTAAAGTAGGTGATCGAATAGTAATTTGTAATTTTCATTGCTAAGAGCAGTGATGGTCGTTTCTGCGTGAAACACAGATCTCGGGTTATATATTTCAGGGTGTAATCTCCCTCGAAAAACAGACCCGGATATTTGTCTACTATAAGTTAAAACCCTTGCTTGCAACACTTTGGTGTTTGTGAAGGAAAGTTGAAAAGCAACATATGTACCAAGAAAATCTATTCAAACAATGTTGCGGTATTTATTGCAACCTGGAAGACAATATGTTGTTCCAGCAGGATAATGACCGCCCCCATAATGCTCATGCTACTCAACATATTCTGTAAGATGCTCAAGAAATTCCCTGACACGATCAGCAGACCTTTCTCCAATTAAAGGTGTATAAGTCATGATGGAATGTCGCCTAACTCATTCACTTAGTCCAACTACAACTCTTGCTGTTTTATATCAACAGACACAAGATGTGTGGAAAAATGTAATGCAGGATGATATTCGTGAGCACACCAGGCAGGTGGTAACTCCCAGGAGAATATACAGTATTATAATATAGGGGCCATATATACGGGAATAATTTCGATACACCCTAATTTTGAAACCATTGCACGTATTGATCTATATTTCTGATCATTTACTGTAATCTCTCCATTTAATCAATTTTTGAATAAATTCAAGCGTATATTCAAAGTGCTGCAATTTTATTTTCGGCCTGTGTATTTCTTTGTTTCGAATATTGCAACAATTTACTCTCTTATACGCAACAAGAAAAATGCAGCCTAAAAAAAAGCCTAGGACTGTTAACCGCGTTGTTGTTTCTCCGAATCTTCGGTGACAGAGTTTATCCTTTTTCAGTTATCAATTAAATTAATATAAAAAGCAGAACATTAACATTTTTATCAAATAGAACCTCATATTCAAATAAATAATGATTTATTACTTTACGACATTAAAACTTAGACATATCTTTAAAAGGTTTCTCAGAAATTCCAATTTTTATTTTTACAGGTGCATCTCAGAAATCGGCACAACTTTTTGCACAAAGGAAGAAAAAGCAAACGAGTGCCTCAAAGTAACAGAATCAGTTGGCAAAGAATAACAAAAATGCTTTTTATGTAAAAAGTTCTTATATCACTCGACAGTTATTTCCTAATAAAAGTTGAAAATTTAAATAAATATCAGGTTTTGTTGGTGCCTGAAATAAAATAACATTTTTAAAAAGGTTTTTGAGATGTTTTCATAAATGTTAGACTCGTTACGAAGTATGCACATTCAATTCTTGTGGCACAATGAAATGCCAGCTAAAAAGAACTGTCTACTCGAATTAGCTCTCATTCACACACACACACACACATATATATATATTTATATATATAGGGGGCAGCAGAAATACATCCCACATAATGGTAAAACATTAGCTAGATGGAACAACATTGCCACTGAAGTTTTACCATTATGTGGGAAATATTCTGCTATTTTTATATATATATATATATATATATATATATATATATATATATATATATATATATATATATATATATATATAGATAGAGAGAGAGAGAGAGAGAGAGAGATAGAGGGGATAGATAGATAGATAGATAGATAGATAGATAGATAGATAGATATTGATAATATCAGTGATCAAATATATATATATATATATATATATATATTACGATTCAGTGTAATAAATTATAACAATGGAATATTAATATTAGTGTTTGAGCTTATGCATACATATATATATATATATATATATATATATATATATATATATATATATATATATATATATATGTATATATATAAAGGAAATATGTTGTAGTGGTTCCAACGAGAGAAAAGTATGTATATTAAAAAGAAGAGGGTGCCGCAAACGTTTTTGGTTGTAATGTGGATTTATTGAGAAAAAATATTATACTTTTTTTACATAATTATTATACTTTGTTTTACATAATTTTTATGTATATATATATATATATATATATATATATATATATATATATATATATATATATAGTAGCGTCCAAAACTAAGGGACAACATTTTAAAACCTAATATTTGTTAGAAATAACAACTGTGAAAAGCTGAAATTTTGACAACTGGTAGTCGTTATCATCCATAATAACATACTAAAATTTGAATAATTTACAAAGGATAGAAAAAGAATTATAACAATTATTTATTTATTTTCAAATTTGGAACGTCCAAAAGTAAGGGACAAAATTGAAAAAAACAATGTAAACGGCAAAAAAAAAAAAACAATAAAAATACATGTACAATCAATATTTAGTAAATGAGCCCTTGCTCTCAATGACAGCTGCACATCTTCGACTACAAGAACGAATCAGTTCTTGACAATCCTCGATACTAATTTTAGACCATTCTTCTTGAAGCTTCACCCACAAATCCTCCGTGTTGGTGGGATTTCTTTCCATAACTTTCACTCCTAAGGTCTTCAAAGATTTTCTATTGGATTTAAGTCAGGACTTTGCGGTGGCCAATCCATAATTTCCAAATCTTGCTCGCTAAGGTAACTCATTACCACATTTGCCTTGTGACATGGGGCATTATCTTGCATAAAGGTAGCCCTATCGAAACATGAATTCTGTATGATTGGCACAACATGATCTTGAACAATGTTTTTATAGATCTGCGCGTTTACACGAGTTTGTAACCGGACAAGAGGCGTTGTACCTTGGCTAGAAAACATTCCAAATACCATAACGCTTCCGCCCCCAAACATGACAATTTTCTTAGTACATTTTGCACTTAATCTTTCACCAATACGTCTCTTTACATTGTTTTTTCCATCATTTCCAAATAAATTAAACTTGCTTTCATCACTGAAAAATACTTTTGCCCAATTTTCATATGTCCAAATTACATACCTGTTTGCAAACTCTAATCTCTTCTTCTTATTCTTCGAACTAACAAGTGGTTTCTTCCCTGGGGTTCGAGTAAACAGCCTTATTTACTTGCAGTCGTCTACAAACAGTCTGTCTTGACACATTAACACATGAGGTACTATTCATAACCCTTTTAATTTCTGTGCAAGACTTAAAACGGCCCTTTAATGACATACGCTGCATTATTCGATCTTCTCTTTTGTGGGGTCTGCCGGTTTTAAATGCACTAACTATTTTGCCAGGATTTAACAACCCTGCCTACAACACTCTTGGAACGTTTCACTTTCTCTGAAATCTCTCTAATGGTGTGCTTTTTCCTTGTGTAGCTTCACAATAGCTTGTCTCACAAGTAATCAAGTTTTGGCGTTTCGCCATGGTGCCGGCTGATGCAACGTTTACAAATGACTAAGTAAGATTTATTCTTTAGAGGAAATCAAAAATTTGAATATAGCATACTGTTTACATTGTTTTTTCTCAATGTTGTCCCTTACTTTTTGGACGATCCTATTTTGAAAATAAATAAATAATTGTTATAATTCTTTTTTCTATCCTTTGCAAATGATTCAAATTTTAGTATGTTATTATGGATGATAACAACGACCAGTTGTCAAAATTTCAACTTTTCACAGTTGTTATTTCTAACAAATATTAGGTTTTAAAATTTTGTCCCTTAGTTTTTGGACGTTACTGTATATATATATATATATATATATATATATATATATATATATATATATATATATATATATATATATATGGGAAGTGGCAAGTTTGTTTTGTTATTAATATATGCTTTGGATATATAGTGATTTCATTTAGTTTCTTTTTTTTTTGTTTTTGTTTATCAGTTTTGTTATTAAATCTTCTTGGTTGACACTTGTGTGGTCAGCCGTTATAGTCCGCAGAAATGTGACGACAGCGGAAGAATTTTGATCACAACAGACACCGATGTGTACCTGCTCTTAATAATTGTAAATGTGTCTTTATTTGCTGATAGACTGAGGCTTCTAACAAGTTTGGTACTTGTTATTATTGGCGATTCTGTAATAGTGTGATAAATAAAAGTAAGTTTTCTGTCCCTCCTATCCTCACTCAGTTTGAATTGTTATCATCTTCTGTTGATAAAGTAGGATAATTTTGCTCTTAATTCCTCTTCCAATTCTACTCTTGACACATCTGAAGTGTCTTGGTCTTACTTTCCACTTAGTTCTTAGTCTCTTTTTGTGATATTCATGTAACTCAGTCCATGGTTTCTGCTATCATCACTAAACTGGATCCCCTACAAAGCAGGTGAACTTGATGGTGTACCTGCAATAGGGAGAAGAAGGATTCTTATATATATATATATATATATATATATATATATATATATATATATATATATATATATATGGGGGATGCAAGTTGGAGCTGATACATTTTGGAGATATTTTAGAGCTGATAAATTTTGAATATATTTTTCAACCGAAAAAAGAATTATTGTACAATTACAAATTTTCGCTGTTGATGTTTTTAATATTTATTCGCTTCTGAGGAAATTGGTTATTAACTTTCGGGTAAGAATCAGATCTGCTATATAAAATATTCAGGTGTTTATTGCACACTCTGTGGATATAGACAACCAACATTTACAAAGATAGATAGATAGATAGATAGATAGATAGATAGATAGATAGATAGATAGATACAGACAGACAGAGAGAAAGAGAGAAAGAGAGAGATGTAAGCATTTCCGAACAGCTGGAAGTGCAGCAATAACCATTAAACATTCATTCTATTTCTGCTCCATCGTGTTAATGTTGGTAAAGATTAAAGATTTTGATAAGAACGTGTTCTGCTGACATATTTATAACCATCTGATTTTTCTCATCAACTTTTGAGATTTCACGTATATAAATGATTTTTCTCTTTTTTTTCGGACCTTTATTTGATCTTAAACATTTCGTGACAAACGTCCCAAAGCCGGACGTACATACTTAAACTCAACGAAATCACAAGCAGATTCCTTTCCAAAATCTGTTTTATGCATTTTCTTGTTCGAGGATCCACTGTTGTGTATTCCACAAATCCGGGAATAGAACTTTTCCAGCAGTTATAATGAAATTTGCGTCTATTTTCTTCCCAAGCGTCGTCGACACAAATCTCGCAAAGGAGAGGAATGCACTTTTCAGAAATTTATATTATTCTTTTCGGAATGAGAAAAGTATTTTAATATTTTCTATTGTTCCATTATAAGTTAAACACTGAAAAAGATGGAAAAGTGAAATAATATACGCTCTACCAACCATATATAGATGCACAAACATATACAGGTAAAGTATTTGTAATTCATCTAATGACTTTCCAACTAAGTATACAATTTGGCAAGCACTTTATACCTATAATATAAGAAAAATAGTAACTTTGACAATGAATGTATACCGTGTGCTATGATATGTTTTAGTCACCGTTGGTTACAGCAAATTTGACTTGTTTAATAACGTCTCTTCTTTTTTTTTTCAGAGAAGACCTAAGCTTTATGGCCTAGCCATGACACACAAACCAGGCAACTCAATATACTGTAAAGTATCAGGAATAAACAGCGAATCCAACATTATTAGCAAAAACCACACACACGCACACACGCACACATATATATATATATATACATAAACATATATATAGATATGTAAAGATACACATACACACACACGCACACACACACACACACACATATATATATATATATATATATAAACATAGTATGGTAATATGGTAGAAACATAAATGCGAATAGTCTTCATGAGATAGATAGATAGATAGATAGATAGATAGATAGATAGATAGATAGATAGATAGATAGATAATGTAAAATCAACGAATATCGAAATAAAGGCGCCACGAAAGAAGTTATTACTGATTATTGTTTGGGAAAAAGACTGAGATAAAAAATGAAATCAATCAAAAATGAATCATTTCTCCGCGTGGATATATATTTTTAGATTGTCTAAATTCAGAAATTAAATGGCTTGATTTAGATACTGAGGAAAGCGATTAAATCCCTCTCGACAAAACGACAGTCGGAGATTATCATAATAAAAGGTGATATACAAGTGCAACAAGAAGTGATTTCATGTCTTTTGCATAGACATTAATTACGAATGAAACGTAGCTTGAGCTGTAAAAATAATTCGGTTCACTGAATTCAAATCTATCTATCTATCTATCTATCTATCTATCTATCTATCTATCTATCTAGTGACTTGTAAACGTATGGTCACCACCTGGAAAATATTGTTTTACTGCCGAAGTTACTATTTCTATTAAATAATAGGACACTAAGTTTAGTTGAAAATCATAAGCTTAAATACAAAAATTAGTTTACATTTTAAATTTATGGAAATGACAAAACATTGATTTTACTATGATACACATGCATCCACGCATAGTTCAGACAATGCAGTCGGTATTTCGTAGCAGCTCTTTTGCAAAAATTGCAGTTTATAATCAATTTGTATAGCCTGTGGTATATATTGTGCAATTCCTGCACAATTTAGTTTGCAGTACTAACCTGAATGAATCAGATTGGTTGGTGACTTTAAGTGGACAGAAACTGTTAGATCTCTCCAGAGGTTTCCTATCGTAGGGGTCGGCAACCTTTTGTTAACTATGTGCCGACTTAGGGTTTTGAAGATCATTTAGTGTGCCAACAGCAGACGTATTTTTATACAAGTCACAGTCAATATACCAGTTCTACAATATATTTTATATAGTACTTTAGTATATATTAAATTTGTAACAGCTAAATATCTTCTTTGCATTGTAGTAGTTATTGGTTGGGACTACGTGAGGTTATTTGCGGCTGCGTGCCATTGGAGATTGCTTGACGTGCCACATGTGGCACGCATGCCGTAAGTTTCCTACCCCTGTTCTATAGGATGCAAATACATAATCTGACTTGGTCATTTTCAACCTTCATTTTTTTTTTCTGAAACCATTCATGAGTTGCTCCAGAGATATGCTGGGAATCATTGTCATGTTGAGCTGTGATCTTTATCCTAAGATGCAGGCTTCTTTGTTGATTTGTTCTCCTGAACGTCTATATATTTGGCACCGTCTATAGTACTTTGCATACAGACAAGATGCTCAGGATGAGAGGAAAAGAAACAAACACAGCATTATGCCAATGCATCCGTGTTTTACAATTGGTATCTTACAGGGCGGATGATTAGCTGTGTTGGGTCTGTACCAAACATATTTGGAATTTAGGCCAAAAGTTCTATTTTAGTTTTATCTGGCCAAATAACTCTTTTCCACAAATCTGGAAAGTCTTTTAGATATTTAATAGCATAATCTAGACGAGGTTTTATGTTTTTTTCTTCAAATGTAGATTCTTGCTACACGTTCACAAAGAACTTCCTTATGCTGGATATTGCGGACTTATTCACTGTAACATTAGTATGATGGATTTTTTCAAGTTTTCAAGAGCGATGGAAGGGATAGCTGCAGCTTGCCTGATTAGCTTGCGTTTGCTTCTTGTTGTAGAGGAAGACTTTCGGCTGAGATTTGTAGTGATGTTATGAACTTGTTCCTTCCTGACTACAGATGCCAGAGTAATTTTTGGTTCGCTTAATAAACTGCAAATAGACTTTAGGTTTCTCTGTCTTTGTGCTTCATTATAATTTTCTTTCTCAGGTCTTGTCATAACAATTTAGACTTTATCACTGCTACACGTGATGATTAATTGACAAGCACAGTGTGATTGTAGACAGTTTAATATTGCCCACTATTTATAGGCAGAATCAAATGGAAATATCTCCGCAAAACAAATCACACCTGAATGGATAACCATCTGTGACAATGTAAAAATCTGTAAGCCATTAAATCTTTTCTTACAGGGAGCTTTGAATATTGAAGCAATATAGGTTTACACATTTGAGCAATTTGTTTCGGGAAAGTGTTTAGCAACATTGCTTAGTAATATCCAGTTAAAAGCATAGAATCATTATCTTAAAAACTATGGGAAATCGTTTGTATTCGGTTTATCCTAAAAAAAAATTGCATTTTTCTTAGGTGTGTGAATATTTTAGAACCATCTATACCTGTGTGTTATTACCCATTTGTTTATCGTCAGATATATTTGAAAATGGCCTGTCTCTCCCTAACTCATCGTTATATATATATATATATATATATATATATTTGTGTGTGTGCGTATGTATCTGTGTGTGAAAACGCTTTCGTGTGACGCGTTTCATCCTTTAGGACTTCATCAAGTGATGTCTACGCAGACGCGAGTACACATGCACACGAAGAAGAGGGGTCGATGGGATTTTAAATTTATTTAAAAAAACAAATAGGTGTCATGAGTATTCGCGTACACGTGTAGTTGCGACGTAAACATCAATTTAGCCCGATGAAGATTTCCCATCTATCTATCTATCTATCTATCTATCTATCTATCTATATATATATATATATATATGACTCGCACTGTCTGTCTGTCTCTCTCTCTCACTTAATATCTATCGATATAATACTACCTGTGTCTGTGACCATATATATAACTCTCCCGCTTTCTATATAAATGTATCTTTTGTTAGAAGTTTGTTCATATCTATCAATATAATTTCGACCGTCCTCATATATTAATTTATATATCTATGTCAACAACTTCATATGTAACTGTTTGTATGTATCTATCTCGCTGCAGAGAAAAGTCATTCATTACAACACATTTTTACTTGCAGCATAAAGTAAGTGCATCGGTTGGCGACCTAAAACGTTATATATAATCAAAATCTTACTGTAAGGACAAGTGCAAAATTGCCACAGGGTTAGGGCAGTGTTAGGGTTAGTAATTCTAACCAAGAGTGTAAATTCTGAACAGGATTAAAAGGCACATCCCCGCTGCCCATACCTGAAAAAAATACATGAAATGGAATCTGAGTAATCATCCATGTATTTATCTATTGAAGTTTCTTCACTTATATATGTCTAATTCAATCTGTCCATCCATATTTAAATAGTGGTATCACGTTTCAGTGAATGTGATAGACAAGGAAAATCTTGAAAGTTTTTAATTATTTTTTTTCTAATCTTTTTTGGGGTTGTAGAAGGGTTGATTAATAAAGGTTAGCAACTGTCTGTAATGATTATAGACCGTAACACTTTCGGCAAATCTATAAGTTATTCAATGGGTTCGTTGTTAATATGTTTTTAATGCTTGTATTCAAAAGTGTATTGTGTGAAAATAGTATTAATACCAATAATAGCTGTGATTCTACGATATATATAATGTTGATTTTACTGTTTTTAAACACAATTCTCCATGATTTTCTTTCAGTAAAATCAACCTTGCTAACCGAAACGCTCCTCTGTAACCCAAACGGTTAAGGCACGTCAGGCTATATGACAGTTCCATATAGGATACAGGTTCGATTCCTGTCGGAGGACGCATGTTTTCTATGAAAATATCTTGGACATTCAGGTCGGTAAATATTATTAATACTGTTTATTATAAACAGAGCATTTACTTAAATATTTGTACCTATAAAAAGAACGTATAAACATAAAAAATGTCTTTAATAATTGTCGGACTTCGTCCAGTTCATTATATATATATATATATATATATATATATATATATATATATATATCCAAATGAGAGAAAAACCAATGAAGTAAAAATGCCAAAGCGTACTCAGATCTTTCATATGAGGAGCTTCAGATTATTATGACGTAAAGTTAATTTCAAGAGGAAAACTTTTTTCTTTTTTTTAAATTTCAGAATCAGAAAGCTTTATCCATAAGAAAGAACAATTTTGTTGATCAATTTCATATTTCCATGTTTCCGATTTTTTGGGGGTTTATTTATCTTATATAATCTTAGTTCCTACAATGATATTAACATTGATAATATAGGCTTATATAGAGATGATGGCCTTATGTTAGTGAAAAATTAGACAAAAATTAAAGCTGACAAAATAAGGAAATTGATACATAGAGAATTTAAAATTTTTAACCTTAAAGTTCCGATCAACACTAATTTAAAAAATTACATTTCCTTGATGTTACATTAGGCCTAGTTAATATATTCCAACCCTACATGAAAACAAATCCTAATCCAATATGCATCCACCCGAATTCCAGCCACCCTCCATCCCTAATCAAACACATACTCTCTTCTATAGGATATAGGGTTAGCAATAACTCTTCCAGTGAAGATGTCTTTTACAAGGATAGTAAAGCTTAAAACACTGCCTTAAAATAGTGGCTATAAGTGCACTGACATCAAATATATAAAACATAACAACAGTAATCGTTGGAATAAGAATAAAAACAGGAAAATCATTCGGTACACACCCCCATTTAACCAAATGTTTAGTTAGCGTAGAAGTTCCTCCATTTTATTGAAAATCACTTCCCCAGAAATAATCCACTCAGTAAATTTTTTAATAGAAATACACTAAAACTAAACTATAGCTGTACCTACAATCTTGAAAAAATTATTAAAAAAACATAATAATAAAATTTTAAACCAATATAAAAACCTGAGTAATAATAGCTATTCCAAAGCAACAAACACCAATAATACCAAGTGTAATTGTAGAAATTCTAACGAATGCCCATTGCAAAACCGATGTCAAATTGACTCTCTTGTTTACTAAGCACTATTTCTACTATAGAAAATCCAACAGTTAAAAAAATTATATTAAGAGTACTAAGAATTCTTCTAAAACAAGGTGGTATCAACATATATTATTTTCCACCAATAACGCTTACAAAAATATGACGCCCCTTTCTAAATATTTTTGGAACTTAAAAGAAGATAACAAAACTCCTAAGGAAAAATGAAAAATACTTAAAAAAGCTAGAACCTGTAAAACTTTAAATGTATTTTGCTTCTTATGCTGACATGAAAAATTAGAAATTATCCGATTTTCTGACAAAATATCTCTGCTAGACCAATCGAATTAACTGTAAATTGCCGACAAAGTTTATATTTAATTTTACAATATAGTTACATTTTTAAAATTAGGTAGTACGATTTCTTATGGCCATAATTTATAAGTCAATACCGATTCACCCTCTACGAGTAATTATCTTATGTTATTTATTCAAATTTAGTATTACTATATATTGCCGTCCAGTTATTAATATATCATATATAGATGTTCCACATTTTTAATTTTATCTGCAGGTTCCTTTAAAAAGCTTTCTGATTCTGAAATTTAAAAAAAAAAAAAAGTTTTCCTCTTGAAATTAACTTTACGTCTGATTATCCTTCTCCCCACTCCCATCAGCGTCCTTTGAAAAATTGAACATGTCGTCATATTTGTCTACAATCACGATACATTTGTTGCTTACATGTTTTCCGTGATTGTCAATGGTGACCTGTCTATGTTCCGGTTTATCATGTCATGAAAAATAATTACCCCACCTACACCCACTGTGCTTAATATTCTATTTAGCGTAGATCTGACATTTAATTGCTTGATCAAGACATACGCACAAGTCTATTTTTAATTCTGACCATGTGTTTTTTTTACCCCACCCCCTATATATTTCGGAAAAGAGGTAACACTTTACTTTTGAAATGTCATTAAAAATCATTTAATGACCTGTTCCTTACCATCGCCTGAAGAGGTACAAAGTTGCCGAAACACGAAAACTATTGTGTAACGATTTTTTTGTTTTAGTTCTAATCTTTTATAATAAAATTATATATATATATATATATATATATATATATATATATATGCCCCACATAATATAATGTTATTTATGTATATATATATATATATATATATATATATATATATATATATATATATATATATATATATGAAAATTTCTCCGATTTAATCGGTAGAAGACAATATTTATGAATAAAAATGACAATAGGAAAACTGGTAATTGCTGACGCGTTTCGTCCAATGTGGACTTTATCAAAGCAAAATACGAAGTTTTCGTATTTTTGCTTTGATAAAGTCCACATTGGACGAAACGCGTCAGCAATTACCAGTTTTCCTATTGTCATTTTTTTATATATATATATATATATATATATATATATATATATATATATATATATATACAACTCTGTGTCTGTCTGTCCATCTATCTATTTATCTGAATATATTCGTATCTGCCAATCTCCATCGATATAACTATTTCTGTAGTTCCTCTTTATCTTCGAATCTCCACATTTAAATTTATTCTAAACTAATCTCTTTACGTATATCTATCCGCCTATGTCTGATTACCTAAGTGATTCTGATTATTCACTCTCTTCTCCTCCTCCTCTCTCTCTCTCCCCCCCCCTCTCTCTCTCTCTCTCTCTCTCTATATATATATATATATATATATATATATATATATATATATATTCATTTGGTTAATCAAACCAGTTGATCCACAAAATTCCATTTCGAATTAAGAAATAATGTCGCATTAACAAATAAAATCAATCAATTCTTTACGTTTCGAATATGAAAATAATGTCAGCCGATATGGAAAGCTTCAGCTGAAAGCATATTCCATTAAGTCTGTCCAATGCATAGGCCAGTAGGCGTAAATCACACTAATAAAAAACAGGGCGTCTCCCCAAACAAGTATATCCACTGAAGATAACATGAATTTAAATAGTTGAGAACACGCACACACATATAATCTGTGTGTGGGTTCGCAACTATCTATATATTTATCAGTCATTTTAAGTGTCTGTTTTGGTTAACGTGCTCGTATCTACATATATATCTATCTTTCTCCAGCCCTCGTTATATATATATACAGTTCTGATAGCAGGCACAAAAAGGAAACTACAAGCACTTTGACGGAAGGTAGTGAAGGAAAGCAAGAAGAAAGGACTAAAGGCCAATTGCAAGAAGACTGAATGTATAGTTGTTAGGAAAAAGAAGATTTGAGATGCCGAAACAGTGAAACAATTTAGATATCTGTGAAGCGTATTGACAGAAAGTGTGACATGGAAATCCGAAGGCGCATTGGGATAGCGAAAAATGACTTTCAAAAACAGAGCCAAGTATTAAGAAACAGAAAAATATCTTTATAAACAAAGAAAAGGGTACTGAGATGTTATGTTGTATCAATCCTCCTATATGACAGTGAATGCTGGGCAATCTCCTCACAGATGAAGAAGAGACTGGAAGAAACAGAAATGCGGTTCTACAGAAGGCTGCTAAGAATAACATGGGCCAAACATATGAGCAACGACAAAGTTCTAGAGACACTTATATTTAATATCAGGAAGAGACAGTTGAAATTTCGGTGGCACTTAATGAGGAAAGAAAGTTGGAAAATTTGATACTCACAGGACTGATTCAAAGTAAGCGGTCCAACGGAAAGCAACGCACAATCTACCTACAATCGAAATTCGATAAATGAATGGCGGAAAAGGTTTAGGTAGAGATGACAAAAGTTATTAATAGCTACAAAGAAATAGTGGAGAGCCATGATCACTAATGTCCTGAAGAGACAAAGAACATAGAAGAAGAAGAAGAAGAAGAAGAAGAAGAAGAAGAAGAAGTCGACTCGTCTATCACAATGCGTATGTGTATAGGTTGCCCACTGATGATTGAATGCACAACAAAGAAAAAAGTTTATTAAGCTCAACGCTGCTCTATAGCAAGGCGATATGTAGTATCAGATTTCAATTTCAAATCAATATTCTCTGCAAAGGCAGACGAAAAACTTGTCAAAATGGCTCTAAGATTTTAACATATATTAAGGTTTGTTATTTTCAAAGTCTGTCGGAATTAGATTTCTGAGAAATTATTAGAATATTTTGAAAAATCCATATTAAAAGGATTACTGATAAAAAACACATTAATGCACACACTTACGCAGGCGTATAAATCCGCACAAACACTGATACAAAACTCTATATACACATTTGTAGACTTCCATCTTTTGTAGAATTTGAAACAGAGCATCTGGAAATTCCATTTCTAAATTTCGAGAGAAAGACAATAGGCTGTAAAATTACTTGTCTGTCGGAATTCCTTTTTGATATTTTCCTTTTTCTTAATGTTTCAGTTAAAAAAAAAAAATCTAAAGGCAGTAACTTCCGCTCCGACTCATCATAAGTAAATAATGTTTCGCATCCATCCGTTAAAATTAAAAAAAAAAAATGCCACGAACCATTCTGGACGAGAAACGCAACATTTGACGATTTAAATACGCACGTTGCCTTTTTTTTCTCCTTGTTGTTTATTTATTTTTACAGATTGCTTTGTTTCAAAACACTTTCCTTTTGGTGATTCTTTCAAGTGATTCTCTCAAATAAAGTCGATATCTGAGGTCCCAATTAGTAAATTAATTACAATAGGTCTTGTTGGGGGGGGGGCAGGTTTCAGTGTTCGTTTAATGGGGGAAGAAAACACGAAGTAATTGAAAATTCTTTTTTTTTTCAGGACGAAAGTGAACAAGAAAAAGACAAGTGCAACAAAACCTGGGAAGAAAATAATATTCTACTTAAAAACATGGCCAAAATAAATCGTGGATATCTATTTACTTGGAAAGGATTTTGAAAGTTTGAATTAATATTTATATGATTATTCATCAGGTCGTTTTCACCAAAGCAAAGTTACACATACACACACACACATACACACACATAAATATATGCATACATATATATGCATACATGTATATACCTACATATATATTTGTGTATTTAGGCAGCAATCCTTCTTTCATGCATATTTCATTGAATAAGACAGACAAATTGCTTTGATTTAGTTTTATATACAATTTCTTATGTGATCTAATATTTTTTTTCTTTTCAGATGATAAATTATATAAGTGTCCGAAGGTTCTTTTTACCCAAGCGCTTTCGACTATACATTAAGCCATTTTCAAGGTTGGAATATTTTAACTGTTAAATAAGAATTTAACTGTTAAACTATTTCATCCTTGAAAATGGTTAAATGTATAGCCGAAAGCGCTCGGATAAAAAGAACATTCAAACACTTTTTATATAATTTATCATGTGAAAAGAAAAAAAAATTAGATCACATAAGAAATTGTATATAAAACTAAATCAAAGCAATTTGTCTGTCTTATTCAATGAAATGTGCATATATATATATATATATATATATATATATATATATGTGTGTGTGTGTGTGTGCGTGCGTGTGTGTGTGTGTGTTTTCCCCGACAAAATAATAAATAAGGAAAAAGTAGGAAAATAAGGAAAAAAATACGAATTTAATGCTTTGCTATTTAATTAGCTTCATCAGACATTTTTCAAGTGGAATAATACGGAGTATTTCGATTTTTAAGTTCTGTATTGCTCTGTTTTCATTGGTTGTGCAGACATCACGTGTTCTTTTTATGCCGTTATTATGCATGTATATCGGCATGTATCAATTTTGTCGTGTAGATCTCACGTATTGAGAGCATCTGTGTGCATATTTAATGTTTGAAATGTTAACGTAATTCATGTGTGTATAAAAAATATTAGGTATACTATTGTATTTTAGTTTCAGGATAGATATGACCAATATTAGAAGTGAATATCTAATACCGGATTACGTCATTTGTATCTTAGATTATTTAAGTATACGTTTTACGAATATTGGCGACATCAAAAAGTTCATCTGACTCATATTTATTGTGTGTGGTTATTTATTAATATGCCTTATTGCTACTTTCTGTCATGGTCTGTGTTTATTGTTTACAAATTTAGCATTTTTATATTCAAATTATAGCCTGTTTTCTGTTATATTAAGGAATTTAATGTGTTATCCCAACGGAAGTCCCCTTTGTGTTCATATTCACTTATATATTTTTATGCTATCTTATATATCCCAATTTCTGATGCGCTGTTGGTTGTATGAACAAATCCTTGAGTGATTTCGAGCTCGTAGTAATAATTTTAATGTCTGGGATAATTAAATGTTTTTCGAGTTCAGTAGATAAAGAGTTAGGAGATTTATAAAACTATTATTTTTAATGTTGATAATACTTTTTCAGTTTTATGAAATTTGTAGGCTTTTCTTCTTGTGTTGAGATTGAAATCCTAGGTATACACGGCGATATTTAATCTAATCAAAACGGCAAACCTTACGTTTTTGCTTCGACAAGTATGTTTTCGTTTTTTGTCGTTCTTTTGTCCTATTCATGTTTTCCCCTTTGGCAGGCTTGGTACTGGTAAGGATTTTCTTTGACGCTTAAATTATATATATATATATATATATATATATATATATATATATATATATATATATATATATATATAGTAAATATTTTAAAATAATAGATAGCGGCTCGGATTGAGGAAACGGAGAGCCGAGTTCGAATTCCTGTCGAATCCAGGACATTCACTTGCTAATACACTTGGGGAAGGTATAAATGCTCTTCTTCTTGTAAATAGGAGAACAGGGGGACTGGGGGTTCTATAGCCTTGGATGGTAACTGATCTTGAAGGAGGACAACTCTGAATTCAAAACCTGCTGAGGATCGTTTGGGGACCTTGTGGCACGTGTTTGCACCAGGTCTCGCTGTTCGGCTTTTCAAAAAGTGTGGTTGGTTCTGCACAAAGCCTTCACCGCTACAATCAAATCATACGTGCTGGTGTCTGGAATGTCGGTTCCTAGGAACTGAGTTGCTTGACCCTCATGCGTCGAATACGACGGAGAGTCTATGCATATATATATATATATATATATATATATATATATATATATATATATATAAATTATAAATGGTGGTACTCGCTTGGAAAAACCTCGGATAGCTCAACTTACAGTAGAGCAAATCTGTCCCCCGAAGAAAAATAGGGAATAAAAAAAAGAAAGAACCAAGAACATTAAAACACGGCGAAAACAATCGTCCAGTGTTTAAGCTCCAAGTCCAAAGAAAAGAAAAACAAAATGAGTAAAAAACAACTACGTAAAGTGCTCAATACACTAAGTAGAGCAAAACCTAAGATAATCCTAAGGAGCCAGGCAAACCTATCTAGGTCTCACCTAAACGGATCGTCAGGGTAATGCCGGCATTACCCTGACGATCCGTTTAGGTGAAACCTAGGTAGGTTTGCCTAGCTCCTTAGGATTATCTTATATATATATATATATATATATATATATATATATATATATATATATATATATATATATATTGTTGTGGACTCCGGGATGAAATCCAGCCTCAAAATGAAGGACAAAACGCAGGAATGAAATATAGCAAATAAATGTATTGACGTAATAATACAATTGGTAATACGGTTAGTAGATCCAGAAATACGGTTAGTAGCAATAATAATATATATACAGTCTGGGAAATTCAGTATCGAAGTATGACTCCTTCTGAGACTACATGCTCGCAACTGTGGCTCCTACAAAGCGATTACCTCACACTCTCACACTCTCACACTCTCCTGTATCACCATATCACTGTCTGACTCCGTATCTGCCAGGTATTCACTGGCAGAAGTACAAATACACCCTGGGCGAGTCCACTTGTATGAAAAAAGGGTGGACCCCCCTTAACACACACACACACACACACACACACACACACACACACACACACACACATATATATATATATATATATATATATATATATATATATATATATATATATATATGATGTGTGCGCGAATGTTAATGTGTAGATTATTGGCACATTCGCGTCTGTATATTGCATCTATTTGGAATTTATTAGAAGAATATTCGAAAATATTTTCTCAAGTAAGTCTGTTCAGAAATTATACATTTTTTATAACATAAAAACAGGTGTGTTTTTAAATCACTTTATTGAAAATGCTGTAAATAAAGAACCAAATATTTACTAAACCATTTGTTCTTTCTTGAATTTTAACCAGATATTGATTGCCTAAAAATATAGATAATGTCTTTATTTTAAAATTGAATGTCAGGAAGTTTTAAAATATGAAATGTTTGTTAGTATTCAAAGAGAACGCTGCCTTGAATTTGCATTTGAATTTCTCCCCTCTTCGCAACACGGGGAAAATACTAACCATATCAACGTCTTCTTCTGGTACGGTCCTTAAAATCCTTGGAAACAGAGAGGCTTGAATATCTTGGAAGTAGGGATATATTATTAGCATCCATACCCTGTTAAACAATTAATTTGGGATGAATAGACTTTTGATATTTTATCATGAAACATTTTGTGTTCTTAGAAGACCAAAGATAATCTATTTTTTTTATTATTTTCAGCTTTCTCCAAAATAATAATTTGAGACAAATATTAGTGAGTGAATCTTCGAGTAATATCATTTAGAATTGTCTTTTTATTAATATTCAACGCCAGATCAACACAAACCGTCAAATGTTGCCAGAAATCAGGAAAAGAATGTATTGCCAATGTTCTGTGTCGATTTATTCCCAGTGGACAGCGCCGTGAAACACGTTAATATAAAATTCTATTTCAAGTGTAGTAGAAAAATGTAATAAAACTTTATTTGCTACCATAATTATAGACAATAATAGACGGGGAGAAAAACGAAAGAGATTTATTAAAATAGATCGAAGTATTCATTATCATCATTTAATAGGAAAAAATTTAATGGAAAGGAATAAAAAAGCTTTTTAGTTTATGACCAGCTGCAAGAAAATCTACAAGATTATAATGTTCAGTGGTGTTTAGTAATATTTACAAATAGGAAAATCATAAACCCAGGCAACTTAAACTAACTTATTAAATGGTCAAGTGAAAGAGAAGAGTTTTCGGAAGGAAAGTATTTTTTAATAAATAATAAAAAAAAGGCTGCTATTGTTTTCGCAAATACCAAAATGAAGTATTGTTATTACTTTATAGATTTTTGGATTGCTATCTTCATCATCATTATTTTTAGGGCAACATTTTGGTCGATATATGTTCATTGTTTTTTCTAAGGTGTTTGTTAATCCGGTGGTCTTTATAAGTAGTTGAACAATCAGTCAGTTATGTGTCATGAATGAATATGCGCTTAGGCGATCTTTTCGATACATAACTGATATGTTTTTTTTCCCGCAGAAGGTTGCCATTTCTTTACGCGGTAGACCAGTTGCCGTCCAAGGCTATAGAATCCAGTCTGTCATGCTATTTACCCATAGGTGGGGTGGGGGGAAGAAGAGGATTCATAACTTACCGAAAGGTATTAGCGCGTAACGGATTCGACTGGAATTTGAACTCGGCTCTCCGATTCCTAAATCCGAGCCGCTATCCATTACTCCACGTAACTATTTTTCTTATTTTCTTAACTGGAACTAAAGTAATTTGTGTTAATGCCATGTGTTCATGCCAGAACAAATGAGATGAAAGGATTTTCATCAAAGAATATAACATTTTCCTGATTTTCATACTGTGGAAAATTCCAAATATTACAAACTGTTGATATGATAAGAAACATAAGTAAAAAAGAAAAAGCATTTCTAAAAATTAATAGATGGAGAAGGCCGATGTATATATCAGCCCAAACTTTGTGTTAAACGCAATAATGTTGAAAACAATAATAATTTGAAAAAAATATATCGGGTGATAAAAGTTATTGGGATAAATCCTAAGAACTTTGTTTTGTCAGTCCAGCTTTCTTTTGGTTGTTTCGAATTTTATATCTTTTAATGGAATTGAAAACGCATGAAGGTTTCTAAATGCAATCAAGAAGGTAAATTTAATAACTTTTTAAATCTATATCTTAATGATAGTTGATCCTCTATCGTTTGTTTAATGAAAAAAGTAAGACGACGCACACAAAAATGGACGCGCGTGCACGCACGCACACACATGTATATATTTTAAGACATTTTTTTATATTTATACGTTCTTTTTTATAGATACAAATATTTAAGCAAATGCTCTGTTTATAATAAACAGTATTAACAACATTTACCGGCCTGAATGTCCGAGAAATTTTCATAGAAAATATGCGTCCTCCGACAGGAATCGAACCTGTATCCTATACAGAACCGTCATATAGACTGACGTGCTTTCACCGATTGAGAAACAGAGGAGAGTTTTGCTTAGCAAGGTTGATTTTACTGTTTTTAAACTACAATTCTCCATGATTTTCTCTCACACATTCATATCTGCTCGATGCGTATCCAAATGTAAACAAATGACGTCACACATTATGAAATGGACAAAGTCCGACAATTATTTTAAGACAAATTGTCGGACTTTGTCATTCATATATATATATATATATATATATATATATATATATATATATATGTGTGTGTGTGTGTGTGTGTGTGTGTGTATAAAAAAAAATGAAAAAAGATTATATCTTGCGTATTTCTTTCTTGCTCTTTTTCTTTTCTTTCTTCTTTTTTTGAGGGAAAAGAGTTTGTTTGCAAGTAAATCCTAATAATTATAATAATCAGTCATTTACTAACGCCTGATGAGATGTGATGATACATCGAAACGTGAGTGCATTTATGTAGCAGTTTATACATGTTTGAATGTAATATCCTGTAATAAAGTACACACACACACACACACACACACACACACACACACACACACACACACACATATATATATATATATATATATATATATATATATATACATACACATGTATATATATACTAATAATATGACTGTAACATAAATAAAAAATAAAACGAACGCTAAAAGGTCGTGATATCTGTGCTGATATTTCTACAGTGCAACTATTCATAAAAAAGCATGCGTAAAAATTTAGAAGAAAAGAAAACAAATCAACACATTCAAGAATAAAATAGACTTTCAAAGATGCATGTATTAATTGCTACAATTGATTATATTTATTATTAATAAATTTAACCAATGCCTTGGGGAATCTTGGTTGGATGTTTAATTGCCGATTTCGGAGCCTTTACTGACAACTGATGTCTGCTTCTACTCTTCAAAAAGTCATTCTGTTGGGGCGAGAATGCGTTAAATACTCTAGAGTCCATACACGCTATTTACACCTTTTGATTGCCAACACAAGTGACGGTGAGTTACATGTTTTCTTTATTGTTGGGGTGTCGAGACCTATCCGTTATTCAAACGCCTATTGAACAAATCTGATCTAGCTGTCCACACCAAAGAACATTTGTAAAAAAGAAAAAGAAAAAAGCAAAGAAAAATGAAAAGAAAAGAAACAAAAAAAGAAGAAAACAATAATAAACGCAAACCCATCAATATTGAGCAGTGATAAAGGCGGGATGTTGTTAATAGACATCAAACAGGTCGCAAACATCTTCTTTCCCCAGGGTGACTGATGTATCAGGTTGCCGTTGCTAGCCGTTACGTAGAAGTGTTATCTTTCACTCGTCCCAAACATCTGATGAATGATAACACATCAGTGTAAACTCAGACGCTTTCTATTTACAAAACATCAAAAAGGCTAGCAACTATTTAATAGAAAGTCTACAAAAATACGCTTTCGATGTCATAAATGATACTAGTTTTGTAAACCTTTCCTTTATGATCTCTCTTGAAAATGGCGCATGATGAACAATAAATTCTTTGGTACAAACGTCAAAATCGTTTTTTTAGTTTTTGTTTCGTTCAGCACTTCGCTCATAACTGTGTTTAACATCATTGATTCATACAACAAACACATCAGATATTTGCCAGTTACATTACAATCTTTTCTGACCTGATAAATTGTCGATAATTACTTTAATAAGAAATCGACTGAAAACATAATTTAAATGCAATACCAATCGCTATCTACTGTCCTCGACGTTACTCTTTCCTCTTCACGTTCATTATCAATCTTTCTGTTCTAAATTCTTCCACAACCTGTAACATCTTGTCTTAGTGGCTTTACTGCCTTGCGTTGGGGGATATCGATTAAAAAAAATTCAAATGAATTATCCGTATTCTGTTAAAGAATATCAAATAAGAAAAATCAAAGTTTTTTCTTTGTTCTGAATGCTGAAAATTCTCAAAAAAATAAAGAATAAAAATAATAACCATTTGAATAAAAAAGAAAAATCAATTGTCTCTTCTTGTGATTTATTTTTAATCAAAATCACAACTCTCAACAATCGAAAGAAACCTTTTTGAAGTGGGACTATTGTGAAAATCAAATATCTGTAGTTTTGAAATGATACAGGCTTCTTATTCGCCAAATTATTCGGACTGCTATCTGAAACTTTGCTATTTTTATTCCGTTTCGATTATGTTCTTCGGCTTACCTAATAGGTACGGTAACTCACGAACTTATTGAGAATCCCACTAGTATTTCCATGTCAAAATGAACACATACACAACTACACGTACACACATACACATACCGATATATATTTGGCTAGATTTTTTCCTCCCTTAGATGGAATTAAGAATGCTTACTTTAAACGAAATTCATTCTAAAACTTTGCTTTTGATTATGTCGTAATAAATATTATATCAGCGACATTTAACATATTTTATCAAAATTGGAGTATGTTTGTTTATTCATTATGAAGATAGAAGAAATTTAAGCAAAATATTCAGCATATTATGCTTTTTAACTTTAAAAAATAAAAATACAATCCAAGCGATAAAAATAAAACCATTTGTGCATTTTCTGTGGGTACTGTCAATCATCGAACGTCAAAATTGTTTTGCGAAGTTTTATGCCAAACTGCTGATAAGCAATCGAATTATGATATTATTTGAGGATAATCAACGTTATACGACGCGGAAGAGAATCAATAGACTCGAAATAACGAAATCAAACACAAAACATCCAACATAGTTATATTAATCACTTTGATATGAGGTTTCCACATAAAGGAAAGAAAAAATATACTTACATGACATTATTTCAGTACTGCATTCACTACTTAAATGTAAGGAATATACCTTGTTTTTTAAACAAATTTTAACGAGCGATAAAAAGTAGACTGCAAGAGATTGTGGAACAAGCAAATTGAATAACCTCTAATCGTACCAAACGCCGGTATTCATCCAAGGAGATTAATTATTTGTATATAATGGGGTTAAAAGTAATTACTCTATTATGTATTACTCTCGAAGAGTTGATATACAGAGTCGGATAAGTACTGCTCCCTGTTAGACCAAGTGAACTCGGCAATTGACAAAAGATGACTGTTCAGAATTTGAGAATCGGACAAATATTGTTTGGGAAATCTTCACCTATCTGTTGTATTTAACATATATTTAGTCTTTGGTTTAGCATCCGTTCTGGTCGTTACCGAATTCTCTTAATGAAAAAACAATGGGTCTCAGGAAGAAAGGAAATTGGAGGCGTTCTTTGTTCAAAAAAGATTTAACATTTTTGGAGAACAGAATTAGTTTCCTGAAAAATAGTAGAAACAAAACGGTAAAATAATGTCGAAAATATAAAATGGAACTGTGCGGAAAAGTCAGTTTCTCTCTCTCTCTCTCTCTCTCTGCATCTGTCTACCCTCCTCTCTCTGAAAATTAATTTTGCCCAGAGTGTGATAATACTAATAAAATCACAGGTGCTCTAAACCTCACATGAAAATCCATCAGACTGTCGGCGCTCAACCAGCAATTGTTACCCGTAACAATATTTCGGAAGGTAATTTTACCTGTTCCACCTGTCAGCGTAAAAATAAATCTTTCTCAAGACTTAAAATCATCTTCGTAGACATATGCCATATCTTTGCCAGCCGAACAATGATTCACGAAGGCAACGTAACATGTAATAAACCTCGATGCCAACTTTGTAAACATATCATTAACGATAGTATATTTACTACGCCTGGCACACATAATAATTCGACCACCTCCCTTGACTTATGACAGTTCAAATGTAATATATCTAATTTTTTTGTGATATATAAAACAAAGATAATTACATTGATGGAACTGGTACTAAATTCCATCCTCGGTTTAATAACCACAACAAACCATTAAAGATAACAATATCAATTTCACTTTAGTTGTACATTTCATCCAGCCGGAACATAGAATTGATAACATTAGATGCATCTTTTTAGTGCAATCGTTTAGCTGCCAAGACCACCAAAAATATTAGTTATGGTTTATTTTTAGAATAAAATTCCAGGTTCTAGGTTTAAAAAGAAATTTAGGTATACTTAGTGAATACAAGTTCCACAAAAAGCCGACTCTTCAAAATTAACTTTGTTTTATAATCTGTATTTTCATTCTTTTGCAGTTACAATTTTCAACATCCACAACATGTAACAATAAACTATGTTTTGATCAATTGTTAACTCTTAGGCAAATCTCTAATAAAAATACCAAATCCTATAACACATCGAAGCATGTGCAATATAATATTTTATTATATATTTTTTAAAGTACAATTTTAGTTTAATTTTCCCTGGGAAAAGACACAGGCGTGTTCGAAAATAAAAAAAATTAAACGCCTATGATAAATAATTAATCTAAACTCAACATAAAATTTGTTACTATTACCCAAAACAATAAAAGACTTAGTCAATACTAAACAAAACAATAAACTAAAACCTGAAGGAGGAGTAAACTGTACCGCCCATAATAATTATCACAAAAAATACATCCGAAAAACCTCAAGGAATCTAAATAAAAGATTATATGAACACAAAAGAGACATTTTAAAAAACAATGCATCAAATACGTTAGTTGTCCACAGTAACAAGACTGAGCACAATTTTGAGATAAAAAAATACTATTTCGATCAAATGAGAAGACAATTCACTATGACTAAATGTCTAGAGAGTGCCTTGATCGCAAAGTCATCTACAGTAAATTTGTGCCTCGGCTCTTAGAAAATTTTACCATTCCTAGCAGATTTTTTATTATCACAGTGTGCAATACCTCCTAACAAAAATGAAGGGAAGAAAAAGACTCTAAATGAATTCGACAAGGTAAAAAAATTCTAAAATTCTCAGCAGCCCTCATTCGTGTGCACATTATTAGTCCGATGAAGTCCTGAAGAACGAAACGCGTTACAAGTAAACTTTTTCCACTTTGTCATACATTTTCCCCAATATTGTTCTTGATATACAAAATATATAATATTATCTTTCTCTCTCTCACACACACACATATGCACAAACACACACAGATATGCACAAACACACACACACATATAGATATGCATATATATATATATATATATATATATATATATATATATATATATATATATATATATATATTGTTGTGGTAGGATCCACCTAATTTGCATAGGAGTACCAACCATATAAATATGGTTGGTACCGGGAAGAGAGAGAGGAATCAAGAGATTCAACCAGAGACTCTGCCCCATTGCGACTCAGTTAACACATTCTCTAGGAACGGTCTTACCAGGAATATACAAAAGACTATATGTAAATATTGTGTACACTTTTCTTGTTTCAATACATTTTGTTCTAAGTACATTTTGTGTTGCATTATTATTCCATGCATTAGTCAACTTTCAACATATATATATATATATATATATATATATATATATATATATATATATATATATATATATATATATATACTTGTGAGGTGAAAGAACGCTGAGTGGTGTGTGATTGGGTTCTGTAACGCTTCAGGGAAGGTAACTAAGTTATGGTGTTGTTGAGAGTTCTTTTTTTTTACCCACTATATATATAATTATAGCATACGTTTAAACTATATTTTATCATATATATATATATATATATATATATATATATATATATATATATATATATATCCCGAATACGTGTATAAATATATGAAATGTCTACACTTCTATTTTGACTTCCATTTACCTACTATATATGTGTGTATGTATATAGTGGGTAAATGAGTATCAAAATGGAAAACTTTACTTAATGAGTTTCGATTCCAGAATGAACTTCTGACTAATAGGGATTTTATGGATGGAGTTATTCTTATGCCTAAAATGGGGAAAATGGAAGTGGAGAAATACAACAAACGTTGTTGTTAAGGGCTTTAAAGTTCCCTGTAGCTTGATGCAAGATTTTATTTACTTTTTCTTTTTCGGGAGTTTGACATTGTATAGTATCTTACGTATAATCGCGTTTAAGACGTCGGTAATTAATATTTAATGCGTATTAATATGGCCCAAATGATATTTTATCTGAATAAATGGCATGTTAGTTCATGGGATAAGTTTGTGGCTATATGGCCAAGATAAGAATTCATTGTATGTGCAACATGGGACAAGTAACAAAAAATTAACAGATGCCATTTTAGTATAATTCAATACAGATTTTTGACAGCGGGGATTAAGAGAAATTACAATATTATACTTTCATTTCTTATAATAAATTATTTCTCTTATCACATTGAGCTGGGGAAAGATTTTTGAGTGCTATTTCGTGTAGTTTATGATCAGAATACATTTATTTAGGGTACTTGTGTTTTTTGTAATTGTTGTTATCCCAAATAACAAATTCCATGACGAAAGTTCTTGATAAACAAATAAGACTAATTTTGATAAAACTGAGAGGTGTCATTAGAATACCACTGGCAGTACGATAGTGGGATAGATCTTTTCTGGGCGTCTCATAATTATAGTTTTGTCTCGAATTTAGAGAATACAAAAATGGAGAACATTTTAGAGGATATTTCTCCATTTTGTTTCAAACCAGAATTTTTCTAACTGAAGAAATTTGAAAATTTCACCCTGCCCTTCTAATTGTCTGCAGTTGATCAATGTCAACTTTTTTTTTTATTTACACTATTTACATTGTTCAGACTGTTGTCCTCATCTCTATTGTCATATTCACCTTCATCATCTGTCTCTATTTATCAGATGAGGTATTGTAACTATTTACACTATTTACATTGTTCAGAATGAGAGTTATCTTGTAGGCTGATGTTTACCCAGACACCGTAGGGTACCAATATTTGTACCGAGCATAATTTCATATTACGGTAATATTAAATTTAAATGCGATATGGTGCTTTTATATACCATCAGATTCTTTAAGTGTGCCACGAAAAAGTGTAAAAGCTTTTAAACAAATTTAGTCAAAATCTCCACCGCATCCATCGAAAAATATGGAAATACAATGTATGTTTTGATTTTAGTTCTGGATTTCATAAAAAAAACAACAAATTTGTTAAGTTCTTTCGTAACTCAGTTTATGATCTGAAAAGGGAGCCAGGATTTTGATCAAGAAATACACGATGTCTGACAAAAATTATTTCGAGAATTGTTTTCATTTAAACATTTTCCTTCTCTTCTTTTAAATGCTTTTGTTTATTTGCAACTGTAATAACGAATTATTAAAATAATTTCTTAAAATAATTCACTTTATTCAAGAGAAATTTCCCATCATTAATTGTAATTAGGTGTATTTGATATATTGTTTTATTAGTTTTTCAAATTTATTCTCCTTCATATGTTTTTGACTCGATCACTTTAACCGATCTATTTTTGCATGGTTATATCATTTGAACAGGTTTTGCTACAAAGCAAGAGATAAAGATACTCGTAAACGCTCATAAAAATATTTGTAATAATGAATCTTCTTTATATTTGGATCTTAAAGGCCACTTAAGATCTGTCAAAGTAATCTTCTATCATTTTTAGCTGATCGCTTTGTTAAGCAACAAAAGGTGAATATGGTGTTTAATATTGGTTTAGTATTTTATCTTCATTGAAAGAACTGTTTCCTAAAGCGGTTAAAGTTATAAAAACAATTTGAATCCCATTTATTAAACAACATAGTCTGACAAAAGAGAAGCGACAAAACAATTTGAAGAATAGACAACACTTTTGTCACATAGATATGAGAAACAAAGAAACATAAAACAAACGAGGAAACATCAAATGAATAAAAAATAAATAATAACGACAACACAAAACAAAGAAACAAAAGAACAATTTCCCAGCAGGAAGCGAACACGGAAAAAACAATATGGAATAAGTCACTATCGTTATGCCATGCATTACAACGTCAGTATTTATAATTGCCATTCGCTTCTATTTCATATCAGAACAGATTGCAGCCATTATCTTTGGCCTTGCTATATAGGAAGCGGCAAAAACCATGTGATACAAGTTGGCAAGGACATGTCTTGTGTTTGTGTCTGTGTAGAGTGGGGACTAAAAATACATATATATTAAGTGCGTGCTGTCTGGAAATAATATGTTCCTGTGAGACGAGTGTGAGAAAATGAAAGAACTGAGAAAAAGCGAAGTAAATTACAATCAATGAAGCTTTTATGTTGTGGATGTATGTGCGTGCCCCTGTGTGTGTGTTTGCGTGCCCCTGAGTGTGTGTGTGTGTGTGTGTGCTGTGTGCCCCTGTGTATGTGTGTTTTGTTGAAACGAAAGTGTTTGCAAAAGGCATTGTTACTTTTCTAGCCTTTTCGTTTGAGCAATGACTCGTTTAAATTGTCGTTTTTACAGCTGTTTCTTATCAAACGCATCGGTTAGCAGGTGACTCGAAAGACGAAATGTTCGAAAACGTGTTTTTCGGATATTTCGGAAGCTTTCCTCGTCAATTCTTGGTTTTTCCTAACACATGAATGAATTATTTCTTCATTGCAGTAAAGAAAAAGCGTTGCAATTTATAAAAGATTTTTCAATGTATATTGAATTTATTTCTATTTATAGACAAAAATTAATATACAACAAGAATGGGGAAAGTAAATTAAGAGTTACGAATAAAGATTGTATAGCGCCAGTATTCGACATGATGGGTCTTAAACACCAATAACAAATTTGTTTTTAGTCATTCAGATAATTAACTCAACTGCAGTTATTAGCACAAACCGTTAACACTAAACACTCTATTTATTATTAAAAATAATAAATAAAAAAAGGACTTAAAGAATATTAAGAGCATCACATTGTTTGTCTTTTTAGAAGAAACTTCTCAAGCTATTGATTTTATTCGACAATTTCCATTCAATGAATTTTAATGATCCTAAAATATAAATGTAAATGAGTATTTATCAAAAATAAACTTAAAAATAAATATGCAAGTTCATTTTAATTTGAACTATAATTTCGTCTGATTAGGTTAAATATATTTAGATAGATAGATAGATATGTAGATAGATACATATGTGCAATATCACATTATATTGCTTTAATTTTAAAATGAGTCATAAAAAATTTCAATGCGGTTTTTATTTTTCTTTGTTCGGCAAATTTAGATTACAGATTCCGGCAAAGCTAAATGAAAAAGAAGCCGTGTTTGTAATTAAAAAATAATTCCATTGTTCATTGATTTCAGTCTTATCTATTATGAGTCTATATTTGGACGATTGATTTACGGGTTACCGCCGAATCAAAGCCAGCTTTTAGCAAAGATCGGAATTGATGTGAGTGCGTGCAGTCAGGCAAAAACGCAGTTAAGATGAAGTTAAAGAAAAAGACAAAAAATTTAGAAACACACAAACACATAGAGAGATAGACACACACATATTTTGAAGAGGTCATAAACTTTAAGAAAAGGATGGTAAGAAATATTGCGTGCAAAATTCAGTAATTGATGATGAGCAATCTTGACAATTACGAAACAGGTTGAAAAAATCAAATTTTATTTTTATAATTTATATAACTACTTCACTTTTTATTATATTCTGACATCACGCATGTTTTTGAAAGTGATTTCTCTTCAATTCTAGATCAGTGTGGATGTCTTTGTGTCGGTGTCTCCAGTCAGACGGAAATAAGATGATCTCAGGATAAATAAAACATTAGCAAAACACACACACACACACACACACACACACACACACACACACACACACACACACACACACACAAAAACCAAAAAAAACCAAAAAAAAAAAAAAACGCGCTCGCGCGAAAAACACACACACACACACACATATATAAGAACACACAGACACATACAAACACACACACACGTAATATATATATATATATATATATATATATATATATATATGTGAAGAAAAATATACTGAAAAAACAAACAAAAATCCTAATATGTGATTATGCTGTTTTAATGTTTAATGTCAACGTCGGACGTTTCGGTCTAATAGACCATCTTCAGGACATATTCATAAAACATAATTGACATAGACCATATACAATTCAACATGAAAAAGACGATAGACATAAAAGCAATAGCAATCCAAACAGATAACTGAAATCTTTTATAAGATCAGCATTCCGTTTAAATATGATCACGTCGTTTTTTTTCTTCATACTGTCGGATCTATATGCATATATTTACCATATATATATATATATATATATATATATATATATATATATATATATATATATATAGTTAAATTTATTATATATATTTATAGTATATATGCATATAAAAATGCAGGAATTAACATGCAGATGTAGAGTGATATATATTTAACCGTATGTATGTAATACACAAACACACATATATTTAGCTTATATAGCTTAATTAAGGGCCATAAAGTAGAAATATCGGAAGGGGGGGTTGAGAAAAAATTTAAAGAACCGGAAGAGGGAAGAAATAAAATCGTGAATGTAATCATTCGGGTTCGTGTTGGGTTAGAGTTTTTTATTGGCGTGTCTGCATTTTAATATTAGCTCAGACCGTTGATTCAACAAGTTCACTCTGTCCAGGTATGTCACTATAGTCAGCCTTTCCTCTTGAATCAACCTATAAGCACTGCCATTATAACTGCAAGACTTCTCAGGGAAAATATTTTTCAAACTGCTCACTAAGCATTTCCCAAAGACGGGCTTGAATATTGCTACGAATTGATTATTGACCAGTAGCCACCTGATGAGACGGTAAGGTTGAAACCCGGGTAGTGTTGAGTGTGAATTTTTTTCAAATCTTATATATATATATATATATGAATACAGAGAGAGAGAGAGAGAGAGAGAGAGAGAGAGAGAGAGAGAGAGAGAGAGAGAGAAAGCGAGAGAGAGAGATGGGTGCGTTGGATACATTGTCGTCTAAATTATGTAAAAAAGAAAATAACACTGACATCTCATTTTAACAGATATATTTACCAAATGTGCACAAAAATATCTTGAAATATTAAAGACTAAATTTATTCAATAAAATCACCATTGGCTTTAACCATGGCCTCCAGACAACTTCGGAATCTCATGCAACTCTTCTGGATGGTCTCCTTGTTTAAGTTGGTGAATGCTGCCATAATCTTTGCCTTAAGTTCATCTTTGGTCTTACAAGAAGTTTTGTTGGACTCTCGCTCAACTGTACTCCACGCATAATAGTTCGTAGTTATTAATTAATGAGTGTTGGCTTTTTCTTTTTTTTATTATTATTAAGGCTTCCATTATATTAAATATTTTTTTACGTGTGGATGTGGTTATTATGTTTGTATTTTCTCCTAGTATGTTTCTGATGGAGATTGGTAGGCTTGTGTGTTTTTTTAAAAAATGAGTTCTGATGTTGCTGTGGTCGGATCGGAGTAACGTAAGTCGTCTGGATAGGCATGTAGCAGTGTGACCGATGTAATTATTTATAATGTTCGTTCTTTGTAGTTTTGATTTTGCTGGTGTGTTGTTATTTTGAGGATAAAGTTAACTGTTTAAAATGTAATAGATAATTTAATTTTTTTTTTGTTCGAGTCAATTGGAATAGTGTATTTCTTTACGATATTTCTAAGTGAAGATTCATCTTGTATGTAGTTGATGTGCATTTGGCTTTTGTAGAAAATATTTGTTATTTTCGTCTGTGAATTCAGTATCGTTATTATTTACTTTGGAAATAAAAATTCTAATGTGGTGGTCGATGTGGAGGTTCGGAAAACCGTTGTTAACTCTTGTCTGTTTTGCATTGTTGAGTCCTTTAAAGAAAAGTAAACGAGTGTGCTCTCTTTAGGAAGTTTTTTTTACCACTGCTATTTTGTTACTGGGTGGACATTCACTCTTAAATTAAGGTGGCAAGAGTTTTTGCTTTTGAGTTTTTTATACAATGAGGTGGTAAAAGAGAGCTGAAACCCTACGTAGAGAATAACATTATCGATAATAATATGGGCGTCCCACAGAAATAAAGAAAACAGCAAAGTCTATTGACTATAGAAGGAAACGGCTACTATGTACTAAGCCTAACTGACCAATGAACCATGAATACGCGTCACTGTGGATCCCTGGCCATTCAGAAAGAAAAAGATTCCAGAGAAATTGCCGGCCGACAAAATATTGTTTTGGCATAAAAGGACTTCCGCTTCGGTGAATTAGAAATCTGTGTCGAGATGTCAACTTGACTGACCCATCAAAGCAGATAAGTTGATTTCTTGGCTTGATCTTGTTATACATATCAATTCGCTCGTACCTTTTGTTCTTTTATAATTCCTTTACTCTTCGTAAGACAATTTTTTCTTTTCTTTATTAGTTTCTGTATTTGTAAATAAATGTTCCATTTTGAAATCTTTCGTCTTGTGTCGCTTCCATCTCTGAGTGAACACCGAGAAAGGAACCCATCTTTTCTTTATATTTTCTTTTCTTTTTTTTAACCTGTGGTTCACCTATATGTTACAGCTCCCTAACAATATACATGTATAATTAGGAAATTAATTTAGTGATTTTCGTGAATGATCGATTATTTTGGCCATGTGTCAAACAGTGATGAGCTTATTAAATGCTTCAAATTAGACCCTGCATTGTAGTGAGGAGGAGATCACATCCATCTGATTTTAGTTCCGATGTATTAATTCATGAGATATGGAGATAAATGAAAAGAACAGGTCATATTAATGTGGCTCAGTAACTGGACCTCATTTCCAGTTTGTTTTTTGTCGGATTTTCTTTTCGGCTTATATTAACTTTTTCAGTCAGCTGATAGCCAGATTTAAAACCATACCAGTTGTTGCAAATCCCGACTGGAAATCATCGGGACAATTCTCTGTGAGAAGCCAGACAAAGTATACAGCAAACATGTCTAATTATTTAAAGCATTTATCTCTCTCCGTTTATGCCGATTTTCATCATTAAAGCGTTATGATATTTCTGGGGGTTTTGGCCCTCGTTCGATGGCGTTCCTTCGGAGGATTTGCGCGATTGCGTCTCGATTAAGGGACGAGCCTCGCGAAACGGAGTGACCCTTGCAGCGTGTCTCACTGGCCATGGTTCGAGGTAATGCTTTCTCCATCATTGCGGCTGGCAATGGATAGCAAAAAATTGTTTATAGTTACTTTATTTAAACTTTTTTTTTCAATGAATAAATATTCTCTTTAACAATTTTCACTTCTTCTGTGGAGACTATTGACACATTACAAGCCTCTTAAAACCAAAATGGAATTATAATGTGTAAAGTTAGAATATTCTTATGTTTAATCCTCTCAAGTTTACAAATTGGTAATATCGTTTTGAAAGTAAATATAAAATTATATTTCAGATTGAACAGGAATTTTTCCCACCTCTTAATCAGTAAGTGACACATGCCACTTAAGAAATTTTATTTGTGGAGGAGATGGGTGCCGTCAGATAAATCCTTTGCCTTCGAATGTCAGTGGTCGATCCACCACAGCACCTCTATGCTCTCGGATCAATCACCCTGAAAAGGTTTTTGAAAAAGTGACTATAAATCTTCTGTTTATGTTGTCGCGTAGAAACACATTCAGAATTTCAAAACTTTTTTTCTTATTATTGTATATTCGGTTTGGTCTTAGATGAAGAAGATTTGAGACAACAGAGATTTGGCTCTACCGAAGGATGATTAGAATACTAGGAAAAAATGTCATAAAAAAACTGTTATACTTAGAATAAGAAAACGACAGTTGAAGTTTTCAGGATACAAAGGAATATTGGAGAATGTGACAGGACATATTGAGAAAAAGAGGGGACAGATGGAGTAATGTAACTCTGAAAGTGTTATGTAGATGGCAGAACAGTGAATGTGAGCGATAATAAAAACAGAAACATTGCTAAAAGTTATAAAGGAAGTGGTATAGAGCCATGACGATGTATATCCTGAAGGGACATAGCAAACAAAAGAATTAAGTGTCTACTCTTGAAAAAAAGTTCTCTGGGGACTTTTGCACACACACACACACACACACACACACACACACACACACACACACACACACACACACGCGCGCGCACACACACACACACACATAAATGATCATACGCTGTCATTATTATGGACACCCAGTGAGGCTTGCACTCGCTGTCTGCAAAACGAAGTTATTATTAACTCTTCATTTTGTATGAAATTGGGTTACAACAGTGGTTCATGAAGGTGGAAGTGGAAGATAAAACTTCACTAGGGATTAACCTACAAGTTTAGCTCGTTAAACATCGCAGGTGCCCAAATATTCCTTCCCAATTAAACACATTTAAAAAGATGAAACTTTTTATTTCAATATATTTCTTACAATTTTTGTTTGAATATATTTCTGCAATGGTTTAATATTCAGGTAACATTAAAGCAGTCTTTGCAGTAAAAACAAAACCTAAAATTAGAAATTCTGTCTCTTTTGAGATGGAGACAAGTAAAACTGTTTTGGTGTGCAATGTGCACTTATTGTTTTCCAAATGGGCCTCTGTTTCTTGAGCAGATCTTCTACCAGAAATCAATGGCCGACAGACATCGTTGTTCATAGTGTTTGCAGCCAAATGCGCTTGTTTTTATTGTGGACGTATATTTACAGAGAAAACCGACACAGACTTAGTCTTTGTGTTATAATTATTGATATTGCTTTCTTCTTTTAGCATGGCTACCTTCATGCAATTTTAGGATTTGAACCACTTAAGAAAGAAAGGAACTGTAATCTATTTGTATCAAGCGAAAGCTAACGTAACATTGGTAATTGCTTTATTAATCACAACCTAATCGGCTTCAACACAATCGTAACACTCAAGAACGTAGACATAACAGATTATCTAGCTGAAATTCAGGATTCGTATTCGACAAGTCGAAGCCAATATTGCAACCAGCATCCGGTAAAGTGGAGACAATATCAATAGAGTTTTAGGAATATCGTAGTTTGCATGACTTTCAATAGCAAGAAAGAAGAACATGATTAGCAAAAAAAGAGGTTCATTCACTTTTCGCTGAAGTATAAACCAAATACAAATGAAAAATGCCACTGAAAATAACACTGTTCAAGAACCTTTCTGTTGATCACAAGCAAATCGCGTCAAATAGATGAAGAGTAAAAAACAAAGGAAATGTAAATAGATTAAACGAAAGAAAGTAAAACAGATGCAAAAGAAATTTTTCAAGATGTCTGTCGATTAAAAATATTAATTTTCTGTTAGTAATTTCATTCAACCTATTTCCTACGACTTATGTTTGTAATATTTTTGGTTGGTGATTAGAAATAAATTGTAATCAGTCAACGCTTATAATTTTTTTAAACAGAAAGTGAATCAGAGCCTAAAAATTAAAATCTAAAGATTAAAATTTAAGGATTAATGTTTACCTTAACTGCACATTTATTTTATTCATTATGGAAAAGATTTATGCTCGCCCGCACAGGCACACACATAAACTTACACGCGTGTAAATAGATTTCTATTTATACATAGAGAGGTCTAGCACTTCGACGTGCTGTAATAGTTAGGAAGCTTGTCTTGCTAGATCAATTACGATTGAGTAATGTTTTCGATTCTCACAAGGAGCTCCACACTTTCGGCCTTGTGTCACATCTAACCTATACTTAGAAAATCGTTTCTGGACACTTCAGCCTGTTGTAATGGTTATCAAGCTTGTCTCGCTAGAGCAGTTACGATTGAGTAGTGAGTTCGATCCTCACTGTGTGCCCCATATTTTTGGCTTTGTGCCACATCTGGTCTACGCTTAGAAAATCACCATATATAGAGATGTATGTGTGGGTGCTTGGTGCAGAGCAATGGATTGTATAATAATCTTGTATACCACTCTTTACTCTTGTGGGTACTAGCCTCACATCTTTTTCTATGTGCCGTACCACTTCAGGGTGTGACTCTCCACAATTCCATGTCCTTTGTAGCTCTTATTAAATTTTGTTTGTTATGTACCTAAACCCTGATCTGTCGACCATTTACACAAACTCGCTGTTTTCCTCTCTCTCTCTCTCTTACCTTCAATATGTACTGGGGATGTCAAAATTTTCAAGTTCACTTTCCTCAGTCATGTTCTTTAAAAATTTCAACTTTCTGCTGTTAAGTGTAACTGGTGTCCATTTCTTTTTCATTTTCTCCAAAATATCGTCGTTACTCATATGTCCAGTCCATAGTATCTGCAGCATGCTTCTGTATAATCACATTTCTGTTTCTTCAAGTCTCTTCTTCATCTATCCAGCATTCACTGCTATATAGGCAGATCGATATTACAAAACCGTTCCATACCCAGTGCCGACTTCGGCGGTCGGACTTGTCGGTCTTAGCTCGAGTGAGTCAACATTCATGTATATCTATTTCAATGCAACAAACATTTTGCGTCGTTTTCATTCTTGATTTCAGCTTGATCCAAAATTAATTGTTTTAATTCCGTGTCTCAAAATACTGACCGAAATACATTTCGTTGATATTGTTTATAATAAAGAAGAAAGAATGACAAAAACAAAAGTAAAAAAAAAGAATGAAATAAAATTAATGTAGCTAGTCGGGCTGAGTAGGTCTGAGCCTGATCGAAGATAGGGACATACTTAATAGACAATGTAGTTCTTGTTTTGATCTTATAAATAATCTTTTAAAAATCTCTACTGACTTGTATGTCCTGTATGTCCTGTTTTTCAAAGAACATATTTTTATTTCAATTTATTGTTTTCAAATGTCCATTTTAAATAATTTATTCCGTAGAGTATAAGTTTTTTTTAGCGGAATGTATCTTTTAAGTGGCAGACTTAACTCATCGTCTGGAGGGTTGAGATGAGGAGTGTGGCTGCAGTAATGTTGAGGAAATATGATATCAGTCAGCAGTACTGATCGTAAAAGTGTACAATAAATTAAACTAAATATACACAGAGAGATACATAAGCACACTAACGCACAGAAATATATAAAACACACACTTGAGATAGATACACACGCTATTAAAAAAGACATATATGGCTTTGTCATCACTCTTTTTTCTTACATGTCTAGAATTTTCTTTTTAAATAAATGTTTATTTTTATAGAATTATTACAAATGTGCTTTTCAGATTTCATGCACAGAGATTTTAAAAAATGATATATTTTAGTTATAGTAAAAAATTATCATTTTATCATCTAAGTTATACGAATAGTATATTTTTTTAAAAGATTGTAATGAGCCTGACAAATAAATATGACCTAGAGTTGTTACTGTCCGTACCTCTTTTTTTGTTTCTTAATACTTTGCTTAGCTTTTAGAAGTCACTTTTCTCTATCCCAACGCGACTCCGGATTTCGGTGTAGCCCATTCCGTCCTCTGTTAAAACACTCTCCAGATATTTAAATAGTTGTACTTGTTTGGTTTTGGTCTCTCCAATTAGTAATTTATAAATTGTTTTAATTCTTTCTGTATGCGTGCTTAAGTGTACGTTAAGTCAAAAACATTTTTCAAACGTTTGACTTAAGTCAACTTAAAAAAGAAAATTATTTATAACTGCCATGATGTATCTAGCGTAGAGCAATATGGTGCCTCTCAAAAACCCGACACCTGATCTTGATCTCTCGTAGAGTAATGGTTAACAAGTTTGTTTCGTTAGACTAGTGTTAGTTTAGTGAATTTGATCCTCACATGGGCTTTTCTTATTAATGCTTTTTTCTATGTTTACTAAATAATTGCACTCGTTTACACAAAACTGAAAAATATTTTTGATTCAACAGCAAAAGCCAAATAAAATTGAAACTGCATTATTTTTTTTTTGTAAGATTTTTTGAACTTTACAATTTTTTATTTTTCAATTTTTACTTTCTCTGTTTTTGAAATTGATTCTTTCTCTTCAGTTTGAATTTCAGGCTAAAGTTAGGGTTAATTTATAGGTGTAGGGTTAAGGTTTTGCATAAGGGTTAGGATTTGGGCAAATAATTTGATTTCTGACAGAAGAGTGAAAGCTCAACACTTAAATTTTCTTTTTAGATAATTGAATAACAAGAAATAAAACTTGTTTGGTGGTTGGAATAATTGCGTATTTCTTCCCATCGTCAGTAATCTTTGACTGAATCAGGGTAAAAGCTAGAGTTTCAAATTCTTCCATTTGTTCTATCAAATCTAACTTAAGTAATATCAGCTGAGTGCTAGCAAATAAAGCCAAGCATTTGCGACTCATTTGTTGCAAAATTTTAAATAAAAATATTGAAAGAAATGTCGGGGTAAGAAACCGATTCCATTGCTTTCTGGTTTCTTTCTAAATTTTATCAAAACTGCCGTTTCTCAGCGAAAATCTTTGGTTTATTAAATAAAAATAAATTTTCAGCATCAAATGTACTTAACAACTCATTTACCGTTTTATTCCACTGTCGTCTGCTATCCTTTAAGCAAGTAAATGTTTGATCTTTTTCAGTCAAGAACTGATTCAAGTACCTTTCGAAGTCCTCCAATGAATTAAATGAAGTTAATTATATAAAATCTTGAATAAGTGGTAATTTGGTGAATAGGGTTGGGTGAAAAATTCCCAGCCAAATTGACATTAATGGATCATACAGTTTAGCATTACATGATGGAATATTATGCCTTTTCTTTTTTCGTGGATTGTCACCTTTACTTTGTCTAAATAGCAGCTGTCTTTGTTTGAATCAAACGTCTGCTTCTTCGGATGCAGCCTAAATTCTAATCCCACTACATACACATTATCATCTTGTTTGGGTGGAGAACAATCTTTATTACCGCTAATTGTGATTCTTTTCAAATTTCATCTCTTGTCTCTTGTGTCACATATTGTTGAAAAGAAAAACACGGATATTAAGTCCGGTAGGAGTTTTGTGTTTAACTTAAGTCACACACCAATGAGACTAACATAATAAAGCTCATGCAAATGCTTTTCAATGTTTGATTTGAATATTTTCACTATATTGTATTACATTGATTATATAACATTTTTAACTCTCCCGTAAAATGCCAAATGGCTTCCGCATTTTCATCTCCAGTGTTTAGCTCTATAAACAAATGTATAACAATTTGAACAATTTCACAAAATGCCCACTGATGTGACAGTTGTCATACTACAATGAAAAGCAGTTTCAAAATATACACTCCTACAGCTGCCCCAGGAGAAATATAGAACCAACTTTTCAGGTTACTCGTTTATTAAAAAGTCATTTGTCTCATATTTACAAAAGTGCTTTGATGACCGATTGTAGAGAGCACTGTTTGACCGTAAAGTTACAACCAGAAAATATTTCAGTGAACGTCACATTTATAATTTTTTAATTCGATATACAAGTCAAAACGAACTGAACGTACAGCGAACAGATAACATTTGAATTTTGGATTTTGTAAAGGTTGATTTGTAGTGAAATTTTTAAAATATTTTTGTTGAATAATATTTAAAGAAATCGAAGAAAATTTCTGAGGTGTGTTTTATTTTCCAAAATATTAAAACAATGAAGATTTGAAAATATAAAACCATTTTCTCGGCAGCGTCACGGTTTATTAATAAAAACTCTTAAAATAAAAAGGGACTTAAAGTTTTGTTATTCATCAGTCATACTTTTTTTATCTATTACCTTATTACCATTTTCACAAAATTTTACAACATTGTCGCAAGAAACAATACACAAATAGTTATCATTTCTCTCTCTGCATTGGTTTGTATTAAGATAGAACCTTTCAATTTTCTTTAGAAATTTGTAATGGACCAGATGTCCAAAATTATATGGAAAAATTTGATCGTTCGTATTAATAACATGTTAACCTTGAAGTCATTATATGTTCTCTAGATAAATCATTCTGGGTTTACATTTTTTATACCGATTGCAGAGTACGTCATTTTCTATATCCTTTGTATGACATGGAAAACGACTTATTATCATCTTGACACGGATTAGAGATCCTGTGTCAACATGATATTTATCGCAAACGTGAGTGTATACTCTTTAAAATGCTGTGTCTTAGAGGCAAACCTCTTGAATCCCGGCGAAGCACTTTGCCATTCCCAATGTCTGCGTCTATACAACTCTTAGCGAACATATTTAAAAGTGGATGGGAAATTTTATGTAAGTAAAAACACACCTTATCGATCAAGCAATCATAAAACTTCTTTTATTTAAATACAATTATAATCGTCTGAGCTTTCAAATCGAATGCACTAAAAACACTGAAGAAACAAAGCCATACTCAACGTTTGATTAGTTTTTTAACAAAAGAATATTTAAAAATAACATTTTAAAATCACAATGGTTACAATAATAAATAACGAAGATGTTCAGACTTCTTCCTGTAGGCAGCCATATTGAATCTGATATCGAATTTGATCATAAAAATCAAAAACTTCTATATGAATACAATTATCGGCTCGGTAATTTTAATCTCATTTCCTCTCGAGCCTACAGCCAACCTGCCAATCACATTAGTCATTTTAAAAGACAGAAGTGGGCACACACATATATACGCACACACGTATATACGCACACACATATATACGCACACACGTCACTCAATGTTATTCTTTCTTAACTTCTCATAAATAGAAGTTGGAATTTCTAAATCATTAAAATTTCGAAGTCATATAAAGGAACATTTTAATAACTACTCCGAAGATTGTTAATAAATATTCCTGGTGCAATTATGACATCCCAAATTACATCTTGAAGTTTTCATAGCCTAATTCAAATTCATGGTCCCATATGAGCTAAGATATTTATACTGATAAAATTAAGGAAAGAAATTGAGAAATTGTGTAAAAAGTTGTCGGCGGTTCTGTTAATTAAAAATATTGTATAATGAATATTCTATAAAAGTTTGGATCCTCGAGAAAATTGTAATATTTAAATATGTCAATTTAAACACAAAATAGGACATTTATTTCATTAATAAGGCGTATACGAATATGTTCGTAAAACTTTCCAAGATTCAATCATTTCTTTTAATAAGATTAGAAAGTGCAACAATGATTTCGAAGAAAAAATCTTTTCAATGTTACAAAAAGGTTTTAATTTCGTCGAGCAAAATCCTGAGTAAATTCCATTTTTCATGCTTCTTAAAATAATCAAAATCGGAAAATCGCAAAAAAAGGGGGAATATCTTCTGTTTTAAATAAATGGCTGCTGTTTTCACCATTATTTTTATTTTAGGTTCAAATGCTTTTCTTTTTATCAAATGCAGCCAGAAATTTTTGTCTAATTGGAAGCCAGTACTTGACATGCAATGGACTGGCCATTTTTATGCCCAAATAACCTTTTTCAATTGAATCTTTTTTCAGAAAATAATTTCTTTATGAAATCCTTTGAAAACTCAATTGAACTTACTTAAGTGTCTATTTGAACAGTGCTTTTCTCCAGTCTGATTTATAGTCGCTTTGCTTTTATTATATTTACTCGTAGATGAGTTGAAACAATTTCGTTTTCATGACTAAACACAGAGGAAATAGTAAAGTTTTTATATCGCTAGCGTAATTGTTTTGAAGTAGTCGAAGTATCACGACGCCATAAAGATTTATTTGCTCTCTTTCTCTCTCTCCCTTTCTCTCTCTCAGGCATAAAACGCGTAAGCGATTGTACGAATCGAGTTACATATTTAAAAAGGCCTTGAATGAAATATTTGAACGAGGAAACAGTTAAAATGAATTCTTCGTGAGAAGAGATACTCAATAGGAATTTGAAAGAGGAATTTGTAGAAAAAGGTAATTTTGGCAAATACACTCATTCTTAATCTGAATAGAAACAACTATTCATGACTGAACTACAAGAACTGCTTCATCACCAGTACGACACATCATGTACATTGCTTCCCGGATATATAAAAATATTTATTAGCAACAATCTATTTTAACTATTTTCATAGCGGTAAGCACGCATATTGTTCTCTTCATATGTTGTATTAATACTTTAACTATCTGATAATTCTCTTCGAATACAAAAAAATTCAGCATATTTTGTTGCTGACGAGTAGATTTCGTTCTTGCCTAAATGTTAACTGACTATTTTCAAATGATAGAATAAATACAATTGTGTAGAGTGTATCAAATATATTTTCGTTTTTTATTAAACCTTGTATTGTGTAACATTTTGTAATGTTGTACATATATACTTCGTTGAACATAGTTCTACTGAAAGTTTTTGTGTGTTGTCGGTTGTGTTCTACTTGTGTTTACAACATCATACTCAATAACTGATTATCTTCGACTTCTGGGCTTTATTTCAGCAGACAAGTTACCACCCTTCAATTAGTTTTGGGCGGTCACTGATTCATATCCACCCACATCCGGAATTCTGAGACCAGTTTTAGCGGCCTTGAAATTCAGTTAAAAATTATGGCTCTAAATAATCAGAATCCTGTATCCACCATCATAACAATTAAAACAAAAAGTACGGTTTTGGTTTGGTTTGTTTTACGGCATATCAACCTATATGGATTATTTAATGACGACAAGATTATTATTGCTAGTAATATTTTTTCCAAATAGGTATTGCTGGTAATATTTTTTAAATTTATTGCTGGTAATAATGTTTTCTTCAAAAATTCATTGCTGGTAATAACCTTTTACAAAAATGTATTGCTGGTATTAAAACCTATTTTTATACTTTTATATTGTTTTGATCCCAGTTTGGGGGGGGGGGGTTCAACTATTTGTCCATAGCTGGGACCCTAACAGGTGCTACCACCCCAGGTCAGGGTGTACCTGGGAAGATCAGGAATTAGGAGGTGGTTCCACGCTCCTCAAAACCTGATCAGAGGCCTTGCTGTTGGATGTAGTTTATATTCTTACCCAGGACACGGATGTAGTTTATCGTCTTAACCAGGACGGCAAAAAGTTCGTTTTAAAATAGAGAGTGATTGAGTCATCAGACTAAAGCAATGTTCATTTTTATGAATGGTATTATATATATATATATATATATATATATGTTCCAATAACTTGGACCGATTTTAAATGTGAATTAAGTTTAAGTGTCAAATGATTTTTTTTTCTTTCAGATTTAACAACTTAAATCTTTGGCAAATTCAGTCTTGGAAAGATTAACAATCAAACAACATGTTAAAGTTGTCGGAGCCTATTACAAAAATGGACGTTCAAACAGAATTTAAAAGAGAATTTCGCAGGTCGCATCATCTCTCGAAACAACGAAGTCAGTTGGGCACCATGATGGTGCGACTTGACGCCTTTAGATTTTTTTCCTTTGGGGTCATCTGAAAAGTAAGGTCTATGCCAACAAGCCAACAACAAATCAACTGCTGAAGGATGAGATAATAAGGCATATTGGCGAGATTGAGGATCAACTATGTAGAGACGTCATTAAAAATTTTGAACATCGAATGGAGGTGTGCTGCCGAAGCCTTGGCGAACATTTAGGCCATGACTTAAATAGCATGATCCAAAAGAGAAATAAATAAATTTTCACCAATAACACTGATTTATTTACTGCTGATTTTGATCTTTCCTAAGGAAACTCCCGTTAAAATAAAAAAAATAAATAAATCTCCATAGACACGCAAACCAGACTAGGGTTAATACATCTTCCGTTTCAAATTTAGACACCCCCACCTTTCCCTAACTTGACATCTATGAAAGTTACTCTATACTGATACAATTTATTAACACCCAACACACGCCTACCCAATTTAAACAATTCGCCCTAGTTGTTACCATGGAAAAATAGCTGTATCAAACTTACAGCAACCGCCGTCTGTCAAACTCTCTGTATTAGCAGAGAGGAACCCGGACGAAGCTTTGCCGAAGGGCAAGGTTTCTCTCGGGGAGGTTATGACAGCTCTCGAACCCGCCTAGGCGGGTCGAAGGCTATATTTTTGGCCGGGCCTACGGGCTCGGGTGACCACGTAAAACTCGGCCTTGTGCCACATGCGACCCCTCGTGGGGGGACAGCTAAATATAGCTGTTACCATGGAAATTTTGATTTCAATTATTAAAACACGTAAATTTCAGAAATATGTTATTCCAAAAAAAGTTTCGCTTGAAGATAGAACAGAGCTTACTTTAACTCAATTTAATTCAAATAATTATATTGAAGTTTTCGGCTCTTGTTTTGAAACATGAGACCTCTTATGTCGCGAGTTGGAATCATATTTTAAATCAATAATTATATATATATATATATATATATATATATATATATATATATATATATATATATATATATATGTATGTAAATACCTAAAAGTATAGAAACCCGGTAGAACTCAACGTCCAGGACAGAGTAAGAATATAATATAAATGGCTCAAACACTAATATTCCATGGTTATAATTTATTACATTGGAATCGTAATTACGATCAATTATAATCATGGAATATTAGTGCTTTATATATATATATATATATATATATATATATATATATATATATATATATATATATATATATATATACAAGTATATGATTGGTGTATACGGAATGAATTCAATAAACAACAATTAATATTCTTAAAAGAGTGCTCAATACAAAGTAGAGCAGATATAATTATTTATTTAAAAAATTTATAACATAAATATGTCATAAAATCACTACAAAAAAAGCCATTCAACATCATCACTTGATAAGACACCGGGGATGTTGAAACAAAATGTAACTTTGCAGTGATTTTATAACATATTTATATTATTTTTTAAAATAATATATATACATATATATATATATATATATATATATATATATATATCTTATACTCAGTATAAGATATAGAGCGTATGTAGATATAAAAGTTGACACTGAGGTCAACTCAGTCCTCCGGTCATATGCGATGTGTTTTGGCTCGGCGAGTTATATATGCTGGTCTATGTTGCATTATGAATAATAAGATCTATTGTATTATTTTGGACATCAGCTTACAACAATCAATTAAAAAATTCTATACTTTCTCTGAAGAAAAATGCAAATATATGCAAATATATACAACGCAGATAATGTCATATACTTTATAAAAAATGTCAATATTTTTTAAAACTAAACAATTGAAACTAAGGAAGTCCAGAAAAATCAAACAAAATAAACAACAATCTAAATAAATAAATAAACAAATTAAGCAAATAATAAACAAATTAAGAAACTACGAATTAAGACATGAACAAGGAAATGTATTAATACTATTAATCCATAATAAATAATTAGTCAATAATAAATAATGAGTAAAAAAGTTAACGAATAAACACAAACGGATCCACAATTATGTCTACACAGTAGCCTATAGAATAATTTGAAATATAACCGTTATCCAGTAACCTTCAAGATAATACAAAATACCTTGCTACCCATAATACACCACAGGCCAGCATATATAAATAGTCGAGCCAAACGCAACACACACGACCTGAAGATTGTGCTGAAGCAAGAAACAAACTGCCTGATGTTGCCGTGTTGGCATGAGTATATATATATATATATATATATATATATATATATATATATATATATATATATATATAAGTCATTTTTTATGTTTATACGTTCTGTTCATCGATACAAATATTTAAGTAAATGCTCAGTTTATAATAAACAGTATTAACAACATTTACCGGCCTGAATGTCCAAGTAATTTTCATAGATAATATGCGCCCTCCGACAGAAATCGATCCAGTATCCTATACGGAACCGTCATATAGCCTGACGTGCCTTAACCGATTGGGCCACAGAGGAGCGTTCGGTTAGCAAGGTCGATTTTACTGTTTTTAAACACAATTCTCCATGATCTTCTCTCATTCATTCATATCTGCTCATGGCATATCCAAATGTAAACAAATGACGTCATACATTATGAAATGGACAAAGTCCGACAATAATTTAATACTGTTTATTATAAACAGATCATTTACTTAAATATTTATATTTATAAAAAGAATGTATAAACATAAAAAAATGTCTTAAAATAATTGCCGGACTTTGTCCATTTGATAATATATATATATATATGTGTGTGTGTGTGTGTGTGTGTGTGTGTGTATAGAGAGAGAGGGGGAGAGAGAGAGGGGAGAGAGAGGGGAGAGAGAGAAAGGGGGAGAGAGAGGGAAGGAGAGAGAGGGGAGAGGGGAAAAAAGAAATATAGACATAAACGATTGTTATAATTATGCGCCGAATAAAACGTTGAAGAAGAAGGAAAACTAAAATTTAAAGATTTGTGTCCAGATTCTTACATTTTTCCTTTCTTAACAAATCGTCAGTTGTCAAAATATGTGGGACATTTAAAATATTATTATTGTAAAGCATATAAATTACAAGAAATCGTATCTTTTCTGTATTATTTAGGCTTGGAATTATGATAATTAACATTTTTTCGCTCAGGTTTTTGTTTGCAGTTATTTTATCTTTCTAAAGTTTCAGTTTACTAATCACACATTTGAGAACAGATAAACATTAACTTATGGAACTGCCCCACCAACTTGGACTCATTAATATTAATCTTTGAAAACCTGTTGCAAAGAAGACTTGATAGGAATGACGCTTACTATTTGTTCACATCAATTACCTTTGCGTAATGCAGTAAATCATTTGTAATTTTAAATCTGATATTGGTAATACATATGCTAGTGTGTCGAAGCTACGTGGCCTCCTCACTTTGGAAAGGAACTAATGAAAAACTGTTTCAAATTTCCTGATAGGCAAAGATTTCTCGGAAGTTTTTGGCAGATGCTATAGTTAGCATTCCAAAAATGAATGGCAAAACCTAAAATAAATTTACTGCTAATACATTTCCTGGAAGTAATGCCAGTGGCAATGTTCTGGTAAGACCGAAGTTCTGGTATCTCAGTTTTGATTGACTTTCTACTGAGATAAAGAAAGAGTAAATTCATATCTTCAATTCTTGGTTTTTAATTGTATTTTTACATTAGCGTTTTTCTTTTTAAGCATTAAGAATACTGGGGCATTAAATCAGTTTTAAAATAGGTATCTTCACAGATTCACGTTTATATACATACAAAAAAAATCCTTTTAAAAATATTGTTGTTTGACAAATTGTACTAAGATTTTCAATTTATGATGAGTAAATATAATTTTTACTTAATAAGATTTAAAACTTATGCTAATTAAAATTAAAAAAATGGAAAAAATTTTTTTGTAAAAATCCATTATTTATCGAAAAATTTGTTTTAAGACAATAGTGACCTTAATATATTTTATTTATAAAAGCAATTAAAATCTTTTCTAATTAAATAATGTCTTAGTTTTATTGCATTTTTTGTATTACAATTCAGAGCAAATGTTCGGTAAATGGTATTTCTATTTTACAAAAGGAAATTGACGATTTAAATTATCCAAGGAGTTCTACTTTTAACTAATATAAATATTAAGGGTGTGAAAATTTAATTTCGCGAAATTTCATAAAAAGCAAGTAGTGGAGGGATAAACAGATATCTATCTATCTATCTATCTATCTATCTATCTATCTATCTCTATCTATCTCTCTCTCTCTCTCTCTCTCTCTATATATATATATATATATATATATATATATATATATATATATATATATACCTAGATTTCCTAAAAAGAAAAAAAAATGAAACATAATTTATTTGTGAATAAGTCCTGAAAATTTTATTAAAATCCAACAATTATATGATGTTTGCGAGAATGTACAAATCAATGTTTTTTTTATCACAAAAAAGATGCTCAAAATTCCTATACGAGTCTTTGTTTTTTATGCAAGAAAAACCAGATTTTTACCCAAAATTTCGAACGTTTGAGAAAGGATTAAAAAATTTAATTAAATGATCAAAAATACTTTGTTTTTTTCCCTCAATAATAACAAATATTTTGATGCTAAATCTTTGTTTTTTATAAAGTTTGGGCCATTTTTTTTTCTTATCATTGGATGCTTTCATCAGCAAATTATTGGATGTACCAAGTTTAAAAGTACTAATCAATGTTGTCTCCATGTTAAAAGACCTATTCTCTTTTGGTTTGATAAGAATAACCTAAACCTGATACAAAGTTACAATTATGGAGCTTTTACTTAGATACAAACAATAAGAATGACATGCGAGGTCAAAAAGACTTCCACCGCCTCGTAGTACAGCTGCGGTTCAGAATATTCGCCTTACAAGCATCAAGTAGGAAAAAATATCGTTTTGTTTCTATGACAACGTGTGTTTATGTACAGGAGAGTAAATCTTTCTAGTGAAAGTTCTTCTTGTGGGCAGCCATGGGATCCCCTAGAAAACTGGTTAGCTAACCATTGCAAGAGTTCGATTCTTTGTTGAAGTAGTAAAAACAAATGTTTGTGTCCGAGCATGTCAGGAAGAAAGAGGGAGATATGAAGAGAAATGAATATATAGGAAATGAGAGGGGACTGTGCGGGAGAGAGTTGTTCATCGAAGGATTTGTTTTTTTGTTTTTTTGTTTTTTTTTTACAGTTTATTAACCCTTTGTAGGTTATTAAAGTCGAATCATATTTTGGATTGTAAAAATAATTCATTTTTTGTGAGTGAATATTACATTAATAAGTTTTTAAGGATAACAATGATTTTTTTTCAGATACGAATCCTAACATTTAGCACATAGATGGGGGAGACGAAATGGATTCATGTCTCTACAAAGAGCATCTAAGCAAAAGTGAATGTAATGAACTCGAACTAGGTTCTCCTATTGCACATTCCGAGCTTTTAACCATTACACTACCTACACATCCAGCTAGAGACACAAAAAAAGAGAGACAAAGAGAGGGGGACAGAAAAAGAGAGATAGGGAGGGAGTGAGAAGAAACGGATATGTAGAAGAGAGAGGCGAGGGAGATGGAGAGATCGCAAGATAAAAGGAAGGAGGGAGCAGTAAAGAAAGAGGAGAGAGAGAGAGAGAGAGAAGAAAGAGGAAGATATTTCTTTGATATAAAGGTTAATGTCTATGCTGCATAGATGGGTTGGTAGAATATTTCCGATCCTCGTCAGTGTATAAAAACCAGGAATTCAGCTGCCGATTCTTAAGGTAAGTAGATCTATAGTTTGAAGATTGGTGCGTCAGAATCTTCAGAGACAAATTTCTTCTTCTGTCCCCTTAAAGTGGACTAAAATAATGACCTCTAAATGAATTATAATGTCTTACTTTTTAATTATTTTATTGAATCCATTGCTCTATATTGAATCTATTGCTAAGTCAGCTACTAAAATAAGTGGTTCAATGAATCGTGCGAGACATTTTTTCTCTCCAGAATCTATCATACATATCTATAAGACGACTATTCTTCCATGAATAGAATATTGCTGTCACATATGGTCCAGTGCCCCTGCTATTTACTTTGAGCTGCGTGATAAAATCCAAAAAAGAATCAGCAATATTATTAGTCTTGATCTGTCGGCTCGGCTTCAGTCATTTTCCCACCGCCACAACCTAGTTTTTCTGTATCATTTCTATAAATATTTTCGTGGTAATTGTTCGGTTGAGCTCTTCGCTATGGTCCCTAGACTCGATGACTTTAAGCGAAGTACTAGACTTCTTGCTTGTGGATCTCCCGTCTAGCCCCATGCTTTCCAGCCAACTTTAATTTCCAAATGTCAATCCTTCTGATTACATTTTTCTCTTCCTGCTCATTAGTAATGTTTCTGTTCCTAATTCTTCCACAATCAGTAACTCCTTGTGTTTTAGTAGCTATACTGTCTTGCTTGGGATGAAATCGATTAAAAAAAAGAGTTTCAATCAAGATGTATGGCGTTCCGAATTGTTGCCAGCAATGCTAACGGCCCTTTAAACAGGGTTATAACGAATAAGTATATTCATAATTAAGTACCATATTTGAAAAACAGTCGATAAACTCAGTCACATACCAAAATATGCATGCATGCATGCATACATACATACATACATACATACATACATAAACATACGCATTCATATATACATATGGATACACATGAGTATATTTAATTTTAGGATGTTACAATGACTTATTGAAATGGCTTGTGACAGACGCTTCAGTAGATTGGACGCTGTAGATGTTTGTTTAAAACATCTCATAAGGACTAATGCTTTTCAAGATGTGCTCATCAAAATCCGACAAACAAAATTACGAAACCAAAATCAGTATACTATAATTTTAAGAAACTTTCTTATTTTTACTTCATCATTTTGTTTCTTGGAGACAAAAAATAACTTCATTTTGAAACCGGATTCACTTCCACAAAAACATTTCCGGTGTAAGCGCCTTGACAATTTTGCTGCGATGACAATTTGTTTTTTTACTCATAGACGCTGAATTCTCTGCGGTGGTTGATAAACAGTGAAGGTAATTGATTGCTTGGCAAGTGAAGTTAAACGAAATTTGAAAGACGCTGTCGACTGTTTCTTGATATAAATATAATCGAGTCGTTTTTTTTTGTTTCAGAAACGCAATGTTTTTTTTTTTTTTTTTTTCAATTTTGATGCCAATTAATAGCTTATTTCTTTCCTCATTACTTTTAAAAGAAAATGTTCAAATATCATAAGGGCGTTACTGAAGTTCTCAAATAGAATCTTGATGCATTTATAAAGAAAAGCTCCCTAAACAGCTTGAATGGCGTATTTTTACTTTATTCAGCATTATTTGGGTTTTATAGGTACACAGTCGCAAGCGTCATTTTCCGAAATGGTAGTTTTCATCGCATTTATAAACTTTTTACAAAGAACATAATTTATTTTCTTCGAAGACCACTTCAGTAAATTTATTGCTTCTGTAAAAGATTATCTGAAGCTCTAAACCGATTCATTATCCCAATTCCACGTATTCTTTGGACATTTTATAGTCTTAGGCTTCTTCTGTTTGAACAAGAGAAAGAAAGAGACAGAGAGACAGAGAGGGAGAGGGAAAGAGATATATAGAGAAAAAGAGAAAGTGTAAGAGAGAGTAAAAGAGAAAGATAAAGAGAAAGACAGAGAGAGGGAGGGAGAAAGACAAAGAAACAGAAAGAAAGATAAACATAGAGAAAGAAAGAGAGAGAGAGAGATAAAGATAAAGAGAGAGAAAGATAAAAGATAGTTTTAGAGAAAGTTAAATAGAAAGAGAGAGAGAGAGAGAGAGTAAAAGATAAAGATAAAGAAAAAAGAGAGAGATAGAGAGGGAGAGGGAGGGGCAGATAATGTGTTTGTATGTGGTTGTAATAAAGAGTGTATGTTGTCTATAGTAAATCTACATCATGAAAGAAGAGCTGATTTTTTATCAGTCGTTCTTTATCCGTATGTAATGTTTATGCCTATGTTTATGTTGTGCGTGAGTAACTTACGAAAAACATAATCTGACTGACTACGAAATAACTGACTGGAATGATACTTCTCCTTCCATTCATTCTGGACAACCTCTATCCTGGGTTGAATAGTAAAATCGTAAAGTTGGAACCTAGAAAGAAAAACAGCTCCCTGTTCGTCAAACGCTTTGCTTATATGGCTATAAAATAAATAAAAATTAGCAGCTTTTCTTATACTTACCTACAGTGAGAGAGCTTGAGTATCGTATTAATAATTATTTCACCCTGTTTCTATCTATTGTTGTCACTCTTATCATGTCTATTTCAATCTATTCATATCTATCATATAAATATATCGGTTTATTCATTTCTCAAATTAAAATCTCCATTTTATTACGATAAAATATATATAGTTTAAACATTATAAAATAATGGCCGCAAAATGTACATGCGAGTACAAATGTTACAACTTTCTCGGGGAAAACCCCATTAAGCTTTTAAACCCTAAAAAAAAACAAAAAACAGATAAATATAAGACATTATTAAAACATTTGGAAATTATTTAGTAATAAATAAAATTATTTTTAAAGTTTATTTTTTTAATTATGGAGAAATATTTTAGGTCACTGAATTACAATATACGAATGCACAAACGTACATACGCATACGGACTGACTGAATTAAATTAAAACGGACACCTGATACCCGAAGGTTAATTTCTCTTCCTGTCTGGCAACAAACACTGGGTAATAGGAAAAAGTATAAGGTTTAAGGTGTGTCAATTTGAATTTATTTTTATGACTAGTTTCTAATTTAAACTGAATATATGTTCTAATAAATGCAATATTTTAAAACAGACATACAATTTGGATTTGAAATTTGAGCGTCTTACTGAAGCGACGTGTATCCAACTAGTAATATTTTAAAACAAACATCTTGTTTTAAAATGAACACGTAAAAAAGAATGATAGATTTTCAGGGTTTTCAGTTTTTCTTCAGTTGAATTAAAGGAAATAAAAGCAACGAAATGGACACAATGGCACGCGAGAACTGAGTGGATGCGGATGAGGTTTATATATATATATATATATATATATATATATATATATATATATATATATGGTCATCCACATACAGGCCTATTTCGCTGTATCATAACTCATCAGTGTGGCTAGACAACCCGTTGCTTCAAGCCGGGACCGAAACCCTACTGATTTGGCATCAATGGGAGATCCTCGCCATCAATCTACTAGAGAGAAACGGAAATTCTAACGTATTGTATACGGATGTAAACAAACGCTAGCAGACATCAGCGCTCGATTCATTAATGAAGAGCGGTGCGTTAATCGTGGGGACGGCTACTGTTTTTGGAATTATCTTTTTCTCAATAGTGTTCGATCGCATAGACGATACATACATACATATATATATATATATATATATATATATATATATATATATATATATATATATAATGGACTTTCCCGTCGGTTTAGACGTATGAGGATCTGACAGCTTAATTGATTCAGATATGAAATTTTGTGCGATAATCTTAAGTGGCACTTAAGACCCGCTAGTGGTTTACAAAGAAAGCCACATATGAAGCAACGGTAAGGATTGTAGGATGAGATCACTGTTAGATTGGCTGATCTTTTAGATCTTACTCTTGCTCCTTGTACATGATTCAGACAAGCAGATTGAAAACTGCTGAGTCTACTAAAACACGTTGATCTCCATTCTACCTGCTCCAAGGCTAAGCTCTCAAGGGTGTTATGTAGTATATTGACAGCTGACAAGTTGCTCTTCAGCGCTTCAGTATCTTAGCCATGGGCGTTCTACTTTCCTGTAGCCCTGATCTAAATGGCTGTACATTAGGATCTAATAATAGGCCTGACGATTGCGTCTAGCATGAAACAGCCTGTCGTCTCTGAGTGTTGACTTTAATGTTCACTTTTATATTTATATTTAAATACGCTGTATCCCTGATATTGAGCACTTTATCCCGTAAACTATATTTCTTCATATATATATATCTATATATATCTGTATCTATATCTATATATATATATATATATATATATGTGTGTGTGTGTGTGTGCGTGTGTGTGTGTATCTGTGTGTCTGTGTGTGAGCAATTCCTATATAAATTATTTATATATTATATATATGTGGTACTTATTGAAAAGCGTTCAATGTCAGTGATAGAGCTAGCATATTTATTTGCGTTGGTGTAAGTCTATGACCCTGAGTTTCACGCCCGTTACGATCGTCAGACAACCTCTTGTCTGACGATCGCAACGGGCGTGAAACTCTTGTCTGACGATCGCAAAGGGCGTCACAAACTGACATCAACGCATATATATATATATATATATATATATATATATATATATATATATATATATATATAAAAACGTAAAATATGTAGGTTTATTAATAAAATAAGAGCAAACGAAAGGGTACCCATATAATCAGCACGAAAAACATTTATTAAATATTATTTATTAACCATATGACAGAAATGAAGCACGAAAAATAAGTCCAGAATTTTCGGTCACGCCTCTGCCCTTCATGAATACACGAGAAATAAACAGAGAAATGGGAATCACTCACCGACAGAAGATTTTGTTGACGGTGTCTTTTCTGGCGGAAATCATATTATTAGCAAAAATTCGATTTCTGTCTGATTCCTCGCCGTGCAAAAATCTTATGAAAATAAACTTAAATTTCAACTTTTGTAAAAGAGTTAGGCCGGTCTATTATTATTAGTGTGGAGAATGGAGGAGTGAGATTTTAAACAGAAATGAAGAGTTTTATAGGTTGCTGGGTATGATGGGTAAATTGTCGCCATTTTATATTTTTTAAATTTGCGTATGCGCATCGTTTGTTTTCGATTTTGTAGACTGCACAATACAGTAGGGTCAGTTTGACATAGTCTGTGAGAAAAAGATCACCATGATGCAATTTTCTTTGCCAGAAATTTGGAAACAGCAGGCTGCAACACGAACATTTCAAAGTGTTTGGTGTCAATCTGATGACAGTGCAGTGGATCCGGAAACTGTTGGATGAGTCTAATAGTGGTTAGGAAGGTATATAACAGTTCGGAAAATTCACTCTGATTGTTCTGATAAGATAAGAACCCGTGAATTAGGTGGTGAGGGCCTAAGACTCAACACAGAGGCCTACATCAAGTCACTTGAGGTGTTAGTTCTGCCCTGGGTCAAGAGAGTGAGTGATGGAAGATACTATGTCTGGCAAAAGGATTCTGCACCATGCCACACAAGCAGGAGAAGACAGTCATAGCTGACAGACAATTTCTGCAACGACATCACCCCTACATCTGGCAACTTAACTCCCCAGACTGCATCCCCCTTGATTATTATGTGTTGGGCACAGTTGAGCGGAAGACAAACAAATCTTGTAACACCAGAGATGAACTGAAGGCAAGGATTATGGCAGTATTCAAATTAAACAAGGAGACAATCCAGAAATGTTGCAGAAGATTCCGAAGTCGTCTGGACATCGTGGTTGGGGCGAATGGAGATTTTATTGAATAAGTTAACTCTTTAGTATTTCAAAATATTTTTGTGTAATTTCCGTAAATATATCTCTTAAAATGAGATGTCAGTGTTATTTTCATTTTTGAGTAATTTAGGCATCAATTTATCCATCACACCCTATATATATATATATATATATATATATATATATTGTGTAATTAGACAGAATTTTTTAATTGATGCATGTTTCATTAAATAATATAGACAAGTGTTGTCTATTTATTTTATGTAAATTCTTTTCATATCGTCTGATAAGCTTAATAACATTATCATTAAATGAAGAAAGAAAACCACAATATTGATACATATTTTTTTAATCCTATCTAAGCTTTCTTTTGTTGGAAACACAACTATACTTAAACATGAAAACAATAAACAAAAAATAAAAATTCTTGAAGCTATATACATAAAACAGTTGAAACCTAACCTGAACAAAATATTCTTAAATGCCTATAATTGGTTACAGAAGCCATTGGTTTATACCAACGGCTTCCCATACTTAATACTTCTTGTTTTCTCGCGTGGTCATGTGTGACGTCATGAGTTGCGGTGCGATTTTCGCATCCAGCGTCTTGTATGCACGAGTTTGTCGTTGCCTGGAAATCATCCATGTAAACAGAAACAGACTATCATCATTGTTTTGTCCGTGATTTGCTTAATATATTGTAGTGTAATTGTCATCTTTGATAATGGCTTATGTAAGCCGAAATCTTAGATAGGATTAATAAATATGTATCAATATTGTGATTTTCTTTCTTCGTTTAATGATAATGTTATTAATCTTATCAGACGATATGAAAAGAATTTACATAAGATAAATAGACAACACTTGTCTATATTATTTGATGAAACATGCACCAATATATATATATATATATATATATATATATATATATATATATATATATATATATATATATATTTATAGATATTGTTCTTTAAAGTGATGTTTCTTCTGTTGTAAAAGGATAATGTTATCAAATGTTATATACTTTTGTGAGGCTACAGTAAAACAAAGGCTCCTTTAGATAAGCATTTATATGTGTGGGCTAAATTACTAGGGAATCAAATAAATAGGTTTTGCCTCGGACGCTAAGAAAGTAATTGAGAGAGCAAATATCCAATCACCTGAGTGGAAATTTTCTTCTAGCGATGACATGTTTTCCGACCCAAAATAAACGAGCTTAAAGAGAAACAAAAATTAAGTTAAACTAAAAAAAAAATTAAATCCTTGTAGAAGTTTGAAACAAAATCACAATTCTTTTAAATTTTATACCTATCAGGAGAATCTGATGCAGCCCAGGTTTTTATTAAAAACAAAAGTTCTACTTTTAAAATGACTTGCTATTTGGAAACATAACTATAGACACCATATCTGCTTGAACATTTTCGAGCATATTAACAAGTCCGTGTGATTAAAAATTTTCAATGCTAGAAATATTTGATGTATCTTATATTTTACACCGATTTATTTTCTCAGAAATAACGAAAATAAAATTTACTTGGAAGTGAATGCATTTATTAAAATGATCAGAACAGATTGTGAAGTAAAACGTTTATTACTTGGGAATCTATATTTCTAGAAATTGAAACCACTTAAATACAAATATAATCACACGCGATAGGATGTTTTCTTCTTAAAAAACTTTGATAGAAAATAAAGAATTGAATGGAAGATATATAAAATAAGAATGCTTCTTGGAAATATTTTCTTAAAAATCATTTAAATAAAAATGAAAATCATGTGGGATAAGAGTTTTGTATGTTAGATATACTTTATAGAAAATAAAACTAAATACAAATAGAAGATCCTACGTAATGCATCTTTTTCATCTAGGAAACATTTCCATAGAAAGTAAAGGCAAATGAATAAAAAAAAGACGATCTTCTATAATAAATGATTTCATTCCTGAAAACAATAAAATTGATACTAGGATAAGAGGTTTTCTTTTTGGAAATATTTTATATATTTTGGAAACAAATAAAAATGGGAGATAATATGTCATAGGCGTTTTTCATCTTGGAAGACTTTTCCATAAATAAAATAAAATTAATGACAAAATATAACAGTTTTTCATATTGCAAACTTAGAATATGAAATCATTGAAATGCAAACGGAAGATCATGAAAGTTAAGAGGTTTTTGCTTAGTATTCTTTTAAAAATGGCAATAGGAAGATGGCATGAGATATGTGTTATCATCTTGGGAATTTTCTTTAGAAGATGGAGGTAGTTAAATACTAATGCAAGATCATGTAGTGCCAGAGGTTTTATTAAAAAACATTTTATACAAAATGAATTAAGTTGAAAAAATTTAAATACAAATTCAAGATATTATTGATTATGATATTTTATTGGATAACTTTTGCAGAAAAGTAAATTGTATCATTATTTATTATTTCTTTTAATTATGCATCTACATATAGCATAATGAAAAAAATGAATTATTTTGACTAATTATATATGTTAAGAACTGAAAAGCTACCCTCTATGTGTAATATTTGGAGATACTTGTATGATTCTAGTATTGTTTTTCCCCTTCTCTGGGATCGAAAATTAAAATGTAAAATGGCCATGAAAAGAAAAGAGCAAATAACACTGAGTGTCATGTCAGTGATAACGCTTTATTTATCATATATATATATATATATATATATATATATATATATATATATATATATATATATATATATATATAGTAAAGAGTATATTTTTTTTTTTTTAGCAACTCTATAGGCGATCCGAAAATCTTCATCGCTTCTAAAGCTTAAAAAGGCTTAGGTCAAATTTAACTTCAAATTATCGAATTGTTTGGATGTGTGTTGAATAAACACACACACACACACACACACACACACACACACACACACACACACACACACACACACACAGACAGACAGACAGAGCGTCTTTTGATTTGAAATTAATTACGCTTTTTGTTTCTGATTGTCCTCATTTTTCTCCCTTTCTCACTTTGAATAGCAACCCGACTCGAAATATAGAAGTCAGTGAGAATCATTTTTGTATAGCACTAATATTGTATCAATTGTGACCAGTTCTAACCAATTCTGACCGCATTACTTGAAGAAAAAAAAGAGAAACTTATAAACTAAAAGAGAAACTTTGTTTATCAATACTATTTATTTAATCAATTTTTCAACACGTTGCCAATTGCAATAATTGATGAATCCAATTACGTCAAGCTGGAACAAATTATAACAAATTCATTCGATTGGTACCCGTTCGTAATAAAATGCTTGATGTATTTTCAACATGTTTTGAAGTCTAGTTTACTTTTTTAATTCAACGTCAAGCAAAGACGAGGAAGATAATTAGAAAACGTAAATTTGTTTTTTTTATAAAAAAAGAATTTCCCCTTAAAGTAAAAATAAGAAAACAGAAACATTGTACTCTGAATTTCTTGGATGTTGTCTATAATAAGAAATATTAAACGAAAAAATGTGTACCAAACGACATAAAAAGAAGCGAACCTTGTCAAGTTAAAGTTACAATCATTAATATTAATTGAATTTGTAGTAAATGTTTCGATTAATCGAAGAAAGAACGCTGTTTAGATTTGGCTAAAGGAATTCTTCAACTACTGAGCCTCACTTTACACTTTTAAGTTGGAAGTCTTTGCTGTGTAGGAGATAAGATATACACATCCATGCATCAGACTAATAGTAGCTGACAATGTACTAATGACAAAATGGAATGAAATACTCTGATGTTATGCTTATCGTCCTTTGAAAAGAAAAAACTTGTTTTGTGTCTGATGAAGTCCTTTCAAAATACGAAACCTCTAACACAGTTGTTTTTTACTTTATTTTGTCATTTTGATTAGCCATTCTTCCATTGTTGAAAAAACAAAACATTATACGACATTTAGAATGGATAAAATATCAAGCAATAAATAAAGCGAAAGCAAAGATCGCTGTCTTAAACAAAAATTTTTCTCTGTGAATTTTGTTTATCTTCAGAATTCCAAAAAATTTATGTGAACTGACTTATTCTACTCACATACACTGAGTTTTATTTTTTCTTTTCGGTCGATGCATTTTTAGTCCTTTCGTAGGTGTAAAGTTTATAGAGTTGAGAATTTTTCCCTTATGGATCTGATCAAGAAAAAATCGCGCTGAAAAATACAATCAGTTTTGTAAAAACAATAAAGATAGGGATACTCTATCTTGAAGAAACTAAAATGGCATCGAATATTAATTTCTATTTAATATGGGCAATCAAGTCCTTCCGAGTATGTAAACATTAAATGAAAATTTCCGGCGATCTGTTTTGAAACATACAGACTATGCACAATTGAAAACCGTTTTTTTTTTTTTTTTTTTTTGCTGGAAACGTTAACTTGGAGAATTATAAGTATCTCAATGTAGTTAAGTGTGGTTTGGTTTGGTTTGTTTAGTTTTACGGCATACCAACCTCAATGGGTTATTTAATACCGACAAGATTTTTATTGCTGGTAATAATTTTTCCAAAAATGTATTGCTGGTAATATTTTTTTTTAAAAATCTATTGCTAGTATTATTTTTCTTTTTCAAAAATCTATTGCTGGTAATATTTTTCTTTTTTCAAAAATGTATTGCTGGTAATAATTTTCCCAAAAAAGTATTGCTGGTATTAAAAATTGTTTTGACCACTTTTGGGGGGTTAACTATTTGCCCATAGCTGCGACCCTGACAGATGCTACAACCCTGGGTCAGAGTGGACCTGGGGATACCAGCAATTAAGAGGTGGTTCCATACTCCTCAAAACCTCCTAATCAAAAGCTGTCGAATTTAGTTTATCGCCTTGCCTAGGACGAGTTAAGTGTGTTTTTTTCCTTTTAGATAAGTAAATCTCTCCTTGTAGGTAAGTAACCTTTTGCCACTTTTAATATATTTCTGCTTTCTGAAGAAAAAAAACACTTAATATTAGTTGTATATTGGCAACACATTATATACTTCCTTCCTTTCAGTCATTGCTTTTACTTGTAAAATCTACAAACCTAAAGCCCTATATCATTTCTGAGTCACTGAGGAAAATTGTATTGAATTTTTTACCATACTCAGTGTTGATTAGGTCATATCGTGGTGTAATAGTTAACAAACATGTCTCGCTAGATCAATTACGACTGAATAGTGAGGTTGATCCTCACAGAGTATCCAAAACTTCTGGCCTTGTACCACATCTAAGTTACGGTTAGAAAATAACCATAGGCAGGATTGATTACAAAAAATTGTCGCTATACAATATTCTTACCCCTGCTGTCTGTACATATAAAAAACAATTGTTAAATATGAAACCAGATATTAAAAATGTATTAGATTTAAGAAAAATGCAACTTATTTCATCGTCGAATTTGTATATATAGTTATATGTGTGTGTGTGTTTCATTTTGACATTCTCTCACCTGACAATTAGTCATAGACTTAAAGACATAAATGAATTATAAGATAATTAATAAGCTGTCACATGAAAGATGTTTAGCAGAATAAGAAATTTTTGTCCGTTGAACTGACATTTTACAAGTATAGTAGACAAGGTAAGTTGATGAATAGACTTGCTGTATCGCACAATAAGCACTTGATCTTTGACACATCGTTTACAGAATAAAGATGAAAATAACAACATCAGACATAAAGAAAAAAGCCTACAAAACGTTGATTATTTTTTCTTTTCTTTTTTAATGAAGTAATTGTTACAGTTAAGAGGTGTGCAGATTTGTAACAGGTATGGGCGCAAAAAAAAAAAAAAAAAAACCGGAATCGGTGATCTGAGTTCGAGATCATCATTGTTCCCATTTTGTCTGATTAACTTTGAGAAGACATAAATCAAAAGGTCAAGAAGGACAATAATGCAGCCAGGTCAGGGATTCTTCTCTGATACTGATACCACATAACCTAGTATTATCTGCACTGTGTTATTTAAAGAAAAGCTTAATAGCACCAAGTTATCCAACTTAGAGATGCTGTAGAGAAACCAACATGGCGCCCGACGAAATGTTAACACATAAGACTAAGCAATAATATATACTTTTACGATGATCTGTTTTGATGCAATTAATTAATTCACTATTAAGCTTTGAATACTTGCACTATTTTTAAATATCTTTATCATTTGCTTCATGTCAAATGTGTATAAATGTTGTTTGTTCATCGTTATGTTTTGAACGATGTTTGATATTTTGACTAATCACTGGGCTACATGAAGTTTTTCGAATGCTTTCAAAATATTCGGGTAATTACTCCAAATAAAGGGTGTTTCATTAAGACGGATCAAAGTCAGCAGTAAATAATTCAGTGTTATTGGTGAAAATTTATTTATTTCTCTACTGGATCATGTTATTTAAGTCATGGCAATTATGGGTGAAAAATATTGTTCAAATGTCCGCCAAATCTGAAAGAAAAAATCATTAGACGCTTAAACTTAATTCACATTTAAAATCGGACGAAGTTATTGGAATATCCTTTATTTACAGCTAAATTTACGATCATGTCAATGTTGATTTAATTTAATCAATTTCGATGGAGTCTTTAAAAGAAAATTAATCTGAAGGGACCTCATCAATCATTGAATTGACCACCAGAAAGGAATGAGAGAAATGGGATTTCAATAAACCTAGCATAGGAGATGACAAAACCAAATAAGAGAAGTTGTAAAAGTAACACTGTATTGCAACAATTATACCTGTTTGGAAAATTATGACTTTTATCAAGACTCAAACACCAACTACTACTACTGCTATATCATCTGTATGGCAATCACATTAATTGGAATTCGATGAACAGAACAACAAGTAACATGTATAGGAATAACCTTGCATTTCAGCGCTTCTTTCCCTTACACACTGTACAATGATAGTGGGCGACTAAATAGACATTTGTGGTTAAATAAAGCTTCGCAATAACAGTAGAAATATTTTATTTTTATAATGAAATGATGAATGGTCGGTTAATAAATATTTATACGTTAGTTTCCTGCATTCCTCGTAAATACAATGGATTAGGATTCTTTGTTTCTGGCTGAAACTCCTTATGGAAAAAAAGATTTATTCTATATTTTAGGAAATTGTGACCACCTCTTCTGATTAAAACAAATCAAACACTTAGACGAATGGCATCGTAGGTGCCATTTGTGAAACAAGATACTGATTGCAGAAGAGAAATATTCTTTGTTTTGGAGAACCGAAGATTATATTTTATCACTTATTACTTTATTAGATTTTACCTTTTTTATTTCATATATCATTTTTTGGTATTGGATTTATTCTTTAAAGGTTAAATTGTATGAAGAAGGAAGTAACTTCGACTGACGAACCTCGACTCTGTTCTTCAAAAGCGTCTTTTTCACTAACAGACAACACCATATCATTTGGCCATCGAAGCTATTAGCTTCGCGATTCGTACGATTTCCGCAACCAAAGAATGAATTGGCTAAAAAGCAAGAAAAAGCTGTAGAAACGAATCAAAACTTAACATCTATAAACAACTTGATATGAACCAACTGTTTTATGCGCTGCACAATCTTCCTACCATCTCAATTGTTCTGGCTTACTTAGTAAATATCGATAATACATTCTGGTCGTTTGTAGCCGTTGCTCTTCTCAGGACAAGATGAACGCTGATTTAACATTCATAATAATGTTGAATCGGTTAAAATAACAATAAAAATTTGATAGGCGAGATAAAAATATGCGAGCAAGCTTTTCATTGCCATAGCAACTGTGATTATCGTGTTGATTTTACGCACAATAACAACGAGGATGGAAAGTGGCGGTAAGATGATGCACTTAGGAATAAAAATAATGTTGATCTATTCAAGAGAGTAGGCAAAAGAAAGCAAAAGAAAAGGTGATTGAAAAGAAGAAAAAGAGTGAGTGAAAGAAAAAGAGAAAGAAAGGAGGAAGAAGAAAGAAAGAAAAAGTGAGAATAAAATGGAGAATGAAATAAAGTAAAAGATGTCGAAGATTTGTAATAACCAAGTCAATTTCTTTAAAGTATCGCAGCTCATAATCTTTGAGAAAAATATAATGAAATATAAAAGTAGTTTTTTTTTTATCTTTTTCTTTCTTTCTTGCAATTTATCTGAGACTTTTAAGACAAATTCAATCCATGCCTTTTGTTTATTTTGGCGCTATCTGCCATTTCACTCGTTTTTCACCCGTCCACTCTTGGCCTGGCCCCTTTCTCCATGAGATATTTTCTTGCTGTCGCTTACATTTCCTTTCTAGATGTCTATCGCCAGGAGACTTCCTCAAGAAGATTCGTTTTATGTAGAATACCTAACGAGCGTGACTGGGCATTTGTGTAGCATCAAGAGTTGGATATTTTTTTTCAATGGAAATTCCACATGTTAGACACAAGGGAACATTAACCAAATCTCACTTTGTTCACACAAATTGCTTTCCTCAATGTTTCAAAAGCGGCAAAACCACCACAACAAGAATAACAAAAGGGAAAGATCTCACCTTCAAACTAATTTATTCACCTTGTAATATAAAAATATTGAACAATCTTAACCCTATTAAGGAAATTTCCTTGGATTAACTGTAAAGTTTAGCTATATTTAACTGAATTGTTAGCATTATAACACAGATAAAGTAAGTGAATTAAGTTAAAAAGATATCTATCTATCTATCTATCTATCTATCTATCTATCTATCTATTTGCACATAGGCTCATGATTAAATATTAATAAATTAACATAATCAAGAAAAATAAATAAATGTAAAAAAAAAGATAAGAAGAAAAGCGATTGTTGAATGTATTTCAAAACGATAGAATGGATGTTTGAGATGCGCAAAGGATTTTGGGAGAAACGGAAGCAGAAGAAGAATTGATGGAAGAGTGACGAATGCAAAGAAAATGCAAGTTTGTAGCGAGTGAGGAGAAGGAAAATTCAAAGCTGAACCAAAATAATTTAAACAAGAGTAAAAAAAAACGAAGGGAAGATAGGTTTGAGATGGGAAATGAAAAAAAGGAAAGGAAAGAAAGAATAAAAAAAATCAAGAAAAAATGGAATAAAAATAAAATAAAAATAAATGAAACTACGGAAAACAAGAGGAGTAAAAACCAAAAAGACAAAAACAAAACAACAAAAAGCAAAGAAACGATAGTAAAGATAAAACAAAATATTAATGGGAAAGACACACAGCATGAGCAGAATATCTTTTGGCGTTGCAACGGCCATAGTTGTACAGGAAATCTCTTTAATGTTTGATGCTACATTTTATGGACCAGTAGAATGTTAAAACATAAGGGCGTGTTTAATCATATATGTATATCTAAGTTTTCCCCAGGGGCAGAGTGCAAATTTTACTTACTCTATTTTGTGGCTTTTTTGTCTGACTTGGACGATGCTTCAAGTGAGAATCGATTTACAAAACATACAAATATGCTTTTTATCAGTTTCATATTTGTTCATCTTTATAGCTTGCTTGGAAAATATAAGCGAAGGTGAAAGGAAAGAGGACTGATTGGAAAGGATTAACTCAAAGATGGGAGACAAAGAAAAACCAATGTCTACAACAACACGACGAGGATGGCAAATTGCTTTTTATGTTAACCAATCAAAATCGTTCGATTAGGGTTACTAATAATTTAACAGTATCAAATCAAGAATTTATTCTAAAAATGATTCTTTGTGATTTCAAATCGCTTTTAAAATCGATGAAAAATGGTGTCAGAGGAAATATATAACAATTAAATTTGAACATTAACCTGCATCTATTGATGGTTAATTTTGTGAATTCAAGTTTCATAAAGAGTTCTAGTGAATGTAGCTTTATGATTAACAAGGATGAAATAGGTATTTACTCAGATAAGCTTAATTTTTCACGTGTCCGTAAGTGCTGAGAATCCAGTAAAGATTGAACTCACTCGACACTAGTAATGATCTCTTAGACGATTTCTTTTATCATCACTATAACCTAAGCGCCCATGGTTCAGTCACTATAAATTAATCAATAATGAAGTATTAATCTGAATTGATATTTATTTAGTTGTATTCATGTATTTCCATAAGAAGTCGAAACAAATCAAAATCGTATTAATCATTTGCATTGAATTGAAGAATATTTGTTGAATGTACGTTTGATTCAGGGTTACTTTTACGAAAGCTCTTGGAAGATATGAGACCTCAAAGAATTCTGACACCAATGGTAAGTGTAAATGTAAATAAAAATGTTAGTTTCTTTATAATTTTCATTAAATAATTTTAAATAGTAAACAAATTAATATGTAAAACTAAATTTGTTCTGCGCTTTTTGCTGAAATGAAAATATTGTAATTAATATTCATGATATTTTACTTAACATTTATAGAGAGATTACAAGCTAACATCACAGAATCTCTAATTTTGTAGATAAATCGATTTTCATTGAGCACGCCACAATTAAACCATGTGCCAAACTAAGCTAAACTTCATAGATATTTTCCTACTTTTTGAAAACATTTTTGTCTTCAATTAATGAAATGATTTGATTCGGAAAACATCACCAACCGTTTTTACTTAACATATTGATTGTTTCAAATGAAATGATTGTTAATAAAAATATAAAATGCAAAATTTTGCGTTAGATTTCTTAATTTAATCGGCATTCTTTGATTTTATAATATTTTACGAATGAACTTTTCTTTGAAATATTCATTCTTAATAAAAATGTTTAAAACATTTTGAAAGTTGAAATATTTGCGTTCTGCTTCTTAAAGTTTTTATATCGGCTGAAAAATTGAAAATACTTGAAAAGATTTACGTCGCAATTTCAGTGTAACAAAGCTAAAGCGCCTAGGATATGAAGAATATGATTCATATTGACCTGAATTGTGTCTCATATTGACTGCTGAGACTCTGTAACTGCCGAAACAAAGTCGACCATAGTATTCTCATCATCCTTCTGTAGAACCACATTTCTGTTACCTTTACGTTTTTTTGTAGGTCTTGAAGATTGAAAGCTGCTTAAAAAAAAAAAACTCTCCTGAAATAAAAATTATTACCTATGGGATTTTAAGTGTTTGACATTCTTTAATTAATTAATTAATTAATTAATTATAATAATAATAATAATAATAATAATATATATATATATATATATATATATATATATATATATATATATAGTTTTAAGGTGTGCTATATTTATGGGATAAAGTGCTCAATATCAGAGAAAGACCGTATGTAAATATAAATATAAAAGTGAACATTGTAGTCAACACTCAGGGTGACAGGCTGTTTCATGCCTGACGATTGCGTCCAGCATGAAACAGTCTGTGGCCTCTGAGTGTTGACTTCAATGTTCACTTTCATATATATATATATATATATATATATATATATATATATATATATATATATATATACGCACACACATACACACACATATATATATATACATATGTATGTATAATTGTAAGAAGACAAAATGTATGTTTGTCAGCAAAAGTGGCAGCCCAACAGATGAATTACAAACTGGAGACATCAAAATTAAGCAAGTACAAAAATGGAAATATCTAGAAAATGTTTTACTAGAGAACGGAACGGCACATTGAGACAGCGAAAGATGTCTTCCAAAAACTAAGCAAGGTATTAAAAACAGAAAATCTTCGTTAGAAACAAAGAAAAGAGTACGGAACTGTTACATAATATCAGTCCTTCTGTTTGGCGATGAATTCTGGACAATCTTATCACAGACAAAAACTTGCTTGAGGTAACAGAAATGTAGTTCTACAGTAGGATGATGAGAATACTATGATCGACTCTGTTTCGGCAGGGGATAAAACTCTCTCTCGCTCTCTCGCTCTCATTCTCTGTATACACACACACACGCACACACACACACACACACACATATATATATATATATATAGATAGATAGATAGATAGAGAGAGAGAGAGAGAGAGAGAGAGAGAGATTTTAATTCAAGCAATAAGGACTTTCTGTTTAAAACTTTCTTTCTAATTTTCCAATTTTTTTACCCATTCAGACCAAAATTGATGATAATCTCCCCAAAGCTCATGTTATTTGTCTATTTTTATTTGAGTAGTTTAGACCGCGGCCATTATCAAAGACTAAATGTTGTCCGTATCGTAGACAATAGTTTTCTAATTTACATTTACATTTATGGAATAGTACATTTCAAATTTCAATATATAATGTCATGTGTAAAATGATATCTCGGAGTTTGACAGCACAACAAAGCGATTATATTAAATCTCATACATCTTGTGATTATTTCATACATATTTTAAAAAGCCATCTCGTGTAGTGAGGGACATTTAATGCTAGTTGCTTATACAATACACTTATATTTAAATTTGAAATAAAAACTAACGTACCAAATATACCAGGATGTAGCTAATAAGACTCATGTCTACGAAACTAACAATATCGAGACGGTTAAAAGTACTAGAACAAAAACAGAACAAAGGAACTATGGTCGTTAATCTTCAATTTTGACAGCTAATCCTCAATCTTGACAGTTAATCCACAATTTTGATAGGTAATCCACAATTTTGACAGGTAATCCACAATTTTTAATTCGGATGTGCAACAGCTTATGAGAAATTTGGAAACTTATTCTAAGGAATTAAATTTACAGACATTGTCGGTTGAATTTAATACAATTTGCTTAAATGAAATATTATTACTTTATATATATATATATATATATATATATATATATATATATATATATATATATACAGGGTGCGATGAATACTTTGTCGTCTAAATTACGTAAAAATGAAAATAATACTGACATTTCATTTTAACAGATATATTTACCAAAATTGCACAAAGATATCCTGAAATATTAAAGAGTAAATTTGTTCAATAAAACACCATTAGCTTCAACCACAATGTTCAGACGACTTCGGAATCTCTTGGAACTCTTCTGGACGATCTCCTTGTTTAAGTTGGTGAATACTGCTATAATACTTGCCTTCAATTCATCTTTATTTTACAAGGAGTTTTGTTGGTCTCTCACTCAACTGCTCTCTCACACATAATAATCAAGGGGATTGCAGGTTAGGTGGCCAGATGAAAGAGGTGATGTAGTCGTAGAAATTGTCTGATAGCCATGACTGGGTTCTCCTGCTTGTGTGGCATAGTGCAGAGTCTTGTTGCCAGACACAGTGTCTTCCATCAGTAACCCTCTTGACCCAGGTCAGCACTACCTCCTCAAGGCACTTGACGTAGGCCTCCATGTTGAGTCTGAGGCCGTCACCAACATATTTGGGAGTTCTTTCTTATCAGAACGATCAGAGTGAGTTTTCCAAGCTCTCGTACCTTCGTAATCACCATTAGACTCATCCAACTCTTTCCGGATCCTTTGCATTGTCCTTCCAACACTCTGAAATGTTCGTATTGAAACTTCCGGCGCGAATGCCAAGGAGTACATTTCCAAATGTCTGGCGGAATGAATTGCATCATGGTGCCCTTTTTCTCACAGACAGTGTTCAGCTGACCCTGCTCTACTCTGCCGTCAACAAAATCAAAAGCAATTCTTTAAAGATGAACCAACATAATACTTAGCGGAATCTATAGATAATTATTTGGCTTAACTGAATCTCGTTCAAAGCACCCAAAGTAAAGGTAAAGTTCCTTATGAGGATCGAATTCGTTTACTAAATGTTGATATATTGAAGGTGTGATAGCATATGAAAATGCTTCAAAGAATTCAGAAGAAAGTTAAATTTTCTTAAATGCTTAGCAGTAAAATACGAAAATTAAGACAGGCACTCATGAGAATGTTTGTGATGAACATTATGTCTCGTCTGACCTGGTGTTTAAATAACTCTCTCAATTATGAACTACTCAGAATTAAGAGGTGTGTAAATGCTTAGAGAATGTGGAATGTAAGTGAAAGATTTTGCCAGTTGTCACTGGAACATTCGAAAGTTTTTCAGGAAACACATTCGAAAGTTTTTCAGGAAACACATTCGAAAGTTTTTCAGGAAACACATTCGAAAGTTTTTCAGGAAACACATTCGAAAGTATTTCAAGAAACACATTGATAACATCGTAATCCCATCCAGCAAGACAATACTGCAAAAAAAGAAAAGAAGAAAAACACAGCAAATATCCTACGGAAAATGCTTGCTGTTTGAGGCCTTGTGTCATGACAGAGCATTACTTAAAATTATTTCTTTCACTGGGCAAATTTCAATGAAAATAATAATGACCTCGACATAGTGACATGGCATCCCTCTCAAGACAACAACATTAACTATTTTTTTTAATCAAGGTTCACCCTTTACAAGGCCCGGGAGTCACTCGAGGTAGAGGGTTACTTTTGGAGGCAATTTGTTTGTATAGAAGTGGAAGACAACGATTTATCCCAGCCTTGAACAGGTTAAGATTGTAGTGATCGGGGAGACATCCTGTTGGGAATCGGTTTCACAAGGCAGTGGTTCGCGGGAAGTAGCTGTAAACTTATTTTTCACCAATGGAATACGGAGGGAAAGTGGATGGTTTGCTGCTATATAAGTGGCATGACGTGTTCTTGCTGTGAAGGTTTTCCTCGGTTGAACCAGAGAATGTAGTTCGTCCGAGCATTTTGAACTCTATCAAGGCTGGAGAATGAGGTTTGGGCAGCTCCTGCCCAAATACGATAACAGTCCTCCATTTTTGGCCTGATCTGGCTCTTGTAAATGTAGAGGATAGCAGGAGGGGTCAAGTACTTACTCGAGCTGTACAGGGAGCTAACCATGTTACCTGCATCCTTAGCAATGAATTGTATGTACAAGTTCCACTTTAGGTCGGGTGGAAGTTTGAGGCCCAACAATTTTTCAAGGAAAGGTACTTCCCCGTTCCTCCTATTCGTGGTAGGTCGGGGTCAGAGCGATGATAATGGAATGTAACTAGCTTGGTCTTCGAAGAACTGAATGTAACCAGCCAGTTTTTACCCCATTGGGTAGTTTGTGCAAGATCGGAAGAGAGATCAGTCGCCAATCTCTGATTAACGAGAGCTTTAGATGTCTTCCCGTATATAATCGTATCACCGGGATAGATGTTTTATAAATGATCTGAGTATATTCTTAGGCAGATTGTTTATGCAGATCAAAAACAGGGTTGGTTCGAGGAGTAACCCCTGAGAGAGACCCGCGTTGATCTCTAGGGCTCCGGGGGACTGGGCGTTGATAACTACCTTCCTTTTAGGGAGGATCTGAGAAGACCTTTCCAGTGATACCATAACTGGAGAGCTTTTGTAGTAAGCCTTTGTGTCACACCTGATCGAAGGTCTTTGACATATCTAGTACTGTGGTTCTCGAGGTGTGTTTGTCGTCAAGAGCCTCACTGATTCTGTGAGTGATGGTAGTTAGGACGCCGGCTGTGGATCGGGGCCGACCGAAACCCATACTACTCGTCGCTGAAGAATGTGTTTTTTTTCTAGGTGCTTATTGCTTAAGGCCTCAAAGAGTTTGCTAATGATACTGAGGAGACTGATGGGTCTGTACAGGGAGGGGGAAAGTTCGCACGCCCACGTTTTTGAAAACCGAGCATACGTTTGACACTTTCCACAAGGAAGGATTTCTTCTTCAAGCAACGGTTGAATAATTTTGCTAGAATTAGGAATAGTCTCGAGTTGATGTTCTTAAGGACAAGCACCGGAATTTTGTCTTGATCTGTGGGTTTCTTAGCCCAAACGCCTTTGATAACCTAGAGACCTCACGTGCTGTGACAGTAATATTATAGAAATTCTGTTCAGTGAGACGTGGGAACTTGGGAAGAGGATGGTCTGTGTCATCTAACGTTGATTTGGTTGGGGATCTTCCAGAATTCATGGGATCCAATTTATTTCTTTTCAACCATGGTCTAGACCGACCGTGCGCAGCTGCACTTTGTTTTCTTCTAATACATCCCATTTGCCATCATAAGATTAACATTCTAGGATTTCTTTAATAAAACTTCTCCTCGTTCTTCTCATATATATATATATATATGGGAATTTTAAATTATGCTTTTTCCTTTCATATCAATGAAATCATCTAGAACACACACACACACACACACACACACACACACACACACACACACACACACACACACACATATATATATATATATATATATATATATATATATATATATATATATGTTATGCGACTACTTTGTAGATCGAATTAAAAATTGTATTAACTCCGTATTGAAATAAATCTACGACAAGATGGTGACCGGCGGACTATAGGATGATGATAAAAGAAAAGGAAATATTTTTAAGCGATTTTGTTTACGTCAAATTTACAGTCGTGCCTCCAGTAACAGGAGCATAAGTCATCCAGAATATTCGAAATGATGGAATATTTCGAAGTATTGCTATCACTTGATCTCGAGTGAAAATTAAGACAGACACTGGATTAGGATTCAAAATAAAAATGTACAATTCTAGTGACGGTCAAAGGAGAATATGAAAACAAGAAAAGCTAGTCAACTAAGTGCAGTTTTCTAGGACTTTTTTTTTACAGCACTTGCGGGCAGTTCTGAATGCAGTGAAGTCCGAACTGTTTCTCTCCTTGTGGTAGATATTGAAGTAGTGGTTTTGACGAGTCATGACTGCAGTGCATTCAGGAGTAAACCAGGGTTAACTTTTTATTTTTTTTTGTGACAAGGACATCAGTCTTGAGACAGCATGCTTGATGAGGGTTGGGAGGGAAGCTTCCATCATGTTCGATCAAAAACTATCTCAGTCTGCCTTCGCAGAACGGAAAATCGTTCTATGGAACGGTACATCATGAGATACCTTAGGTTTGGTATCGATCTGGACACTGATTAGTGAAAGGTTTGATGTGCCTAGTGGTGGCAAAACTTTTAGGCATTTATCAGGACAGGAGGTAAAGAAGAGGTTGATGCGGTTCGCCTGATGACCCGTCGTGTCCGAGACCCTGTTAGATTCTCTGATGATCTCAGTTATTTCATAGGCGATAGTCTCCGCAATATCTGCCTTCAACATCGATTTTGCTGGAGTGAACTAGCTACTCCATATGGTGGATAATGAAATCACCGCGGATATGAAAGCTGGCCGAGGGGGATTGAGTAAGGATATTTCTTCTCAGATATTCAGTCGAAGATTATCTTCCCTTCGTCCTGAAAACAGTAGAGAGGAAAGACAAATGTGGTACTATGGATAAGTTTCGAGTGGAAGCACATATATTGGAGGCCGGTTTTCTCGTTTTCGCGTCACTGTTGGAAGGAAACTCATCCTTGACGTAGGCTTCGAGTCCGTGGACGTGACGGTTTTTATTTGTCTATCAGGGGTGAGTAACCCTGGACGGGGAACTTCCCAATGGTTTCAGAAAATAGAAGATCTGGTTTAGTTGATGGTGATCTACTTCTGGAAAATTGGAACGTAGACCCTTCACGTTGATGAAGGAGGTGGTATACATGGGGTCTACTTTTTTTTGCGGGCTGGGTTTGATAGTTTTGTTCATATGTACTTTGATTAATTTTATGTGTGCATTAGTTGGTGGAAGACTGGTAGGCAGAGAGACAGCCCCCCACCAGAAGCTGCATGTATAGATAACGTGGAGAGAGACATCCAGAGATGCAGCTGTAGCAGTATCCTTCATCATGGCATCAAGTGGGTTCAAAAGAGATTACTCACCGCTCCAGAAACTATTCACAAAATGGCAGTACAGTAGCTCCGAAAAAATCCCGTTAAATATGGGGACGTTGAATTTAGCATTATATTAATTTGAAGGTACTTTATTCAAACTTTAGCCTGCGCATATATATATATATATATATATATATATATATATATATATATATATATATATATATATTCCAAATTATTGATGGTTTGGGAATGATATCAAAAGTAGCAAACGAATATGTGGAAAAACTTCCTGTAGCCTTAAAATAAAAAAATTGAAAAAAGTTATGCTCATGGGTACTTCTTGCATATTACCTACATCTCTTTCTATGCAATAATAACAATATTTTTTTTTATCTCTGAATGCATGGCCTCACATCTGATACGAAAAGCTCGTTGTTACTTGAAGTTTTTCACTAAGAATTGGGGGCACCACTCTATAATAATAATAACATTCAAGAAAGGGAGAATTATCGAAACACACTCAATAGATTTTGGCACAAAGAGTAGGGATCTGGAACAAGAAGAAGCCTATAGATACCTAGTAATTAACGAAAGAGATAGGCTACATCGTACCCAAATAAAGGAGAAGGTACGAAAGGAGTACTACACGCGTGTGCGTCTGGTACCTAATACCCAGTTGAATAAAATAAAAAAAAAACAGAATATCAGCCATAAACAGATTGGCTGTCCCTGTGATACAATACAGTTTCACCATTCTTTACTGGACCACAGCTGACATTAAGCGAATGGACTCCAAATCGAGAAAGCTTCTCACCTGCCACTGCATATATCATCTCAATGATGATGTTGATCGTCTGTATGCACGCAGATCCGCAGGATGCTGAGGATTAGTTCAACTAGAACTGTCTTACATAATTGAAACACTCGCCCTGCAAAGATACTGGAAACTAGAGCAGACAGAATGATGATCTGTGCCAAAGAACATGAAAGTAGTAAGCGACTTTATTCAGTAATAAAGGAAGCCAACAAGTTCAAAATGGAGTTTCAAGTGGGTGAAGAAGCATAATACACCAAGTTAGGCTCCAAAATAATTAAAAAAGAAATTAAAGGCTAATGCAACTGATGAGATACATAAATGATGGCAAGATAACCCGCTTCACGGTCAATATTCTGCCCATACCAAACAGGCTGATGTAGACCAACCCCGTATCCATCAGTGGCTACGGAGTGCAGGGTTGAAAGCGGAAACTGAAAATTTTATTATTGCTGCACAGAACAAAAGCTTGTTAACTATAAATTACCAAGCACACATACTGAAAAATTGTGTTAGTCCAAAATGCAAATTCTGCATATTCAGAAACAAGTAACCATCTTGTATCAGGTTGCAGAGTATTGGCACCCACTGAATATAAAGCACGGTATGACAGAGTGGACCAATATCTGCACTGGAAAGTCTTCAACTTCAACAGGAAGGAAACTGAAAGAAAGTGGTATGAACACCACCCAGGCCCGGTTACGGAGGTAGGAGCTGTAAAAGATTTTATGAGACTTTACAATTAACACAGAAAGAACAATCAAAGCTAATCGCCCTAACATCGTGATTAGGGACCACAAAGACAAAATGTGCCTCCTTATTGGCATGGCCGTCTCTGAAGATTGCAATGCATCTTTGGCGATCTTCAAAAAACTATCAAAATAAAAGGACCTTGAAATCGAAATCTCAAAGTTATGGCGCATGAAGACATTGACAATTCCAGTTGTAGTTGGAACCCTCAGATTGATTGGAAAAGATTTAAAATAGACTCATTGAAGGAATCCCTTGTAGTCCATTCCTTAAAGAAATACAAACATTTTACACACGAGTACAGCTCATAACTTAAGAAGATTTTTTTTTCTCAAAATTCCTCAGTACAAAATATCATGATGCCATTTCCGACCTTAAGTCCATTAAGTCAATGAATAATTGAAAAATGGTTCAAATAAATATATGTATACATACACACCTTTTTTTTTTCCCAAACTCTCACTGTGAATCTATTTCAAAAATTTTGTTGGCATTAAATGAGGTTGATATGCCATAAAACAAAACAAGCAACCGTGGTCGGCACCCTGAAAGAAATGAGTATACATCAAAAACAAAAAAAGGAAATAAAGCAATAATGATAATGAAAACATGAAAGTGTAGGTCAATATCTGCATTGGAATGTCTGCAACTTTTACTGGAATGAAACTGCAAGAAATTGCTATGAACACCAGCCAGACTCGATTACGGAGAAAGGACCTGCAACAATTTGATGGGACTTTACAAAACACACAGACAGAACAATCAAAGTTAATCACCCAGATAATGTGATCAGAGATCACAAAAACAAAATGTGCTTTCTTATTAACATAGCAGTCTCTCTAGGCGGTAATGTATCTTTTAAGATCTTCAAAAAACTATTAAAATACAAGGATCTTGAAATGGAAATCTCAAAAATCTGGACATGAAGATATCAGAAATTCCAGTTGTAGTTGGAGCACTCGGATTGATTGGAAAATGTTCCGATAGGCTCATTAATGGGATTCATGGTAACCCAAGTCTTAAAGAAATACAAAAAAATGTACTCACAACTACATCCCACACCTTACGAAAGGCTTTATCTATGTAAAACGTGTGTGATTTTAGGGAGCGGGTATCAAAAAATACTTAAGGGAAAATGATGCGATTTCTGACTTTAGGTCCCTGGTTGGGATCCGGAAAGAAATGAGGATAGACCAGAAACATAATAATAATAATAATAATAATAATAATAATACAATCACATGATATTATGGGATTTCGTGACCCATATAAATGCCGCATGAAGACCCAACCTTATTGTTATAAATAAGGAAAATATCCAAATTATTGATTTTGCTGTTGCATATGACAACGGTGGACTCTAAAAAATTGAAAATATTAAAAAATACCAACTCCCGTGGGAGTTGAAAAAGCTATGAAACATTACTGTTGAAGTCATCCCTGTATTAATGGAACATCGCGTACAAAAATTAAAAGATTTCTTGACGAAAATTAGAATTGAGACAAAGATTTTAGACTACCAAAAGACTGTTATCGTTTACCTGAGAGGATTCGTCGAAAAAGTTTTTGAACTGTGAATAGTCTTTTTGACACCATACCTCAAGAACAGAATTTTCCTTGACTACGTCACTGTACTCGACCAAAATAATAATAATAATAATAATAATAATAGTAGTAACAACAACAATAATAGTAATAACAGAATAATTCAAGCTAATCACCCTGACATTGGGATTAGAGACCGTAAACAAAAAATTTACCTCTTTATTGATTAGCAGTCACTGTAATTGCAATGTATTGGCGATCTTCAAAAACTATCAAACTACAAGTCACTGAAAATAAATCTTAAAATTATCTGGCATAAGAACATCAATAAAGTTAATTAAAAAAACTATCAAACTAAAATACAAAACAAGTACAACCTATGTTAAATATCTTATATTTTCTTCAAAAACTGCTCAGAATGAAATATAAATCTTAAAATTATCAGGATATAAAATTCCTTCATAAATAATCTTAAACTTTATTAATAAATACTTAAAATTGATAAATTAAAGGTTTCAACATCAATAACTAAAACAAAAGGTTGTATTGACCTGTAAAGAAAAAATATTCAGTCGACTCATTGCAGTGATTCCTGACATCACATACCTTAGTGGAAATCAAAAACGAAGCCAAGAACCAAAATTGGAGCAAAGATAACCTTAAGATACAACAGATTGTTCTCAAATATACAACCCACACCTTGCATCTGGATTAAAGGAAAAATTATCTATGTTAAATCATCTTATATTTTCTTTAAAAAACTGCTCAGTTGAAAATGTCATGATGCTATTTCTAACCTTAGATCCCTGTGCGGACCCGGAAAGAAATGAAGGTCACCATTCTATCTACAATCAAAGCAAATAGGCCGGACATCATTGTCAAACAGAAAGAAAAAAAATCAAATTTGAAAACTATCAAAAAACAAAAATTGAAAATAATAATAATAATAATAATAATAATAATAATAATAATAATAATAATAATAATTGGTCACTTTTTTCTTTAAATATTCGATCCATAAAAATACCTTTTGTGTCTTTATGTGTGTGTGTGTGTGTGTGTGTGTGTGTGTGTGTGTGTGCGCCTCATTGAAAGCTTACCTGATGGACTTTTTTAATTAAAATTATCAACGTTGGTTTTGACTTCTTTGTTGAACAATAGAAACTGTAAGATTTAAAATTGTGGATACTGAAGAAAATTGTAAAGATTGATAATATTCTTTTTTTCTTTTCATAAAATCCATTCTTGCTTAATCCTTGCGAAATAAAATGATTAAACGAAGAAAGTTCGATGAGTGTTTATTTGCTGATTATTTGAAAGAAGAGAACGAGTTTTGTTTTTGGCCTAAAGTTTATTTAAACAATCAAAATGGAGGTAGAATGAAGCTTGCCTTATAATGAAAAAAACGATACTAAAAAGAGGCTCAGCTGTTGTCAGTGAAACAAAAAGACATTAGGAATGATTTGAATGAAACATAAAAAAACATAAAGAATAGAAATGGGAAACAAACGCGCGTATATTTTAATTGGAGTGGAATTAGTAATGTTTAAACCGTTTGTCGGAAATTTAATACCAGCAATTTTAAACGAAATAAATATTTTCTCATCGCATGTTTTCAATAGAAACACTCACTTCTTTACATGAGCCACACAAAACGCTCATCAAAAATAAAACTCAATAAAGAAAGAAAAACAAAAGCGAAACAAACAGCGAAATGATTTTGTAACAAAATCTGATGTTTTTTCAAGTGAAGTGATGTTGAAAATATCAAAGCAATTAACGGAAAAGTACAAAGCGCATTTTCAAAGAAATATAAGTAGAAAAAACTGAACGAAGAAGAAGAAAAAATGTAATCCTGTTCGTTCCTTGTGGAAAGCAAACAAAGACCAAGCAAAAACAGTTTTTTTTTCTAAAGAAAACCAAAAAACAAACAAACTTGTTACATAAAAAGTAAGCAAAAATACAGAAATTGGACTGCGTGGAAAAAATACACATTCACTGATAGCGTTGATCTATTCCAAATGGGAGATAGATAAGTAAATGCATACATACATACATTGAACCTATATATACAAGCACACACACACACACACACACACACACACACACACACACACACACATATATATATATACACGCACACACACATATATATACACGCACACACACACACATATATATATACATACATATATATATATATATATACCTATATATATATACATACATATATATATATATATGTGTGTGTATGTATGTATAGTTGCAGTCACATTTATACGTATACATGTACACAAACATATATGACTTAATATATTTCTTTTTGCAAACACATATTTACACATGCGCACACACATTTGAAATTTGCCCACAAGCTAATAAAGGTCAACAGATAGTGTGTATACACGTAACTCTCTCTCTCTCTTTCTCTGTATCTATGTGTGTCGCCATTGACTGTGTGGCCATGTTTAAACATGGGCAGATGGAGAACTAACCAGAATACGTCACACATTGAACACATTGTTAATGTCCTGGAACCATGTGTGTGCTTCCGTCTTACAAGAGAAAGGCTGTTTCGCCGCAGACGTCAGACTTAAATAGCTTCAACAGACAACAGCCCATCTTCCTGATATGCTGCTTGTCATGAGGAAAGTAAGGAGGGAGGGACAATGAAAGAAGATAAAAAAACACATTCGAAGTAGGATTTGAAAAGAAAACGGAACCAAGAGACGAAGCAGGGAAATGTGAGACAAAAGACGGAATGAATAACTAGCATTAATAAAAATCTATATTCATGCGGACATTTAGAAAGAAAAAAAAAAGAAGGAAGGTGAGAAAAGAAGACACATTGCCAAGGAAATGAAGCAAGACTCGTTCTTTCTCTTTTTCTTTGTTTATAAGATGACTTTATAGAAACGGGGTTTTTGTAGATATTATCTTCTACGTTGTTATCCCAATTAAAATGTTGTCGAATTAATCTAATTATGAAAAAAACGATTGGTCAATTAAATGAACTTGAACCATACAAAATCTGGTCTTTTGTTTTCAAGTATTAACAGAGAAAACAGTTTTATGAACCGACTTAAAACAAATTTGGTTACGAAAGAAAATATATCGTTCCCTGTAGAATTTAGAGCAAAACATTAAAATCAGGGATTAACGGTACAAAATAATGTGAGGTAATTATAATGAAAAACAATAAACTAATTAGAATAGGAATATAAAAACAGAAAACAGCTATCCACACAAACACACACTGTTTAACTTAGGGAGGGTTACTGAATGAGGAATAACCAAAAAGAAGGTTGGAAATGAAATGGTAATCTTTATAACATCAACAAAATACAATACACGCCAGCGGCATGAAGTAGGTAAACCACTGCTAGTGGTAGACTACGTAAGACAGCATATTATCCCAATAGTGTCCAACGTATTTATGATGAGTGGGACATACACAACAGTGTTCATAGGTAGTGCATAACACACACACACACGATACATACATATATATATATATATATATATATATATATATACCGACACACATATATATGTGTGTGTTTGTGTGTGTGTGTGTGCATATATGCATGTATGTATGTATGCATGTTTGTATGAACAGAAACAAGAAATACGTACCCTCTTTGCGTAGGCAAAATTAACTTTCATTGCTTATTGTTATTTCCTCCCAATACTTTTGTATTTTCAAGCAATAGAGTAGAAAAATGAATTAAGAAACAAACATTTTAATGATTTCATTCACAAAGTTTAATCTAATTTAAAATACCTGTAATACACGTGAAACGACTTTAATGATGCGATGCAACATTAGTCGCTTACGCATCTGCAGAATGTCCTTTATTAAGTCTGCTCTTGTGTGCATTTGGTGCATGACGATCAGTGTCCATTAATTTAGGTTATACTTTGCTTTATTTATGATAAATAGTAAATCTCTTTGCATGAAACATCATAACGCTGCAAATTGCGAAGCCTGGTGGCCGCGTGTAGTGCATCTCTTTCTGGTTGGATAGACACGATCCTTTTCTTAACAAGCGATCCGCGTAAGCCAATAATGCTTTCCCATTTCGCTTGGCCTCAACTTACTTCTTTCCCTTTCATCCCATATTTGGATTCTAAATGAAGAGCATCTTAAAATATTTTACAAAATATTATCTCAGGTTTGCAATGATGTCAGCTTGATTGATGACACTCGAATAAAAACTGTCTTTTTGTCTGCGATGAATATTTTGGTATTTTTCAAGATATAGACTCTTGCTTTACTTTTTGTTGTTAATGTTGATGATCTTGTTTGATGAGCAATGTTACGTTTTTATATTGCACGGCGTGCACTTGAGGACAAGTAGGGTATGGAAGTCGCAAATTAAAGAAACAAAATCAATTTAAGTTTTAATAAAGGAAGTGACATTGTTTTAAATCTTCTGCCACTTATTTTGTCGATTAATCAATTTATTTGGTTTGGAAGAAAAGGAGTTTGTGTTTTAATTTGTATAACAAGTTATCAACAGAATAAAGTATAATCGTTCAATAGAGTGAAAGTAAGTGTGTGAGAGAAAAGAATGTAATAGAAAGTGGGAGAAGCTGCTAAGATGTTAACCTGTCCTTTTATTAATGTAAAATACGATATCCTCCAATGATCTTGAGAATTAACACGGTAAATTGTGAGATACGAACTTTGTTTTTAAGCGGAGAATTTTTATCTTATTCAACTTTCTCAATGATTTAAACATTCTAATTTTCCACTATCATTAATATTTTTGTTTCAACAGCACAACGCGATTAAACACAAACGATTAGGATCCCATTTAAATTAACCTTTTTTTTTCTACTGGAGCACAAGAAAAATGTTCGAATGATTGCTGATGAAAATAGAAAACTCAAATGGAAGATAATGCAAAATAGGAAACCGTAATTATGAATTTACAAATTGTAAACAAGAAAGTGAGCAAAAGCATGTAGAATTATAAATAAAAAATAAGCTGAAAATTTGTGATGGGTGGGGGTCTGGAATTTTTAGATTTCTTATTTTTTTTTCTCAGTTAAATACAAAAACAGTTGAACATACACAAGAACCTGTAGTGACTTACCATTATATACATACATATATATATATATATATATATATATATATATATATATATATATATATATATATATATATATATATACTTAGATACATGTACACATACATACATACATAAATACATACATACCTACATGCATGCTGGAATACACAACCGGGTGGAATAAGCTCAAAGGAAAACAATCAAAATCAAAGAAATTGTTCTCGGCCTATACGGATTGACGTATATTTTCAGGCAAGAATAAATAAAAAAAATTCTCACAAATAATGTTTTAATTTCTGATCAATAAGAGGCTTTCCCAATTCTTTTTTTTATTAGCCTATAAAATCAGCCTGTGTAATCCCTCTTGGGTGCATAAAAATGTGTGATATTTTTATTCTGACATTCATCATTAAAATTTCCCGTTGCTGCACGTACCTATGTCGATCTGGATCTGGTTTTACAAAACCTGAAACACCCGTCATTACATGAGGTCATCTCTTCATTTATTCCTTTCTCGTTCTGTTCACGTATAAAAGGTTGAACCTAAAATCCATTGGACATCACAAAATTGTACTAAAGTTAAAAAAAGGAAATGTAATTGTATAAAATAGACACTACACAATCTCTCACGTTCTATTACACATAATACAAACACTCAACACATCTCTCTCTGCATCTCTTTATTACATATACACATAAGCATCCAATCTTTCTCTCTCTCTCTCTCTCTCTCTCTATCCCTCTATTACACATACACAAAACACACAGACACACACACACTCTCTCTCTCCCTCTCTCTCTCTCTCTCTCTATCCCTCTATTACACATACACAAAACACACACACACACACATACACACACAAACTCTCTCTCTCCCCCCTCTCTCTCTCTCTTACATATATAAATGCATAACAGTATGAATCTCACCCATGAAAAACAAATTTAAAAAATTGATAATCTCAGTATTGAGTATAAGTTTTGAATGACTGAATTAAATACAAATTTTTGGCTTTAATTAAAAGAAGAATTATTGCGCCAGATTTTAATGTAACGGAATCACAAACAACATGGCGTTATAAATAATGATGGAATCGTAACTTAGTTGCAAACGAAAATGTTGATGAATACTAATAAGAAATTAAGTTGACGAAAATACTCGTAATGGCGTTCGATATTTTTATAATGAGACCGAGTGGTTGTTTCAAAAATATTTTCTTTGGGTGTTTTTTTCTTCTTGTTGATTTTTCAATATGCTTATTCCATCCCTGCTCGCCATTTCTGATTTTATGCTTAATGTTCTTGTTTTAACGATTTGTTCGAGCGTAACAGATGGTCTCACGAATCCTTGATTCAACACTAAGCCAACAAATGTTTCATTATTTCTTATAGTCACCTACGGGCAAAATCATCCAAGATCCATTATAACGTTGATTTGCTAATTACGAAAACATTTCTCATTAAATTCAACAACTCGACAATTGACTTGCTTCACCTTTTGGCATTTCCCGCCTCCTTCAAATTTTATCGGAAATTTTTTGTGTGTACGTTACAGACGATATTTCTAATATATTTCTCTTTTATTTTTGTTGTATCTTAAGTTCATCTGAATTTGTTTCTCATCCAGGCTCTCTCTCTCTCTCTCTCTTTCTCACTCTCTTTTAACTAAGCTCTCTTCATCTTTATTCTAACTTTCTCCGAGAATTTTCTCTTTTGAATTCCCTTCATTTTCTGCTTCAACCGCTCGCCCATTTTGCATCCTGATTCTTTGGCGAATTTCTTTCCATTTTCTCATCTGTCGCTAATCTTTTAAATTTTCAACTCATATTTTCTTCATTTGCCAGACTTCTTTTTCCTTTGCTTAACGATTCACTTCCCTTTTTTTTTATTTTCACTTTCACCTCAACTCTCGCTAAACATTCTCGCTTATTCAATTCATCTTTCTCCCTTACAGAAACTAAATTTCTTCTTGTTCTCTTTTGTTTTCACTTCGTTCTCTTAACCACTGACTTGGCCCCTCGACCACTTTTAGAATCATTAGTTATTTTTTTTCTCTCTGATGTTTACGCGTCTCTTTTGCTAACATTACAAGGAGTTCATTCGTTTATCTCCAAGAAAAACGCCAAACACATCAACAAATCTTTACAAGGAAAAGATTTGAAAAGAAAAAAACATATAAAGGTAAATAAACGAAATACAAAGAATTTAGAAAATACAATAAAATTATGAAAGCAATAATAATAAAAAAAAACTGAATAATAAAAAAGTGACTTGTACGCTCACCTCTCTGACACCCCACACTGCTACAACCAGCAAGTTTTTGCTAAATAAAAAGAAAAATGGTATCGAAAACTTGAAGAATTTCATGGGCGAATGGTTCCATTTATTGAAGCAGTATTTAACAATCTCTACACGGACAGCACACAACATCTGACACAGTTGGCTTCCCAACCGTTTGATTCTGTTTTTTTCTTCTTCTTTTCGTAAACTTTGTCGTTTCTCATTCAATTTTTGTTCTTTTGCTCTTTCATGCAATCTTCATCTTTTCTGTTCGTCTTAACTGTCTTATATTTTACTACTCATGACATACTGGAATAAATAAAACTGAACTTGATAACTACCTACCTATCTTATATGCACACACGCATTTCTTAAATAGATAAAAGCAATTATGACACTGCAGTTTACATTTTATGAACATTTATATTGTTCTAAACGCCACATTTTCAAAACAAACGCCCCGTTTTTTTCTTTCAAGCATGAAGAACGATTTTCATGAAACAAATATACGTTTGCTTCGAAACTGACATTCTCGAATGGCCTCAGTTGAACGTGATAGAAGCCATAAAGTGAATTCCCCCTCTTGTTCTACGCATGCGTGCACTGATTTCAAGATGGCTGTTCGCTATATAATTCAAAATCTTCAAGGCATTTTTTAGGCATTTTATTGAAATTTAAGCTTTAAAAATCATAACATGCATATTATATTTCAAAGCTTAAATTCAATTGACATACAGATGAATTTATTATAAAACATTTTCATTCTTTAATATGATAAACTCTTTTGCAATTTTCCTTTTATTATATTTGTTTCAATTTTTTTTTTTTCCTTTTGCTCGGCAACAACAGTTTGTCTTTTTATGCCATTCACATTTTTTAAAAATTAAAAACATTTTTGTTCTTAATCTTTTTATTGACTATATATGGGCATCAATTATTAGAACATTAACTGAGTAACTGAAATCAGCATCACACACACACACACACACACACATATATATATATATATATATATATATGCATACATAAAAACATACAAATTATCCGATAAGTTACTTTTAAGAGTAAAATGTATTCTATGATGATAACATCTATCTTGCTAGTTAACTAGCGAGCTACATCTTTTTGACAGTTTCTTTTCTCCTCTTTTATCTATCTATCTATCTATCTATCTATCTATCTATCTATCTATCTATCTATCTATCTATTTATCTTGACAGGCCCAAAATTGTCTATATGGCTTATTTTCAGCGTCAAACAAATACAAAACCTAAGATTTCTTTATCATGAAATGATTTCAATTGCATTTACTTTCAACTAAATGTCTATCTCAGACTTTGACAAAATTTTAATAATATTAATTGTCAAGAGAATAACTAACTGGAAAATATGAATTGGATTTCCTTCTCATTTTTGTTCGGCATCTTCTCTTCAAAGAATCTTTTCTCTTTGCCAAAGTCAACCATCCACATGATTCATAGAATCTTTGCTCAAATTCCTTTTAGTAATTTCCAGTGATTAACTAACACCATTAAATATAATCGACAAACGAAGATCCGATGTTCTTAACGAATAATTATATTGGATATACTACAACATGCCTAGCAAGAAAATATACGTTACATTTCTCTGACAACAGATCAATTAAATCTCATTTAAATACGCACGGGGAACTACCAATCTCCATTCGCAACATACTCGTTGTCATTACAAATATAATAGCCCCATCCAAACGTAAAAAAAATGCTGAAAATATTGAAAGCATTATTAATTAAAAAAAAAAGACAGTACCCAGTAGCATTATCAATGAATACGGTCACAATGTGCCAACCGTGTTTGGAAAATAACAAGTCCTAAAACTCTAGATATATGCATTAAAAAATCTACAAATTCAGTTAAAAGTAAAAATAAAATCAACCTTGATAACGGCTAAAAGCATAGCCGAAATCGATCGGACATAAAGAACATTCGGACAATTTCTTCATAATTTATGCCCAGAAAAAAACAAGAAAAATTAAATAAAAAACAACCGCAGTAAGTTGTCAGTGATTTTAAGGAAACATAAATCATCTATCTATCTATCTATCTATCTATATATCTATCTATCTATCTATCCCTTTTATATATATATATATATATATATATATATATATATATATATATATGTGTGTATATATATATATATATATATATATATATATATATATTTTCTGGGATCCATCGCAGTCTACAGGGTGGCCCAAAGATTGCGTTAAACAGTAGATTCTCGCCTCTTGGTGTTGACCTCAGTGTCAGTTTATATATATATATATATATATATATATATATATATATATATATATATATTTATATATATCGAAGAGAGAGAGAGAGAGAGAGACAGAGAGCGATATTCTAGGATTTAGCAATATTGACAATGTTGTCTTGTTGCTACTTCCTTGGAAGTTAAGATAATAATAGGAAAGTAGTTTGCCCACGAAATCATTCACTATTTTCTTCCCAAACGAGTGTAGCACGACACTGTTAAGACATTTATTTCTTAGTATATCTAACAATGGGAAATAGCGAAGAGGGAGTATCCCTTCGAAATTCACATGACCACGAAGTGGACATAAACTACGGTATCGAGGAGTTACAATGTTACTTAAACGAATTGCGATAACCTTAACAGCAAACAAATTACTTGAACTTTATTTAACGCTGATACTTTTTGTTTCAGTATAAAGAGCGTCAGTCAACATCAACTTTGATAACTCATCGGATATCGTATATATTAGAGGAACAGGAATAGTTTCATAATCATTTTGCTCTCTATGTTGTTCATGTGAGAAAGCCACTTATAAAACATTTGAGTCATGAACCTTTAAACTCAGACTAAAACTTAATGCAGATTTACCATTTCTGAAAGAAAAACGAAAAATTTCAGTTTAAATTGTCACTGGACATTTTCGAGACAACTCCAATATTAGCAAAACTCGTGACAATGGGCATTACGAACAAATCGGTTCTAAATGGACATCTATCTCTCTCGAATTCTGTTCTATTAAAAAAAGACGTAGAAAAAATATTTCCCGTAAACATCGGCACAGTGTAATGGGTCAGCAATTCCATGGCATTGATAATTTCTTTTCTACTTGGATCTTTTTTTTTATAAAAATGAATCTCTTTCAATACTCTCATGATAACAAATTTTAAGCTGATAGATAGTACTGCTGTTTCAAAGAATGCTATAAGCCATAATTTTCAGGTGATATATGCAATCGATAAATATTAAGAGAGAAATAATTTATTCCGTTTGATCTGTAATTAAATGAGGACACCGACTTTTGGTATTCCAAAAAATCAAAGTCAAGGTTCGGCTATCGCCCGGTTCACCCTCTTTTCCCGTCTTTTTTTTTTTTTTAACAGGATCAGGTGTTTATCACTTGTTTCCTATTTAAGATTGGGTCTCCAGTTTCTTCTCCTAAAGTCGTCTCATTTACTTTCATTTTCACAAATGACAGAGGTTTGCTGGTGCTTACACATAAATGCTTCGAGCAGCACTAAACAAATCCTGGAAAGATCACCCAACAAAGAAAGAGCTCTATGGCAACATACCTTCCATCAGCAAATTAATGCATCAACAAAAACTAAGATTTGCTGGTCACTGTTCGTGTAGCAAAGAAGAACCAACGGGAGACGTTCTACTCTGGATACTATCCCATTGCAAAAAATCACAAGGTCGACCAAAGAAGATGGGACATTGACCATCTGATTGATGCAGACAGGATGCAGACGGGATGAGCTTTCAAATGCAATGAACGACAAGAATGGATGGAGGCAGCGTCTCATGGAATTCCGAGCTTGCTCGACCTGATGATGGTGATGATGATGATGATGATGATGAAAGCATTGGTTTCCCCGTTAGTAACCTCGTGCCTTTTAGTGACAGTAACGCCTTACTTGGGGGTGGGAGGAATGATCAAAAGAAAGAATAAAATGTTAATATATATATATATATATATATATATATATATATATATATATATATATATAAAAATAAAAAAATATAGTTTTAAGATTTGCCATATTCATAGGTCAAGGATAGAGCGTATGTAAATATAAAATTGGACATTGAGGTCAACATCCAGAAATCGTCAGGCCATATGCGTTTTGTTTTAGTCGCATTATTTATATATGCTGGTCAGTGGTGCATTATCGGTAGATGCATTGTATTATTCTAACGGTTATTTTGTTGGGGAGTAACGGTTGTTTCGAATTATTCTAGGGGTTACTGAGTGGAAATAATTCTGAATCCGAGTTTTGGGGCTATTTTATAGCGTTGTTTGTTGGTTTTTTTTACTCATTATTTATTATTGATTATAGTTGCTTATTATTATTATGTTTATTTGTGTTTATGTGTGCGTTCGTGGTTTGTTAATTTGTTTATTACTTAATTTATTTACTTATTTTGTTTATTTTTTAATTATTTATTTTTATTTTTTTGGTTCGTTTTTAGTTTACGATTTTTAAGCAACGTATTACAAATTTGTTTTCGTGTATACACTTTCAAATAAGTTCTGATCATTTATTTATTAATTTTTGCTGGTCTGGGAAGGTGATTATTTCTCATACAGGCAGAGTTTACAGTTTTTGGATTTATTGCTGTAGACTAATGCTCATTTACTTATTTTCCATCATCTTTTTATGTGATTTGGTTTTTGTTTTTAATTTCCCACATATGTTTAGAAATCCTTGTGCTGTTCGCATATTTACTATTTGTAAAGGACGTTTTATGTATGTAGTTTCTTTTTTTCTAGTGTCCTTCAGTTTCTTCTATGTATAATTTTCTTCGTTATCTGCTGATTTTATAGTGGCTTCTTATTTTGCATTGTTTCCATTTAAGGGACATTTGTTCCTTGCTCTTCTGCTAATCATGGGTTTGATTTATGCGGATGGTTTGTTGGTTGTGTTCCTCTTGTAATTTTTTTGTTTTGTTATTTATGTCATGTTCTCGGTACAATTGTAACTGGTTTTTACTGTGTTTTTGTTGAATATCTTGTGCAGAGTGCTTGGGAGCAAGTGTTTGTACATGAGTTTAATGTATATTTTTCCTACGTTTGTTTTTAAGTTTTTGTTGTACGGTGGGCTGAATCATATTAAATTAGCTTTTCTTTTTTGCTGTGTCGTGTGTATGTGAAAGTTGCCGAAAACCCAATATTTATTTAGGGCCGTTTCATAATATTCTATAATTGGAAGAATTGTCACATGACCTGCGATTGATTGATTGTGGGATCTACTTGATTGTTAAACCCGAGTTGTTGCCTTACCGATCGAGGTCGAATTTACTGCTTTGTGGCCGATCGGTAAGGCACGTCAGCGTAAATGACGGTTCCGTATAGGACGCAGGTTCGAATCCTGTCAAAGAACGAATATTTTCTATGAAAATTTCTCGGACATTCAGGCCGGTAAATGTTATTTAATACTGTTTATTATAAACAGAGCATTTACTTAAATACTTGTATCTATAAAAAAGAACGTTAAACATAAAAATGTCTTTAATAAATAAATTGTCGGACTTTGTCCATTTCTTATATATATATATATATATATATATATACACACACATATATATATATATATATACACACACACATATATATATATATATATATATTAAACACCTAAGATTTATCACCTACTAGAATAAATTTAAAACATGTAGCTTAATTATTCCCAATAACCCTTTCCTTTATGTAAAAATAATAGTATCTATGAATTCTTATGACCTCTGGGAGATTGCATCTCCAACAGTGATAATCTAAAATAACATTAAATACTTACACTGGGCACACATGCACCACACTTTCTCGCAGACTGATCTGTTGTCTATCGAAATTTAGTGCAATTCGTGTAAAAAATGACCAGCTTATTATGAGCGAGTAAAGTAAATCTATCAACATTACAAATACATGTAGAAAAATCACCAAAATACTCTTCAACGCCCGATACAAGGAAAGACTTAAAACTACAGAAGCAATTATTATACAAAATAATCAGCCCACATTAAATAAAATACCATTGGCCACAGGAGAAAGTATCTTGAAGTGCATCTAATATAATTAATGTTCGTACATATTTTATCAGTGCCACAATAAAATAAAAAATGAAAATAGAATATGAAAATAAATAAATCGCATTCTTTTTGTGCGGCCTCGTTCCCAGTAGGCGTTACAAATGACGCCATGCTAGACTATTTCAAACGTCCAGCTTCGCAAAGAAAACCAGGATACAGACAAAGGATTTCTAACTACCGTACATATATATTGTTTATATATATATATATATATATATATATATATGTGTGTGTGTGTGTCTGTGTCTGTGTGTGTGTGTGTGTGTGTGTGTGTAGAGATAGATAGATAGATAGATAGATAGACAGACAGAGAGGAGGAGAGAGTGTGTGTGTGTGAGAGAGAGAGAGAGAGAGATGCGTGAGAGAGCGTTGACAAAGAAATCCACACTGTATGGTAGCTGTCACTTTTCAAACCTTAAGACACTCTACACCTTACGATGACACTCTATACATTAGCCTTTCGGGACTTATGAGACGTAGATGAAGGAGAAAATCAGCTCAACCTTGTTCTTTTAATTGGGGCTAATGTTTTAACTTATTTATAGTCCTGATCTTGTGTTTATTTTATTTTAGTATATTTATTTAATCTTATCTGATTTATTAGAGTGCTTGAAAAGTAATTACGTATTTTTCTGCGATGAATTATGAGTCAACAAACAAAGGCAAAACCAGGACTGAATGGTAAAAACTTTGTCAAGTATTAATTCATCTCATCTATCCGACAATGTCGGTCGCTTATATTGCATTTCAGAGTTTCATTAAGAAAAAAAAAACTTGCGAATTTGGATCACTTATGAGGTTTCGCTTAAAAACTAAAGACAACATTCCACTACTTCTTACGTTAGTCTTTTAATGTCAATCTTTCATTTTGTCTGTGCTTTGCTGCAACTGTTGAAAAACAAGGGTTGTACATCTCAACATGAAGCGTAAAATGCAATAGTTATCCCAAAATAAGAAACCAAATCATAGACTCCATTCCCCGGAGACCTTGCTTTGTATCTGAGCGATAGAACATTGAAGGATCATCACTGTATCTTGATCAGGTAAACGAAACAGCACTGCTTTGGGAAATAAAATAAGTGTTATTCCTAAGCATGATTATGCAAGGGCACACTCTGCAAAACAAACAAAAGAAAAAATAAGATCGTTAGGATGAGAAGCTTATCCCCATCTTCCATATTCATCAGATTACCACGTGGGTTTTTTTTTTTTTTCGATCACTAGAACATTTCATTTGTGGTAAAGCATTTAAAAATAAAGAAGTTAAAAACAATATTTCAAACTTTCCCGTAGAAAGATATATATTTCTGCAAACGTAGAATCGAAAAGTTACCTCCACGTTGGACTGTAGTCATTGAAAATGTAGCTGATTAAATTTTTGATAAATGATGTTTAAAAATAAAACTTGTTTTTATAGCCTTTCTGGTAAAACGTAAGTTCTTTCCGAAAAGCCCTAATACTTTTTCAAATTTAAATGATATTGTGAATAAACTTTAATAGATTTAGGTTATGTGATATTATTTAGTCTTTTGAGTTGTGATTTACTTATAGGTAATGTATTAAGAATTTTTTTTCGTGGCCGCATTTGGAAATAAGTGCTGATTTTTTTGTTTAAGAGTTAATATTGATTCTAGAAAAAATTATTATTATTATTTTCAACTATTGGCAAAAGTTTTATCGTTTTGGGGTATTATTGTAATCTTTTGTTTCTTTTATTTTCCACGATTTTGAGTTTTCATATTTTGAGAGTATTTTGTTATTTGCGTATTTTTGTTGTTAAATGCTGTTTTCTGGAAATGGCTTCTTTGTTTCTGTTTTTATTACGTATAGTTTATTACGTTTTCCTTTGGATCCTACAATAATATTACGTTGGTTTGTAGACAGTTAAAAAGTCCAAATGCACACTAAAATCTGACTTCCTTCACTTCAAATAGACCCACTAGTAGGCCTATGCAAGGTGTATTGACGCATTGTTTGAAGAACTCTTGAGGTATGAAACTAAGTCACTCTGCAGTCTTTATTTCTATGACAGCACTGTTTATATCTACAAACGCTCTAACCTCGGTACCCGCCATAAACATAGCAAATATAGCGTATTTTCAAGAATATAATTCTCTCTCTCTCTCTGTCTCTCTCTCTCTCTCTGTCTCTCTCTGTCTCTCTCTCGTTATGTACACGGAGGAGCAATGGATATCGGCTGGGATTGAGGAATCGGAGAGCCAAGTTCGAATTCATTATATACACTCATGCGCTAATACCCTTGAGAAAGGTATGAATCCATCTCTATAAGTAAATAGCAGAACAGACTGGGTTCTGTAGCATTGAAGTCAAGAAGGGCCATTTTAAATTCAATTCCGCGGAGAGTCATTTGGGGACCTTGTGACGTGCTGTGTATCAGTTCTCTGTGTGTGGTTGGTTCTGTAGAAACTTTTGCCACTCTACCAAATGATATGTGTGGTTAGTCTGGTTGTTGGTTGTAAGAACTGAGTTGCTTGATTCTCATACGTCAGAGAGTAAAGTATATAAAAGCAAATTGGCGCCATCAAAGCTCAAACTTCGATCACGTGACAACCATAGCACCAACTATAAGCACGCATAAGCAGAAGGCAGTGTGACAAACCTAAAGATATGTTATGGAAAAAGTGTGGATATTTTTTACTTACCTTCGTATATATATATATATATATATATATATATATATATATATATATATATATAGATAGATAGATAGATAGATATTCCAAATGTGATAGAACGAAGAGTAAGATTTCAGCGTTCAAAACGTTAATTTAAAACAGAGCACAATACAAAAGTACAGCCGTAAATATTTATTTATTATGCAATGTTACATTAGAACATGCACATACCCACTACAAAACTGTACATCTTGTTTCAACGTTAAAACGTTAAAAAAGATTTTTAACGTTGAAACAAGATGTACAGTTTTGTAGTGGGTATGTGCATGTTCTGATGTAACACTGTATAATATATATATATATATATATATATATATATATATATATATATATATGTGTGTGTGTGTGTGTGTGTGTGTGTGTTTATGTGTGTTAGTGTCTGTGTTATTACTCAAGAAGTTATTAATGGAATTAATTAATTTCTTTCTATTTGGAATAGTTGAACTTTCAATAACAACCCTTTTGAACATCAAAGCTTTTATGTTTGTACGTGATTTCTTACCAATAACTTCAGCTAGTCTTCTGGTCTTACGTTAAATGTTTCTTACGTTAAGGCTGTGACTTATCAATGACCATGTAATATGAAACAGTACAACGGTATATGTAGCTGTCAATTTGAAATACGTAAGCCGGAATTTGAACTCGACTCTCTGACTTTGAAGTATTGGCATCGTCGATGAAAGAGAAAAGCTAATTTCAGATGAATACTTGACTCGGTGGCTACCATCAATTTCTTAATTCAACTCCAAATTGAAACCGGCTCATCTGAAATAAATAATTTAGAAAAATTGACTTGGACGCATTTATTTGTAATTCCTGTTTATTTACTTAATCTCTGTTGTTACCGAGTGAATGATTAGCATTGTAAATTAGATCTAGTATTTTTTTCCAGGTAAGTCGACTGGGAATTAGGCATTCAACCCTCGACTCGTGTTGTTCATTTCATTATTTTTATACTTACGCTTAAATCTTTCTAGAATTTCGCTTTCATTTTTGGATAGTTTTCTCTTCAGTACAATAATCTAGAACAAAATGGCTTTCGCTTCAGGTTACATATTTCTTTATTTAACTTTTATTAACTTGCTAACTCAATACAAAATAAACAACAAATGCAAATTTTACTCTGCGTAAGGAAGAGATGTAATGAAGTAATAGTACGAATCTATCTATCTATCTATCTATCTATCTATCTATCTATCTATCTATCTATCTATCTATCTATCTATCTATCCCGTCCTTGGTATGACGATAAACTACATCCGGCAGCAAGGATCGTGGGATTTTGAAGAGTGTGGAACCATCTCTTAATTTGTCTGTTGTCCCCAGGTCCACCCTGAGCCGACGTGGTAGCACCTGTTAGGGTCCGAACATTGTCCAATAGTTAACCCCCAAACTGGTGTCAAAATACGATGAAAGTATAAAAAATTACAGTGAAAAAAAAACAAAACAGCAATACATTCTCAGTAGTTATTACACAAGTAGCTTTTATGATCATTATGGCAACATTTACACAGAGACTGATGGCGTAGGCTGGTTTTATTTTATCTTTTTTTTTCTGCATGATACATGTAGAAAACGATTTCACTAAGCCTACTAAAAAGATCAGTGACGTTTTCATACTAAAGAAAAACTTAGAAAAATTAGAATAGAAACCTAGAGAAACCTTTGAGAAAAACACCGTCCTACACTTTACGTATGAACGGAATCCTAAAAACAGAAATCCTTTCCTTGGCGTTTTAGTCGACGCAAACAGTCTTAATTTTACTATTTTCTTTTCCTTTTCATCATTTCATCACAAAGCTCGATAAAGCCACTACGATGAAAAGGGTCGCTGAGAGTGTAGGAAACTCGATAAAGCCACTATATTGAAAAGTGTCACTGAGAGTGTAGGAAACTCGATAAAGCCACTATATTGAAAAGTGTCACTGAGAGTGTAGGAAACTCGATAAAGCCACTATATTGAAAAGTGTCACTGAGAGTGTAGGAAACTCGATAAAGCCACTACGATGAAAAGGGTCACTGAGTTTGTAGGAAGCTCGATAAAGCCACTACGAGGAAAAGGGTCACTGAGAGTGTAGGAAGCTTGATAAAGCCACTCCGAGGAAAAGGATTACTGCGAGTGTAGGAAGCTCGATAAAGCCACTACCATGAAAAGGGTCACTGAGTTTGTAGGAAGCTTGATAAAGCCACTACGATGAAAAGGGTCACAGAGTTTGTAGGAAGCTTGATAAAGCCACTACGATGAAAAGGGTCACAGAGTTTGTAGGAAGCTTGATAAAGCCACTACCATGAAAAGGGTCACTGAGTTTGTAGGAAGCCCTATAAAGCCACTACAATGAAAAGGGTCACAGAGTTTGTAGGAAACTGAAGAAACGTTATTGGGGAGAAAGAATAATTGAAGAACATGATTCAAGGTTACAGATAATGACGACTGACGATGCATTTATATTTTTGAAGAAAATAATGTCTACTCAATTAAATAAGTAGATATCCTTACATATATAAAAAATAGTTGTTATAAAAAACATGACACTGTCAAAAGTATATCTTCGGGCAATTTTTTATAAAGATTAAAGCAGCATAAAATATGCACTTATCAATAATGATTTTACTAACTCTGTCGCCGACGAGTAAATATTTCCTTTAAAACATTTTAGAAAATCATAACACGAACATGTGGCCTCTCTCTGCCTTTTTTTATAATAACTTTCATAGTAACCTTACAGATGAACTCTTCGTTATGGTACGTTGACTTTTCGAATTTAAACGCAGTACTAGACTGGCATCGAGATCTCATCAATTTATACTTGAGTTGGCAAGATGTAACCATTATATGTAAATAGTTTCTTTTCTCGCAGTTCTCCCTTGTGGAACTCCCTTTCGGCTCCATGTTTTCCAGCCAACTTTAATCTGCAAAAATTTAAATGTAATGCCAATCGCTATCTACTGTGCCGATCTTTCTGCTCACTATTAATGTTTCTGTTCCTAATTCTTCCACACGCTGAACCCCCCCTTGCGTTTTAGGAGTTGTTTTGCTTGTTTGGGGTGATAACGATTAATAAGTAAAACAAAACAAAAACAAACAACAAAACAATCATTGAGATATAAAGAAGAATAAAAACATTAACTTATTCTACCAAAACCACATGCAACTTAACTATAAACAAAATGTAAAGCTATTCAAAATATAATTCGTAGTATATATCACTTAACAATCCTTAAATTTATCATTTGCTATAAATGCATAAAACTTTTAACCTAATTCTTATCATGAACTCGTGACCTCAGTATCCCCCCACGTAAGGACAATGTTATTCATGAATTCTTGTGTCCTTCAATACCAACAATTAAAAAAAAAAACAACTATTAAATTCTTACATTGGCAACACATGCACTGCATTCCGTCGTAGGTTGATTTGTCATTTGTGAAAACTTTGAAGAAATTGGGCACATATCGATTATGACTTCACAAAGAACCAAATCACATCTCTCAATCTAACAAAATATTAGATAATATCAAAGTATTATATAGAACACACTGGAAGGAAAGGGACTTAAAATTCTAGAAACCTTTACTATAGAAAAAGAAACAACCAGCATTACAAAATCTTGAAATATTTATAAAATATTTAATATAGATACAAAATAATAATAATGCATATTTAATGCATGATTTTCAAGTGCAGTATAGCTCCATGAAACCGTTTTACATATAACATTGCACTGGGCTAAATGGAATTCCTGCTCTCGACAACATGTCAGGATGTTGCCAACAAAATCTTGTCTACCATACTGAACACAGCCTAGATCTTGATAATGACCGAGATGATAAAAAATACAATATAAACAGAATAAAACAAGTTTCTCCTCAATTTTTAATCTTTATTCGAAAACTGGAAAGATACAACAAATTAAACCAACTGACCCTCTCGGTTAAATTTAACAAAAGTTTTTGGGATGGATTTTTGCTGTATATATTTGTGTGTCCGTTAATGCGTGTGCACCCACAAGTATTTGTAATGATAATTTAAGAAATTATAATAGACTAGTATTTATTTTTAACATCTTTTTATTTTATTAAAATATAAGTTTTATTTATAAGTCGTTATAAAAATACAAATTGCTGAACAACGGTTTAATGTAATTTGTTTTATAAGTGAAAGCTCAAATTGCAGAAAACCTTTCAGTTGAAATAAAGTGTTAAATGATGACATGGTTTATTTTCATTAGTTCTCTCGACCACTTTTCATGTCAAAAGAAATCGATTGACGTTCAAATAAATGAAGAGATTCATTTCATTAAAGCAGTTTCCCGTGTTAAATACATATTCAATAAATTCAAAAAAATACATCTTCAATAAATTAAAAAAAAACACATCTTCAACAAATTCAAAAAATACATTTCCAATAAATTCAAAAACAAACATAAAATATTGTCTTGAATTAAGCACAAATTGAATAAATTATTGTTGTTGTTGTTATTTTTATCTAAATTTAATTTGTTATTCATTTTAATTCTATTTAATAACATAATTATTCAAACTTTATCATTACTTATTGAATTTACTATCATTACATAAATTTAATAATTTTAATGTATTAATTAAACAATCTATTAAAGAAAAAAAGGTCGACGTACATTCTTGGCTCTGCTGATCCAATGGAGAAGATGAAAAAAAATTAGAAATCTTTTGAGTTTCTGAAACTTAAAAGAAAAATTCAAACGAAGATTGATGGCGCGAAAAAAGTCCCAACGCAGATCTATTTTGTTTTTGTGTTTGTTTTTCTTATTTCAAAGAGATTCTGTCTAGCATTGGCTGAAAATTCGGCATGAAAAAATCAATTTAACTTAACAAATTCAAGATTTTCAAATATAATTCGCATACGTTTTATCATTTGACTGAAAACCTTTTTGATAAAACTGCATGGAAGATTTAACGACCACATTCGCACATTTCACTTCCTAATAACGTTTGAATGAGATTATTCGATATTTTATTATCCGGCTTTGCCCCTTTCTATTATCTTTCAATGCCTTTTGTTATTTTTTGATGTGCTTTATCTATGAGTCTATTTCCTTGTCTACGCTTTGAGTTAGGCGCCCTTTTCTTTAGCTTAATGTAAGTTGTTTTTTTTTCCTAAATGATTGTATCGAAGAGTTATGAATCTCTGTGATGTATTCTGTGAGACAAGGCAGCGAAGAACTGTCGAATTGGAAGCAACCTTTACATTATTTGTATTTACTCTTCATAAGCCGAACGCATGTACGTTGATGGAGTTGCCTGAGAACTCTCTCTCTCTCTCTCTCTCTCTGTGTGTGTGTATATCTACGAAGAGAGAAATTGAGAGAAGAGTAGAAGATTAAAAAACGGGTTCAGTGATTGGAAGCGTCAGTTTAAGAAAAGGTGAAAGGAAGTAAAATATTCTGATAATTTATTATGGCAAACTTATTCCTTTGGTCAGCCGAGCAGCGATTTCATTCACCAAAGAGACAATAGACCGAAAAGTCAAATAACGAGAAAATATAGAATTAAAAATGGGGGAAATGAAGAGTATTTATCGAAGTACGTAGCACCAATCAATTGAAGACTGTTTCAAAAAATATATATAAAAAGGCAAAGACTGTACATTTCAATCAGCAGACTCCTCTAACTTCTTTAAGTTTGAGAAAAAACAGAAAACACATAAAATAGTTTATTTCTTACTGCTACACAACCTTCGCTTTTGACTCTTTAATGCGTTGGGTTCAGAAGAAAATTGAATTTTTCTTTTTCTTTTTTTTTTATATGCACGCCTTCACTTCATCCTAGTCTTCAATTTTAACATCCCAATAACACATTGTTCAACCAAAAGAGAAAAACAATTTAATATCCTTGAAATCTTGAATTATTGAATTTTTTATGATCTTCTTCACTGATTATATTTTGTGGCTTCTATAAACGAGATCGATAGGCGGTGATTCGATTCGGCTGTCAAGGCAAATATGTCAGAAATGGCCGCATTTGAGACACTAACACCAACGCTGAAACGGCTACAAAAATCCATTCTTCCCGGAATAATTGAAGAAATAAAAAGGCTTTCCTAAACAGTTTACTTACAAGAGAAATATTCAGTAAACAAATAACTAAATGTGCAGAAAACAAAATGAATGAAATTATAATCAGAGTAAATGTTGAGGGTATGATTTTTCTTGATTTTTTTGTCATCCATATGAATTGAAAGGTTATGTTTTATTCAAATGCAATAAATGATCTGCAGAAGGGTCTGGCTTCTTAACCATATTCATGAAAGAAACAATATTTTTTCGATAGGTAAATATTATATATGAGGATTGGCATTTTTTCAATTATTTATTAGAGCCGTTTTAAAATTGTTTATTATTTTAAGGGAAAAAATAATTCTTATCTATTTTTCGCATTTTTTAAAATAAAAAAATGCAATATCATGCTAGCGAAAACATATATATATATAATTAAAATAAACTTACCGTATATATATATATATATATATATATATATATATATATATATATGAAAAAATATACTCTTAAGGTGTGCTATATTTATGGGATAAAGTGCTCAATATCAGAGATAGAGCGTGTGTAAATATAAAAGTAGACTTAGAGGCGACAGGTTGTTTCATGCTAGACGCAATCGTCAGGCCTGACGATTGAGTCTAGCATGAAACAGCCTGTTGCCTCTAAGTGTTGATGTCAATTTTTACTTATATATATATATATGTGTGTGTGTGTGTGTGTGTGTGTGTATAAATTTCGAAATGCAAGATTAGTCTGTATTATATCTTTTCAAGCTTCACATAAGTTGCTACACATTCAAATCAAATTTGCGAAGAAATCATTGCTTATGAAGTTGTTTAATGAATTCTTTGTGAGAGACTGCGCATGCATTTGATGACTAATGATAAAAAAACGTTATATTCTCACCTTTGCCGAAAATATAAGTGAAACCAAAACTACATTTTCAGCAAGTATAACTTGTCACTTATCCAAACTTAGTACACTTCGTGAACTTACCGATCATCAATTCACAAACAACCAAAATGTCACTATAACATTATATATATATTTTGAAACAGTCTTCCATAGATTGGTGCCATGTACTTCGATAAATACTCTCCATTTATTAGTAAATAAAATTAAACTTACTCTTAAGAAAGTCACAAAATACGTGAAGTTATCCTTCACACAAAAGAAACAACCCGCGTTAATCAGAATAACTTTTTTATATATATATATATATATATATATATATATATATATATATATATATATATATATATGTGTGTGTGTGTGTGTGTGTGTGTGTGTGTATTCCTTTGATTTCGACGTATGTGGGTCAAGCAACGCAGTTCCTAGAAACCGATAGCCAGAACATAATGGTGCAGAATCAAGCAAAATTTTGGGAAGAGTCGAACACAGAGAACTGGTACACAACGTGCCACAAGGTTCTCAAACCCCCATCCACAGGTTTTGAATTAATTCATCGAGTCTAGAAGTATCCTCAATAGAATGGAGAAAGCTGTTTTGGGACTTATCACCAGTGCGTATCCACTAGCGAAAATCGAACCCAGACCATTACGATATGATGTCACTGACCGGATTCAATTCTCAGGAATGGATGCGCACTTGTGATTAGTCCCAAAAAAGGACGAAACGGCCGTCAACTGCTTTCTCCATTCTATTGAGGATTCTTCTAGACTCGATGAATTAACTATGATTATTCAAATCCCCCTTTAGATAGATAGATAGATAGATAGATAGATAGATAGATAGATAGATAATAAGTTAGTTGCATAAACCCCGTCAGAGAATTCCAGTAACATATTTAATCCTTTCTAAGATACAATGGTTCAAAGCTTAAGCTAACATTTGTACAATTTTCAATTTTGCTGTTGCGCCCGCTATATCTATCTATCTATCTATCTCTCTCTCTCTCTCTTTCTATATATATATATATATATATATATATATATATATATATATATATTAAAGGAACATTGAAGTCAACACTCAGAGGCGACAGGGTGTTTCATGCATGACGCAATCGTCAGGCGGCCTGACAATTGCGTTGATTGTTGACTTCAATGTTACCTTTTATATTTACATTTACATACGCTCTATCTCTGATATTAAGCACTTTATCCGGTAAATATACCACACCTTAAAACTATATTCTTCATATCTATCTATCTATCTATCTATCTATATATATATATATATATATATATATATATATATATATATATATATATATATATATATGTCACCGTCCTCGAAATGTATGGTTTACCCAAATTCCATAAGGAAGACATTCCTCTGAGACCCATGGTTGAAATTCCTAAGTGGCTGGCTGTTTATTACATCCTATTTCAGATCTGGATTTTGTTTGTGTTACAGATTCGTTCCAGTTTTCTAATTTAATTAGAGAGCCTAAACTATGTCCTTCTGATAAATTTCTGGTGTACTTTGTTATAGTTAGCTTATTTACAAATGTACCTCTTCAGGAAATATTTTATAGATATGTAAGTATGGCCTTTACAGTGGGTTACTTGGCTTATCTCAGTATTTCTAAAAGTTCATTTTCAGAATTCATGTATTTAGCTACTGAGGGTATTTGTAATAAACATTTGTAATGTCATTTGTAATGACATTATGTATGTCCAGAGTGACGGGGTTTCAATGGGCAATTCCTTGGGTTCCATTTTAGATAATATTTTTTGTGGTTTTTCATGAAAAACTTCTTTTTGAAAATGTCACAAGACCTACATTTATTATCGCTATGTTGATGATACTGTAATGACAAAAGTACAAAGGTGTAGGCTTTAAGAAAGTTTTATTCAATTGAGATTACAATGTTCGCGTATAGTGTCCTTTTATAGTCCCAGTAAACGGAAATAGCTCTCTCAAAAAAGAGAGTAACAAAACAAGAGGAGACCATTCTTGATTATTCATCACAGATACTTTTTCCATTTGTAATTCCATTATAGAGGCTTGGTTTGCTATGGAGAAGAAATGTGATTCGTCTTTGCCCTTCTTGGATGTGCTTGTTAAGTGGAAGGATGGTTATTTCATTGCTTGTGTTTACTGTAAACCTATATTTACTGGGCTACACACCAATTGGGATTCTTTTGTTCTCAAATCCCGGAAGTTAAATTTAATTTCTATTTTGGCCCATCGAGTTGCTATGTCCTCCTTGCAAGTTTGATGGTAAAATGGAAAACATTCATAGTATTTTCCGGGATAATATTTACCCGGAGAATGTTATTGATCGTACAATTGAGCGAAGAGTTAAAAGTTTTATGTCCCTACCTATGTTTGGTCCCGGTTTGTGTAAGGTGAAATTGCCATGGTTGAGGAGGGGCAACCAGATCCTGACTAATAGAGTGTCAGCCTGAGTTAAGTCGTGTTTTCCTGCCGCCAGGACACGTGTTGTTTGTGGCACTGTCCCCGCGTTTTCTTCGTTTGTTAGACAAGTTTCTGCCCTATCTACAAAATTGTTTGGTCGTGTATAAATTGACATGTCAGTGCGAAACTGACTACATAGGGTAGAACAATCAGCGTCTTGAAACGCGTAGTACCTTGCAATATCAGACATTAGCACCCGTAATACACGTCTGACGCAGATGGCACAGGATTCCACTATAGGTCTACACCTCTTGGATAATCCAGATTGTACGTATAAGTACACGGGTTCGGGGTTTTCCATTTTGGGCAAAGTACGGTTGGAAAAGTATATTCATACCTTTGGGGCAGTATACATTAAATTGCACCGGCGTTCTTCGTGCCGACAGAAAGAGAACTTTATTCGTCTCTTCATTTACTGGGTGGAATGTGAGTCAATATTTTCCTATTTCAACTCACTGGAACTGTTTATTCTGTTTTGTTTTTTTTATTTTCCCGCCTTTTTTCTCTCCTTTTTAATATTAAATTGCATTTTAATCGTAGTTCCTCGTTTTCTCCCAGTTTGGCTATTATCGCTCGATTCTTGTTAATATAATAGTCGCCAAGGATTCATCTGATGAGGTGTTGCCCGAAGAAAGTTTACCTTTTAGGGGAAAGATATGCGGTTTTGTCTGTTTAAAATTATCTATAAATTCTGTGGTATCAGACACACACACACACACACACACACACACACACACACACACACACACACACACACACACACACACACATATATATATATATATATATAATAAACGCTATTGTCGGATTCCATTACAGTACCAATTTATGAATGTCGTTGAGTTTAGGATTTCTCCACAAAGATTACCTGATAGATTCCTCACTATTGCATGCCTCCATCTTAAAGTAAAGTTTATAAAATAAATTCATAAACCTTTGATTTTAAGAATTGTTGCTGCTTGCGTGGTTATTAATTTCTTCTTGTTTTGTTAAACATGGATGTGAACAAATAATCTTTCCTCCTTTGAAAATATTAATGAAATAAATAGTCCACCCTAATGATCTTGATTATTTGAGCACCAATCAGCCTGAAGTTTTTAATACAAAGATAGATTATTCAATAAATTACTTAATTTGTATTGTTTTTGCTGTTGTGAGTAAAATCAAACCCTAATGATAAATTTCAATAGGATTATACCTAACATTATCACAGAGACTTTGTAATTGAAATATATAGATCTAAAGAGTAATTGAATTCTATCAAAGAAATATGGTATAAAAACAAACTTAAAGTTATTTGGGAGGAGAGAAAAATTAAGATTTTCAGAAATTTTGAAATTTAAAAGGAAAATTCAAACTAGGATAGGAACTAGATCAAGTCATCTTAAAGATATCTATGAATATCTGTTGATAGACATCACCACCGTTCCAGAAAAGCTGTAGAATCACCAGGACCTTGCCCGAGAAATGAAACAAATTTTGTGCAGGAGACGATTACGCCAAACAGTTTCGAGGAAATTTGCAAAAAAAGCTAAAAACGTTGAAAATTCGGACAAGGCCTGAAACTGTTTCGTCAATAATATATCAGCAAGAATAATGAAGAAGTGGTACAGTAGTTAGAAGACTTACTGCTGCTGTCACCTTTTCGTATGGCGAAGAGCCACAGACTTCTGGAGTGAAATGTTATTAAAAAATAATGATAATAACATATATATGTCTATATTTTTAAGATGAAGTAATTATTCGGACTATTGTCCTCATCTTTGTCGCCATATTTATTACAACGTTTCGGCTCCGGCCTTCTTCAGGTGGTTGAAATGTCAAACTAAACCCTTTATTTCGCTCACTGGTGTAGACTGTTCTAGTTCCACGTTATCAGTTATCTCCTGTTAATTTTTCCCCTGAAAGTTCTCCACTGCCTTAACCAGGTATTGAACTCACACTCTTGTGGGTCCTGTCACTGGATCTAACTAACGTCTTTATCCACTGTGCCATGTGTCCTTGAGGATTGTGTGTGAATTTCTGGCTATTATAAACCTAATGTCTTCATTTTTTACCAGTGCACATATTGCAATTTTTGTTGTTATTATCGCTTTTCTCTGGCACTTCTTATTACTGGTTCCCATATTGCAATATGAGCTCTGGTAAAAACATATAATGATAACAGCAAAAATTGCAATATGAGCACTGGTAAAAAATGATGCTGAAGACATCAGGTTTATAATGCCCATACATTCATACACAGATGTCCTCAAGGACACATGGCACAGTGGATAAAGGCGTTAGTTAGATCCATTGACAAGAGTGTGAGTTCAATACCCGGTTAAGGCAGAGGGAAATTAACAGGAGATAACTGATAACTGACATCCATTAAACATGGCACGTGGAACTAGAAGAGTCTACACCAGTGAGCGAAATAAAGGGTTCAGTTTGACATTCCAATACCTGAAGAAGGCCGGAGCGTACAACGGCCGAAACGTTGTAATAAATATAGCGACAAAGATGAGAGCAATAGCCCGACTAATGTAAATAATGATAAAAACAGAATAATCCCAGATTGAAAGTTACGTTAAAAATAAAATGCATGAGGTTGGTTCTTGTTTCCCTTGTACTTTATCCTTGATGGTTTAAGAAATAATTTCACATAAATCCTGCGTCAAAAGGTAAGGTAAGGTCATCTATAATATTCTCTTCATTTCTTTTCCTTCTTCTGACAAAAATAAACTTCCTAACAATCGCAACGTATCATTTTGTTTTCAAAATTCTATATCGCTGTCTCTAGGATATTTAAAGTAATTTTAGCGATTAAATAAACTCCAGAACATGCGAGTATTCCGAGCAAATGACCAAACAGCAACATTTGTTTTGAAATCACATCTTGCTCGAGCCGAGAACTTTTCAGGATCGTGTCTTAAAAGTACGAAAGAAAAACAATGATACACTAGGAATGTTACCAGCTGTTTTAAAAGGGTATATGCACAAAAGAAGATAAAGTTACATTTTGGATTTCGCTGTTCGGGGATAAGCTTTAGGATGAAAAATAAAAAAAAATAGATAAAAGAGATATTGTTCAAAAATTGAAGCTGTTCGAGTTAGTTAAGATGTGAAATCAGTTGCCAATCTCTGGTCGTCTAAGGTTTTGTAGGCGACCCATATACCGTTGTATCCTCAGCATAGGTATTTACAAATGATCGGAGTATGCACTTAGGCAGATCATTTATGTAAAGCAAAAAAGCGTGTTGGTCCGTGAAGTGATCCCTGACGGGCACCTACATTGATTGCTAGGGCCTCAGAGAACTGGACATTAAGAACTACTTTCAGGGACCCTACCTGTTAGGAAGAACTTGATAATTGGAAAGACTCACCCGTTGATTCAATAGATAGATAGCTTTTGTAGTAATCCTTTATGCCACACCTTGTTAAAGGCCTTTGAAATATCTAATGCTATAGTCTTTGAGATATATTTGTTGTCTAGTGCTTCACTGATTATGTGAGTAATGGCATTTAGGACATCAGTAGTGGATCGGGCTGATCGAAATCCGTACCGCTTGTCCCTCAAAAGGTTATATATGAGGCAAACAACCTTCTTTTTGATTATAGCCTCAAAAGGCTTTCTAATGACACTGAAGGGACTGAAAGTATCTATACTGAGAGGGAGATGAGTGCTCCTTTCCGTTCTTGAGAATGGAGCATACTCTTGACCCCTTCCACAGACTTGGAGAGGATTTATCCTTCAAGCAACGGTTAAATAATTTTGCCAAGATTGTGGAGAATTCCGGGTTGATATTCATAAGAACAAAACCATTTTTGTCTTGCCAGTGACCTTCTTGGAGTCAAGACTTTTAATACGCCTTGAGATTTCTTGGGCTGTAACAAAAACGCCCTGAGTTTGTGCTCAGTGAGAAGAGGGAAGTTAGGAAGGAGATGTCCTATGTCATATAACGATGAGTTAGGGACAAAATCGTGGCGAAGACCTTCACCTTATCTGAGGATGAGGTGATCATGGGGACATTTATAATAGTTGACACTGACGCTTTGACTCTATTAGGAATTTGGTTGGAGATTTTCCAGAACTCTAGGGATACAATTCTATGTTTTCAAGCTTAGACTGGACCACTTGTGCATAGCTCCACTTTTCATTCTCTGACTTGCAGCGATTGCAGGCAGTCCTGAATGCAGAATATGTCTAACTACAACGCTGCTTGTGATACTGAAGTAGTGGTTAGCGTATTTAGAGGTGAACCAGAGCGAACTGCTAGGTTTTTGTTGTAATCTTTTGGGATATACAACTCCATTCCAGAAAGGACCCATTCTGAGACGAGAGCAACAGCTTTGGAGGCAGTATGTTTAGAAAATGTTGAGAGGGGTGCTTCTGCCATGTAAAGTTGAGAGGGGAACTTCTATCATGTAAAAGGTAAGATGTGAGGAAGAAGCCAAAGAAGTTCGCTTGATGTCCTTCACATCACGAAAGCGGGTGGGTTCTTCAACGATCCTTGTTAGATCATAGGGGATGGAGAAGTCTCTGCAGTATATGCATTGTTCAGCAATTTTGTTTTAGTGGATTAACCATTCTTTGTGGTAAATATTGAAGTCACCACAGTTATGAAGTAACTGAGAGAAATTCAGTGAGGATATCAATCATCTTAGATATCCGGTCGGATATTAGCATCTCATCATCCTGGGGACGATAGAGTGTGAAAACCAATGTGGTACTGGAGGTAAGTGCCACACGGAAGCACATATACAGGAGATCAGGGTCCTAGTTTATTTTTTACGCCCTTAATATAGGCGCCGAGCTCTTGGCCGTTGCGATTTAGGTGGCTATGTTTTGATATTGGGGGTAAATAACCTGGGATTGTGAGCTACTGAAGTGGGATATAGTTATTAATACCTGCTTCAGACATAAATCGGAGGTCAGATTTAACCTCAAGAAGATGGAGCACCACATCTGAAAAGTTGGAACGTTGGCGTAAGAAATGGTAAACCTGGGGTCTACATTTCTTTGCAGTTATGTTTGCTGATTTTCTTCAATTTAGTTGAGTTCATGTGTAGATAGAAATGTGTTTTGTAGAAGATTAGGTAGTTAGGCAACTACACTCACAGGTGAGGCATATCAGGATTTAACTGACAGGAGATACAGCCGTACTTGTACTCTTCATCCTGGCTTCACAGAATGGCAGTAGAATAGCTCCGATATTATACACCTGCAGATAGGATAGCCCACTTCGAAGTTACTCAAAGTTTCGGTCCCTGACTATCAGACGGTTAACGCCAAAGCCCAGAAAACGTCTTCCACCAGCACCCTTAATAAAGGGACAAAAAATCCAGGACAGAAGATACCGGCATGACATGTCTCGTCGACCCAGAAATCAAAGCAACAAAACTCCTCCTTGAATCAGAAATATCATACCGCCGTGAGACCTCAGGTATCCAGACAAGCTCGCTCATATATATGACGTCTGAAGACCCACTGGGAGACGCAGGGTAATGGAGGTTGCCCGGTGGTACATCAGAATCCGCTACCCCCATTAATCCTTAGATCCGGAGAATGAAAATCTGGCAATTGCATTCACGGAATGAAAATGCCTATAGTTTGGCCATCGTAACCTTATCGGTAAGGCTTCTTCACGGAATCACAAATTTCTGTTGGTTGTTTGTAATATTCTTGTCGGTAAGGCGTTTTGACACAATGACAAACACCTGTTGATTGACATCATATGCTTACAGGTAAAAAGCTTTCACGAAATGAGAAAGTTTTAATGATTGACCTTGGGAATCTTTTTAGTGCGTTCTAACAGGCTGTCTGTCTTAACCTTATCTTTAAGGCGCAGTTTTGGAATGACAGTCCTATTGGTGAATCACCGTATGGTCGGTAAGGTTCATTAGCGTATTGTAGCGTTATCGGTTAGGTAAATTTACAGAATTAAAAACATCTACTTGATGGACAATTTAACCTTATCGATTAAGTCTTTTTCACGAAATGACAAACTTCATTCTAGAGTAGTTGCCCCAGACTTCTACAGTGAAAATGCATAAAAGAATAATAATAACTGAATCATTGCAGATTCAAAATTGCGTCAAAAATAAATTAGATATTGTTTCGCTTGTACTTTAACGTTGATGCTTTAAGAAACACTTACATAAAATCCTGTGTCAAAAAGCAGCATCATATCTATGAATTTATTCAATCTCTTTCCATTTCTTTTTCTGAGAAAAATAAACTCCTTAAAAATCACGCCGATTCTTCTAAGCTCCCTGGCTTATTCGAAATAATCTTAGTGATTAAACAAAGTGCACAATCAGATTGTAAAACGTACCTACTTTCACAGAATAACATACTGATTGGCCATCGTCTTATCTATAAGATCCTTTTACAGAATGACAAACACTTGCTGGTTGGCCATTGTAGCCTTGTCAGTCAGGCACTTTCACTGAATAACTCTTTCTTATTTGTTAGTCAACTTAATCTTGTGGGTAAGACGCATTCGCGGAATGACAAGATTCCTACTGCTTGGCTGTTATAATATTGTCATTTATGCGTTATCAAGGAATGAATAACTTTCACCCGTCTGCCGCTTGTAACCTTATCGGTGAGAAGCTTTCAAGGAAAGAGAAATTCCAAAGCACAAAGAATTCAAGTTCAAATATAGCCAGAAGTTTATATTTTATATCTGATCCGTGTTGCTTATTAAACATCATCGAATCTATGAATTACCATAAAAAGCAACAGAAATAAAATGAAGGAAATATGCATTTGTTGAAGTGGTGTGAGGATTTCATGGTTAAGGGTTTTTTTGTGTCTCAGCGCAAACCACTGATTTATCTAATTGCGTGTGTGTTGATTAAAATTTGGAAAAAAATCCAGAAAAAAGATTCAAAAATGGATCTTACTTAGACGGAAAATATATTAAGTCTCTAATATTTTGCTTGCTTCTTGAAAGTGTTTTCCGCAACCTTATTGTAAAATAAAAATGAAATTATCATTTCTTACGCTGACTGGTGATGAGTGACCATAGCAATAACTATTTTCGCTTGAACCTGCTAAGATATGTATCTTTTTGACCACATGATTAGAATGATTCAATTGTAGGCCTATTTCGTTTGCTATTTAGGATGAAAGGGTTTCATCTCTTAACCTGAAACATCTTAAACATACCAATCTACATTGATTAAATTAACCTCAGCTTACATTGATTATTTAACAATTTATTTTGTTTCGTATTTGAGAACAAAATGGAACCTCTCGATGTATAATGAATTATTATTACCTATTTTATTTTATTCAAGCTGCTCTCCCGGTAATAAATTAGTTCCATTTGGCTAATAAACGTTTTAAGCCGTCACGTTAAACCAGAAAAATCTCGTTATCATTGCTGTAGCTCTGTAGATCTTGAACAAGTAATTTTACTCAGCGAATCGCTAATAACAGTCCGTTTGGTGTAATGTTTCATTGTATAGTGTGGTTGAGTACGTTTGTCTGGCGAAACCAGCCGCGTCTGGACGAGAATGAAACTGATACAAATTACAAACAGCAAGAGGCCGCTCCTTGCGAGGCTATCAACCAGAAATAAGGAAGGACGAGGAGAGTCACCAAGAAATTGTCGCCCAAGCGACACCAGTTCGAAATGAAAAAATCCCATCTGTGCAAATTCTCTTCTCCTTTGCCTCTTTCTCCTTCCCTCCCTCCTTCCCTCCATTTTACTTCTTTCCTTCTTCCTCTAATAGATAGAGATCAAATGAGCGAAAGAGAGGTAAGGAAAAAGAGAGTTTAATCGCTGATAAAGTACGTGTGGTCGGGATTGTAAGATTTATTTTTTTCATTCGAGCCAACCTTAAACATTTACTTTGAAGGTCGATGTATTCGCTAAGTAAATGTCCGCACGTGTATATGCGTATATATACACGCACGTGCGTGTGCGCGCGTGTGATATGTGTACGTTTGATACAAAATAAGAATGGATGTTATTGTTTTGTGGTCGTTTGTAAGTAAAAAAATCAATAATTAATTAAGTCAATAAAAAAATATTTCACAAAGTACGAGTGTAAAAATCCCAGCTCGATTTTGTCTTATTAAAGATAAATATTTAGCTATTGTCCTTTTCACTGTACAAATATATACGTAACGTATATACATTTCATTCTCGTCCAGACGCGATTACAAATACACACACACACACACACACACACACACACACACACACACACACACACACACACACACACACACCGATTCCCGAATACACACATACAAATATACATATCTATCTATCTATCTATCTATCTATCTATCTATCTATCTATCTATACACACACACTCGCACATACATACACACACACATAGATAGATAGATAGATAGATAGATAGATAGATAGATAGATAGATAGATAGATAAAGCTAAGCACGACTACACTCATAGAAACCTGCTACAGAGAAACAACGAATAACCTATCTAATAAGAAATGAATGGCAGAGACAGGCCTAGGAGAGATGATTAGCGAAAAATGCTACTCCGAACTCGGACAGGAAGTTTTGGAGAGCCATGATCCTCACGTTCTGAACGGTCGGCACCTAAAAGAATACATAGATACATGGTAAACATACAAGTATGTGCTTGTATGTGTGAATGACTACAAAGATATATATAAGTTACTATTATTTTAAATGACCGCTTATAATCCATCTATTCTGATATTTAAAATAATTCCAATTGCTTTCAACTTCTGATTAGATGATAGAAGATATGAAAGCATGATTCGAGCTTCCTTCAGTCACCTGACTTTGACTAACTTTTCTGTTATCACTGAAAAATAAACAAAAAAGGTTTGTTTATTTCGAAAAGAAGGCATAGAAATCCCATTTTCCATTTTTTTTCACAAATGTTCGCTAAACTTTTCTTGAAATTTATTCAGCACACTTCAGTGCATCTGAGAGAAAAAAGTAAACAAATAAAATAAAAGACAAAGAACAAATTAGATAAATTAATGAAAAGTTTCAAATAAATTCAAAATTGATTTCTATGCCGAGAAGCGTTCCTTTTATTCTGGCTTCAATCAGAAAATATTTTCTAATATTGTCTTTTTTGTTTAATCGTTTCTTAAGTTTAATTGTTTTTTCCCCCCACTTGGCTGTCTATTTCTTCGAGGCTGTTCATGAGGGTTTTTCAATATTTGCTTATTTTGGTATGACAAAAGGTCAATGTTTGAGAGGCCTTGTTGAAATGACGGTGTGAACAAGCAAAAAAAAAACTATTTTAAAGATAATCAGTCCATTCACATTTGCTTAGGCGATCATGTATCTGTCGAGGCAGATTTTTACACGCAGTATCCAAAGCTATAGAACCCTGTCTGTCTTTCTATTTACCCATAGCGGGGGTAGAGAGAAGAAAACGATTCATACCATTCCCAAGGGTATTAGCAAGTAAGTGAATGTAATGGATTCGTCTGGAATTCGAATACGGGTCTCCGATTCCCCAATCCAAGCCGCTATCCATGACTCCACTATGCCTCACGTTAAAGATAATATTTGTAAAATAAACAGCATCTTTATATTTATATTAACTACAGTTAAGTTTGGGAAGAAGTGGTACAAACTTTTACTGATTTAATGCCCGGATAATAGATAAAGGACTGTGGTATATAGGTGCGTCATTATTAATGAAGAACATTCTGTCAGTCATCAAAGCATATTTTTACGGTTTGTATATTGCACACGTCCTTATTTTCCCAAATATAAACTCAATCGTTTCCTTCTCTATCACTCATCATCGAACATCTTTTTGGTTGGACCTGTCAAGTATTTAAGGAAGAGTATTTTACCCAAAATACTAACTCAATAATTCTCTTTTCAGCCATTCATTATCGCAGGCTTAAACATGTTGAATATTAAATGTATTCATTTAACTTCTCTCAGTCCGTCTCTATGTCTTGGAAATCTAAGTTCTTTAATGAAAAATAATTTATTCAAGTTAATAAAATGAAGTTTTCCCAATTTTTAACTTTTTATATTCTCTGTAAGTCATCATGTCATCTATTTATTAGTTGGATATCTACAATATTAAAGGAAATTCGTACAAGTGTTTAATCACCGGCATTTTTGTCCATTAGTCATCATGGCATGCACTTACAGGACATGTAATTCATTTAACGAAATGTAGAGTGATCATGTATCCAGACCCACACATTTTACTCTGTCAATAACCAAGCAAGCTATTAGACTTTACATATCTCAGGTATTTAAGTAAGATTATCTTTCCCAAGTGACAACACTGTCATATATTTCTCCATTAATCATCATGGCATGCTAATATTTAGTTTATTAGACGTGTAAACAGTGTTAAGGATATAGAGTTTTCCTGTGCACACACACCTACAATCTCCACCAATATTGACAAGATCTTATTGATTTGATATCTAATGTATTTAATGAAAAGTTGTGTGCCTATGTAGTTAGCCCACCTCGATTTCTACTCCGTCATACCGAGGAAAAGTAATGTGGCTATGCATTCTTCCAACAGTTTCTATACCATGCACTAATCTTACGGTTTAGGGCATTTATTTGATTAAGGACAATTAATTTGCGCAAATGTGAACTCAGTCGGATTCTTCTCCGCCAGTCATTACGGCATATTCTCATTGGTTTGATAATAAATCAAGCGTGTTTACTCAAGTTTTCAACCATTGATATTTGTCCCAATCAGATAGCATGACATTTACACTTACTGGTTAAATTTGTAATGCATTTAAAGAAGAGGAGTTTTTGCCCTTATATTCACTCATCCCCTTTCTTTTTTGTCTCTCGTAATGGCATGCTTTTACAGTTTAGGTATTTAATGTATTTTAAACAGCTGAGTTTGCCCAAATATTAACACAGTGATGTTCTTCTCCAACAATTATCAGGGTATGTTCTTATTGGTTGGCTACCTATGGTTTTAAAGCAAGAGAGGTCGCCAAGTGTTCAGTAATCAAGATTCATCTCCCGTAGTCAGCATGTTATGCAAACAGGCAAAAGTGTAGGTGAATATAAAATACATTTCAGGGAGAATAGTTTGCTGAAATCTTCACTCATCTACATGTTCTCTGTCAGTCATCCTGAAATACACAGACTGGTGAAAACTTTAAAACTTAATTTGCCCAAGTGCTTTCTCGATTGTCACCGTCAGTAGCTATGGCATAGTCTTAATAGTTAAATATATAAATTATTAAAAGAAGTTTAGCTTACCCAGTGTTTACTCATCCACTACCGTTTCAGTCACTCACGATGTCATGCTCTCACTGCATTGACATCAAAGATATTTAAAGCGTTTTACGCACATGCCCACTTACATTTTTTCTCTATCAATATTCATAAAATGCTCGTATTGATTGGATATCAAATACATTTGAGGAAAATACTTTACCCTTGTGTACACTTACATACAAACGTTCTGCTACATCAATTATCATATTATTAATTAAGGAAATGTGGTTAGTCCAATTGTTCATTCACCCAATTTCTTTTACGTATATCTTATTTTGCTGTTACTTCTTGGATATTTAATGTATTTAAGGAAGTTTGCTTTCTCCGAGTGATCTTTCTATTTTCTTTAACAATCATCAATCTATTTTCATGATAGTTGTTCAATTAAAGTATTTAAGGAAGAATAGTTTGGAAATGGCTCCAGTCATTTCATTTATTCTCCATCATTCCATGCATTTTCTTTTTTTAGGCATATAAGGTATTTTAAGTATTGTGCATTGCCGAGTTGTACGTTCAGTTGCATTTCCTCCCGGTCAATCTTCAAGGAAGATTGGGCATCTAAGATTATTAAGAGAGGAACTTGGGGTAAGTGTTCACTGATTCACTTTTCTTTTAATCGACATGTTTTGATTCTACTTCTCGGTCATCTTATATATTTAAGGGACAGCGATTTGCCCACCTGTTTACTTTGTCAATTCTTCGCCGTTATTCATAATTACAAGCTCTTACTCTTTAAGCATTTAAAGAAACGAGCTTACCCACTACGATTTTTTCGTCTGCAATCCATGCTGACATACTCTTACTGCATAAACATATGTGTTATTAAAAGAAGAATAGTTTTCCAAAGTCTTTATTCGCCCAATTTCTATTCTGCTAATCATTGACTTTCTTGGACATTTGTGGTAATTAAACAATATATTTTTTTTTTGGGGGGGGGATAAATGTTCATTGCAGTTTTTATGGCATGCTCTAATACATTCAAGGAAAGATGATTTGACCAATTCTTTACTCACATATTTTTTCCTTTATTGATCATCATAAGTTTCTCTTATTAGTTGATCATGTAACGCAGTTAAATGAGATCATTTACCCAACGTCTGTCTCACTGACTTTTCCGTGAATAACCATAGAATGGTACAGTGAAGGTCTTTTTTTTCAAGATCTTTTTCTGATAATATTCTTCGCTGTGATTTCTTGCCTTCCCTAATGCTTTTAGGGATAAACTGATGTAAACTGATTCATAGCGAACACCTTTGACTGTTTTTATTCCTCTCAATTTATGCAACCTGTATCTTCAAAACTTTGTCTATAATGTATTATTGCTTGTTTTTTTTTTTGAAGAAATATACTCTACTCAAATATAAACATGCTCTGGGGCGCCTCAGAATAGGGTAGTGGTTAACGAGCTATTTTGTTACTGATTTGTAATTTCGATGATCACTTATTGCTCCATACTTTTGGCCTTGTACCGGATTAATTATCATCTATAAAAATATGATGAATGAATATAACTTTGCTTTTTATGAATTTTATTTTGTCTTTTTCTCTGGGCATAATTATTGCTGTTTGTGCCATTAACTGTTCAAATTTAGAAAGGATCTTTTTTTGCCGAATCAATTTCGATCGGTTTTAAACCTATGCTTAGTAAAGGGTCATTTCATTAATTAGAACTTTAACGATTTCAGTTTCCACTCACAAATTCCTTGTTATCATTGTCACTCAAAGGACTCAATCAACTTTCCAAGTAAAAATATGCTAAAATGTTAACATAAACAGAAGGAAAATCCAGTCAAGTCTTTGCTCGTAACATATGCAAAACGATTAACATTCTCCACCAGAAAGGCGCTAATCAATGAAATCTAATTAAAAAAAAACAAAATGAATCGCAGAATGTTTTGTAAGGTTTTTTCTTAATAAGCTTTTTAGGTAATAAAAATTGACTGTAAAGATGATTAAATTTACGGCTATTTGTTTGAAAAACAACATTATATCATTTTCCAAGCAAGATACACCTCCCCACACTCATAGAAATACATTAAGTGAAAAAGAAAAAGGAATCCCAAATCTATGAAAGAACAAAATATTGTATTACTTTGTTTTTAGTCGAACATTCAATACTATTCATCAGTAACGCCAATGTTAATTATAGCGCTACCTAATGGCGATCAAATCCAGGCAAATTTGCACCAGCATCCTTCTGTAATCAACAACTTTCCGCATAAGCACTACTACAATAATATTCTTATAAAATCCCAACAAAAGCATTGAATTTGTATTTGTTTTCTTTGTACTGATGTATATCATTCAATAATCTCAGCTTTCAATAAATTTGTAAAGTCCCTCATATTTCAAGAACAAAACGAACTTAATTGTAATTCCGAATCATGATTCATTAGGATGGAAATTATGAAACAACCTCAAAACCGCTAGGCAGGACGAAAGAACACCAACTAAATGCCTAAATAGTTTTTAATCAGAGAAACAGAATTTTGCCCTCAAAGTAAAGCATCACAGCAAATAATAAAAATATTTGATTAGTTTTTTTTTTCTGCTCGCACGAATCATCCAACGTTTTAACAATCCATGTACAATGTACACAACACATTCCTCAAAACACAGATCATCTTACTTTTGAGATTTTAATAAAAATTTAGGTATTGTATCTTAATTGTCGTTGCTTTTTCCAAACCAGTCTATTTTTCCAGCCATTTCCAGTTAACAGTTTTTCCTAATGGCAAGAAATGTCAAAGAATCCATGACAAAATAAGCACGCGTAAAATAAAGAAACTGGACTTAAATTGTCATTGGTGAAATTCTTGTAAATTAATAAAAATGATAAAATCTTACATTAAAAACAATTATTGTTCTTCATATGTAAAATATAAATATTTTATTCTAGTATTTTCATATTAAGATGCACTGTGAAATTCCCCCTTGCCCTGTAACTGCGATTATGATCAGTATAAAATGACTCCAATTATTATTATTATTATTATTACTGTTATTATTATTATTATTATTATTATTAATAATAATAATAATAATAATAATAATAAAAAGATAAAGAAGAAGAAAGAGAAGGGGGAAGGGATTTTGGTGTACAAAATATGAACATTTCATCACTGGGAGATTTTAGTATCGAAGAAAAGTAGAAAGAAAAAGAAAAATGTGATAAAAACTGTTAGCAATGAAATGTAAAAGAGAAATGTCGAAAATGTTGTCGTCACCTCCTTCCGACACCCGGTTGTTGGATGTGTCGTTTGTACAAAGGAAATTCTCGATAAGGTCCTTAAACAACCTGCCATCTAAGGAATGTCGCATCTTCAAGACAACCGGCCTGGTATTTAGATTATTAAATCAACATCCGTTAACGTTATTTTCTAGAAAATGCTTTGAATTAAATAACATGATAAGATTACTGAACAAGCCTTATTAATTCGGGTACCGCCGTCGATTAGTGAGTAGCGTTAATGAGTGCACCGCGAGTTCCAATCCAGATAAGAGTTTTTTCAAATCAAGAGATGGATTATTTTATTTTAGAAACTCTTCTACTGGTTATTACAATTGTGCACGTGTAAAATCTGAGTTATCAACTGATCAACTTTAATTATCAAAAACACCTTGCTTTTGTTAAAAAGATATTAGGTTTGCCCTGGCCAACGCTGTATTTGACCGGAGTACGCTCCCAATTTTACCTCACATTCTCTTTTGCCAGAATAAAAATACATCATTGAATTATTTATTTACAGAGAATAGTCTGCTGCAAGGTGACGTTTTTAGAGCACTTGCACTACCAATAAATAACAGCAACTTGCTTTCTTTGCCTTATGAAATAGTGTTCACATTATATTTCATGAATATCGTTGATATTACAAATTTATATTTTATAACTACAAAAAAGTTTAAAAGATATTCATTGAAATTTGTAGTCCGTGACACACAGGAACATTTGAGGTCACAACCACCGAATATATAAAAAAAATTAATCTATTTTTATTTATCCAAGACAAGGGGATATATTTATGCAATAGGTATTAAGAACTGTACACGATGTAAATGGCTGTGTTAACCCTTGCTCTACGAGCGGCTAATCATGTTAGATATTTGAACTATAAACTATAACGGGGAAATTACAGCCGATGCAGTAAGTTGTACAATTAAACAAAGCAGATTATCAGCCATAGATACCAATCGACTGTAACTTTCATCGACAATGGAAATTTAAGGTAATTTATTCATTTCAAACGGTTTCATTATCAATTGAGCAGTACACTTAGAAAGTATGTCTTATTTTTTATCACTTCAAACAAAAGCACCATAAATTGAACTAAATTAATAATGAAATATTGTCAAGCGAAATAAATTTTTGAGAAAAAAAATCCAAAGCTGTATGAATACACAATGATTACAATGGTTTAGCGTCGTTTTGGAGCTGCCATCCAAATTCACTTGTTTTGGTGAAATGAACCTCTCCAATATTTGTAACTTAATTCCTTTATTCAGCCTGATTAGAGCAAAATTTAGAATTTTTCCTCAGTTTTTAGTGACGACAAATTCCTTGAAATCAAAGAGAAATAAATTAAATTAAAACAACTCTGATCCCAAAGTCGTCTGTGTTCTTTGAAATCCAAAAGTGAATTCGTTTGAATTCTTAATAAAGTTACCGCTATTAGTAGACGTATTAAAATGCAGTCACTCTGCTATCCGTAACTATATTAGTAGGCGAGCTTGCAGTTAAACTGTATTTATGGCTCTAAATTTGAAAGTTTTTCTTTGATTTTCTAACTGATTGCTCTTATTTATTCTAATTTTCATTCCTTAATTATCAATCCTTCCTTAATTACCGTTTCTTACGCGGTTTAATTGAAAACATCCTAATTTATCCGAAATCTGTGAAAACAATGATAATGAAAAAGAAGAGAAGCAGATGGGGCGAAAGACAAAGTTCCATTTGGCCCGTACCAATCACCATCACAACAAATTCGCTGATCTATTTGCTGCCTTAATCCGATTAATGAAATTATTCTAAGTAAACGGATACTACTATCGTAAATTCAATAGCGACAGAAAAAAAGGCAAAGGAATATAGTTAATTGCGCTGCACAAACTGAAATGAAACCAGAGGGGAACGATCAGAAAAAAAAATCGAAAGCTAAAATCAATTTTCTCCATTGAGAATGTCAGTAACTAAAAGGGAGTGGAGAAGCGTTTTCTTCTTTGCTTCATAATTGTTAACCATTCGCGCATTTTTTATTTTATTTTATTGTCTTTCCATCCATTCAAAAAAGACGTTTAAACCTTAAAGCCGATAAAATAGCAGAACTTATAAGATTTGTTTGTGTTTTAAAAGTTTTAATGATTCATGAATTAAGCGGAATAAATAAATGAATAAATGGATTATCTACACACTGAGCGCCGATATATTTGTGAGGAAGTGATAAAATTGGTGCTTAACTTAATTTGGCACAAGGTCACAACTATGAGGCATCAAGAAATTGGTATGTAAGATGAGTTAGCGAAATATAGAGATATGTTAAGCAACCAAGCTAGATATTTTCTTTGGAAGTAGATATATATTGTCTTCAATCAAATATCCAACTATAGTAAATAGTTAGAAAATGTTGCAAGTTTCTCCTCTTGCTGAAGGGTCGAGGAAATAACCATTATATTCACCCTTACATAATTTATCAATGGCTTTATAACTGACCAAACCCTTTATTTTATGCCCACTTATAGACAAAAGTAATGATCAGCTTAAGAAGTAAACATGTTTATTTTTCTAATTTTGGTATTCGCCCAATGATTAGAATATTTTGCTGCCACATATCGTCCGATGCCCCTGCTATTTAACTTGAGCTCTTTGATAAAATCCAAGGAAGAATCAGCAATATTATGAGTCCTGATCTAGCAGCTCAGCTTCAATCACTTACCCGCCGTCTTAAGGTTGCCTCCCTGTCTTTTCTATAAATCCTTTCATTGTAATTGTTTGGATGAGTTCTTCGATATGGTACCTAGACTTTTTGAATTTTAATCGCAGTATTTGACTGGCGTCAAGATCTCATCAATTTACAGTTGATATGGCTAGATGTGGCCGTAAATTCTATGCTAACAGTTTCCTTTCTCGCACTTCTCGCTTGTGGAAATCCGTTCTGGTTCTATGCTTTCCAGCCAACTTTAATCTGCAGAAATTTAAATGCAATGTCAATCGCCAGCTACTGTCCTCCTGATTACTCTTTTGTCCTTCCGCTTATTATTAATGTATCTTTTCCTAATTCTTCCACACCCTGCAACCCTTGTGCCTTAGTCGCTTTACTACCTTCCTTGGAGTGATGCCAATTAAACAAAAAAAGACGAACAAAATATATGTTTTATCTTGTTACAAACATATATTTAAAACAAAAAACTTGATTAAAATTAAGTTTAATCCACACCAAAGATTTATTATCATCTTTGACAGGACAAGAATTATATCGAAAAAAATGGCACAACTACCTCGTGTCTAAATATCAATGGAAACCTTAAAAGCTCTGTCAATTTATTTTCATACAGACGACATGTTTCATTCTTTGTGATTCTGTCAAAAAGAAAGGACAAACGACCAAAAGGCAGATGGGAAAATCAACAAAAATAACAGATTTCGGGTGTCATTTTCTGAAGATGATTGTCTGTAAAAAGCTTTAGCCAATTCGAGAAATGTCATTTCCACGTGAACGTAGAGGACATGTCTGATTCAATTTAATGTCAGGCAGTGTCGACGCTGTATGCGTGTTGCCCTTGTAGATGGACACAAACAGATGTTCTCTTAACAACAAAAATCCAATTACCTTAACTAACGACTCACCAATTTGGATTCACGAAACTTTAATTATTCAATTTCCCTATTTAATATAAAAGGACGGAACTTTTTTTCAGTCGTCTTTCTCATCTATTTCGGATTATCAGCCGACAAAAGCAAATGCAAAAAGACTGAAAGTAAAAGATTTTCACAAATAAAAGAAGGAAAATAATATTGATTGCATTTGGAGAAAAAAAGGGGGGGGTTAATGGCTTTCATTTGGAGTTCTATTTCTAATCTCTCAGTTTGCAGTAGAAATCTTGTCGTCTGATCTTCTTTTATTCCAACCAAAATTTGATGAAAGCGTTTTATTCACATTTATTATTTGTTTGCGTCTCTGGCAATCTATTTTACAGGCATACGTCATAGTCCGACGTATATTTTTCTGCAAATTCACACGTACTATTTGTGTTTCTATCAATCCCCTTTGGTGCACGTCTTGTAGTCCGAAGTTTTAATTTCTTGATCAAAATTTAGATTGTTTTGAGCTTATTCCAACTCGAATGTCTAGTTTGGAACACTGAATGACAAGTGAAAATTTTCTACAAGCAACAGAGTCTTTCAGGCGTGTTCGTTAACCAGTTGTTTCTGGCGAGTCGTAATATTTAAAACTCCCAATAAAAGCATGAAATAAACAGATAAAATATATTTTATTGTTACTGTATAATCTAAACTGGTAACCATGGTGACCTATGGCATTACTTAAATCAATCAAACAACTAATCCCTGTAGATTTTGGAAGGAGAGAAATGCATTTTTGCAACGTAAAAATGGAATAAGAATTCATTTTAACAATTCAAATATGTACTGTTTTAAGCTTCTCCATAAAAATCAGCTTTGTTTTTCTTTAGCAAAAGATTCACGAAAAAGCAATTTTACTTGCTAAAAATAATTCTTTCTTTTTCTTTACTCTTACCGTTTGTAAAAAAACATAAGCTGTGTTATTATAAGAACAAAATTTGTTATTGAATATCAATTGTTGCCAATGTATATAATTCCCAAAGAAACATCACAAAGTAAGTATATCGAAACGGTTACTTTGAGTTTCACGCAGAGCGATCGTTATACTCCGAGAATGTTCTTGTCGTCTGAAGTCCAATTAACGATTTCGATATAGAATCTTTGTACTGTTTCATGGGTTAGTGTATCTTCTTTTTCTTGATTTATTTCTTAGTGACATTCAGCACTTTTCGTTTTTCCCTTGAGAGGTGTGCCTTTTCCTTTTATGTTTCCCTTGCCATTTTTCGTTGTTTTTCCCTTTTGGTTTTGTTTATTTGTTTTGGTTTCTTTTCTTATTTTAATTTTATTCGTTTGGCATGCTTAGTTTTGGTAGGGTTGTATTTTGAAACTTCACCAAATATATATATATATATATATATATATATATATATATATATATATATATATATATATGCAGCATATCTTCATTCGAGCATGCTTCATTAAATAATATAGACATATTAGATCTATTTATTTTAAAATAATCTTTTCTAGTTCTCTGATCATCTTCTTGATGTTAAGTTGAAATTCATCAAGGAAGGCGCCGTATTTTATTAATCCAAGTAATTTCGATTTCATCCGAGATCATCCTCAGGGGTGAATTTCGAAGACAAACTCAGTGTAACTGTGATCCTTGTGATAATGATTTTTGTAAAAACGCTCTCCGTTATAATTATTTTAAAATTAACCGTTATGGTCACGATGTTTTTTTAAACAAGTGTTCACAATGCAAGAGATGGTAAAATGCAACATCGTGTTAAATTGCTACTACACTCGTAATAAATTTTGTTTAGTGTTGGTTGGTTGCTTTTGATAGAGAGCGCCTCGAGAGTTTGAAGATTTTATTTATTATTTTCCTCTATATCAAAAGCAACCAACAAACACTGAAATAAATTTATGTAGCAATGTTTACCATCTGTGTTAATCCCCTTAAATGGCCCATAGATTTGGTTAAGCAAATATCACGAGGAACTCGGAAGCAACTTTGAATCGCCGAATCATTTCCAGAATTTCTTATACAAATGTTCTGTAGGAAGGCAAATTGACTGGATTTAGTTTCGTTTTGCAGCCATTCAATGTCAACAGTTTTAAAATGCGTCCTGTTTTATTATTATTTAAACTTTTATTATTATTTCTTTTATTTTAAAAGAATGTTGAAAATCTTTTCAACGGGAGAAAATTTCACCGGTGTTCAAAAGAAAATATTAATGTTTGAAAGTGACGCTGATAAATCAATTTGTACCGTAAAGCGTTACAGAAGATAGCGGCGTCAATTCATTTTTTTTTTTAGGATTAATATAGGTGTGAAATCGAATGCTCTTCTAATTCAAGATTTTGTTACTTTTTAAATAAATGGCCATAACTAAATCGATCATTCTTCATATCCAGTCAGCAAGATATTATATATATATATATATATATATATATATATATATATATATGTGTGTGTGTGTGTGTGTGTGTGTGTTTATTTAGGCAGAAAATTCTCTTTTAGACATGTCTGATTAAATTACAAATATTATGTCTGCTTATTTTAAGTAAAATCCGTTCCTACTTGCGGATAACCTTCCGTGTATTGCAATTAAATTAATGGGAGAAATGTGCTATAACTATGAAAAGCATTATTTCAACCGACGAAAACTTTGTCAGTCTTATTCAACCCCGTTGTATAGACTAGGTTGGTGTCCGAATTAGAAATTTAGCTGTGACAGCCGTTGAAAAATGAATACAGAATTTATCCATTTCAATCTTTCAGTCAAACGAAATGCACGAAACAGTGGCCAGAGGAGGAAGGAAGGTAATTGCCTTAAAGGGAAGAGGTTTTATAAAATTAAACCCGGATATAACCCTATGACATTAAATTGGCATTACATGAAGAATGAAGTGTTAATTTAAGACTAAAAGGGGACCGAAAAAGGAGTTTAAAAAAAAAAAAATTAAAAATGCAAGTTCCTACTGAAAATACTCTTCCAAAGATACATTCTACTTAAAAATAAGATATATTTAAAAAATAAAAATAAGCCATATTTAGAAAATTTATATTAAATTTAAGTAAGAATATATTTAAAAAAATAATTAATAAAAAAATTTGTTTTATTAAAGAGTAAAAAATACAAATATAATAGGATAAAATAAATTATACATTACAAAAAATTTAACTTTAAAGATAAGTTAAATCAAAAACAAGGTATATTAAAAAACAACACAACAAAGTTATATTTAAAAAAAAAAATTAGAAAATATAGATAAAGAGGTGGAAGTGATAAAAGGAAAAAGAGTTCTTGAACAATAAGATAAATTAATATGGCGAAAAAAAAAAGAAAGTAGAAATATTTATAGATTCGACATTTGAAGAGTTAGAGAGTTACTTGGATTTATTACCTTTACTAACGGATTTATTACTTTACTATATATATATATATATATATATATATATATATATATATATATATATATATATATTGTAACAAGAAACCATAGTGTATTGTTTGAAACCAAGATAGGCTTTAAACGTGACTGAAAATCATGATCTTTATACATATTTTGAAAGATGGCATTTCATCGCGTCTTTCTATATGATTTCTCTGTGCATTGCGAATTTCAAATATTTTTACATTAAAAGTGAAAATAGATGAAAATGCGATGTAGATTTCACCCATTCATGTCATAACGAAAGTTTCTGCTCGGTGAGTTCCACGTCTTCTGACGTCTGATCAAAAGCACATCAGGCTGATTGCATCATGAGAGCAAATCTGACATAGTTTGAGGCAAATTCAGCTGGTTTCCTTGAACGTTTCCTAACCAAGGATGGGTGCTCGGTTCATCACTTTGAGCCAGATTGAAAAAAACAAAATCCATACGGTATTTCACCTGCTCTAAAGAAGACAAAGGTTGTTTCATCTGAAGGGAAGGTAATGGCCTATCTTTTGGGATACAAAAGGTATTGAGTTTATGATGTGGACCCAAAGTTGGGACCACGGAAGGAAAACACGGAACACGGATTAGAGGTAAGAAAGATATATTAAACAAAAAGGTTACAAAGATAGTGTAAGTGTAAGCCGAGCTTACTATGTGCTAGTGTCCAATATTGGTAGTCGTACGCGGCTGATACTACGGTATTAGAATACTCTCTGTCTCTGTCTCTGTCTCTCTCTCTCTCTCTCTTTCCTCCTCTTCTCTTAGAGTATTATATCGCATACTTTATATAGTCCATGTTGTAGGTAAGTTACGGTCTCACAACAGTTTATTTACTATCTATAAAAGGGCCACTGCATACCAAGCAAACTGACGAAAGGAATCTTTTTTCATCAGGAAAATTATCCAACACACATTCCTTGATTTCAATGCTTGCTGTGCGTGACTATCATCTATTTCCCAACATGAAAAAACGCATAGCTGGGGAAGCAGTATCGCTGTACTGATGATGTCATATCTGCTGTTGATGACTTTATTAACCAATCGGATGAACAGTCTTCTTTCAGAAGTCAGATTTCAGTTTACTTAGAAGGAAACAATGCAGTTATTAATAAGAAGAAATGAAACTAATGCATGCGATATTTCACAGCTCTAGGATCACTCCTTCATAGTAAGCCTATGAACTTTTCAGGCCACCCTCCTATAAAAAATGACTACGTATTTTGATCGCCATTGTATATGTTAATCTTTGACACAGATCACCAACACTTGAACTTACAACTATTCACAAAAATTAGAGACCTTTTCATATTTATACGATATTTTTCAGTTAGCTAGAAACTAGTGTGTCTGTTTGCTAACAATAGCTGTGGAGAAAAGAGATGGATTCATACCTTTTCAAAGGCCATGGCGTATGCGTAAAAGTGAACGCAGCGGGTTCGGCTGGAATTTGAACTCGACACTTGCCGCATCGATAACCGATAAGCTACTTCTCCCATATCTTTAATATATATATATATATATATATATATATATAACATGGATTAAGTAAAACAATCGATAAAAATGATATAGGCCTCTACAGGGAAGACGGTCTCATAATCCTAAGTAACCGTAACAGACAAAAACAGACAAAATCGGAAGAATTATCATAAAAATTATGAAAAATATGACATTCGATATAAAAACAAATCGAAAAGAAGCAGATTTCCGTGATGTCACACTTAACCTAAAACCACTACATATCTACTATATAGAAAAACCAACGACAAACCAATTTGCATACATCCATCTTCCCACCACCCATCAACAATAATCAAGCTGATCACACAAACATTTAACCGCAAGTTATCTGACAATTCTTCTAATGATACCATCTTCAACAAAGCCAGCATTTTCCTAATGAAACTAGCTTCAACAAAACCAGCTCTAAAAGACGCAACACCCATATTCACACCACGCAATACAAAAAAAAAAAAACACACAGGAAAAGGGACATCATACAGTTTAACCCACCGTACAGAAAAAACGTAAAAACAAACGTAGGGAAATATTCACGAAAATCATGCACCCCCTCATCAAATAGTTTCTACAAGTTATTTAACAGAAACAGTAAAAATCAGTGTCAATTGAGTCAAGAACATGAAACAAATAATATAAAAGCACAATAGAAAAATAACCAGCAACCAACCAGTTTTTTACTACGTTACTTCTCTTTTTTATGAACCGGGCTTTTTTCAGGATAATGGCCCACCACATCTTCCTGTCCTTTGTAGCACTTAATAAGTTTTGTCTTTTTGTTATTTCTCTCAAGCCCTGTTCTATCATCCATTTACGCAAGCTCATCAAGTATGTTACTCTCTGCTTTCTACTGTCCCTCTTTCCCTCAATCTGTCCTGTGAGTATCAGATTTTCCAAGCCCTCCTTTCTCATTACATGTCTCAGAAATTTCAACTGCCTCATCCTGGTGTTAAGTATAAGTTTCTCTTTTGTTTTAAGTTTCTCTAAAACTTCATTGTTGCTCACATATTCGGTCCATGGTATCCTCATCATCTTTCTGTAGAACCACATTTCTGTTGCTTAAAGTATTTTCTTCATCTTCGAGGAGATTGTCCAGCATTCACTGCCATATAGAAGTACAGATATCACGCAACAGTTCAGTACTCTTCTTCTTTTTTTGTTGTTTCTAACGATTTTCCTGTCTCTTAATACTCTGCTTAGCTTTTGGAATACATCTTTGGCCATCCCAATACACCTTCGGACCTCAGTGTCTTACTTTCCATCCTCTGTCAGAACACCTCCCAGATATTTAAAGTTTTGCACTTGTTTCATTTTAGTATCGCCGATTTGTAATTTGCATTTATGTTACTTACAAATCGAAAACCTAAATCGACTATCTTGTAAAATACCACCTTGAAAAATGCAAATATATTCACTATATACAATGCAGATAATGTAACATACTAGTGTTGAATTGATGAAAGTTTATTAAAGCAATAAAATAAGGTAGAATTTGAAATATTTTCGTATATCTGTATGTGTAACCTTTTTTCTCGCTTCTTCTACTGATAGATATAATGAAATGGCACTGCTAAATGGCTTATTTGTGTATTTTCTTCCGACCTTCGATCTCATGTGCAAAAAAAAAAAAGATTTGGAATGGCGATTTTCAAGTCTGCCAATTTCATATTGATAAAATACTGGCGCAGCACAATGTCCTTAACCATTATTACTTCTCAATTTTAATTTGTGTCGCCTAAAACTATGTTTAATAGATATCTATGCAAACGACATTTTTTGTTTAAATATGCTATTTTATCCGCCGCAATTTCCTTTAGATGAAAACTTTTATCGTCTTTTTCCCCCGCTCTCCTTTTTTCTATCTCTGATAACTTTATCATTAATCCAACTTTTCCACTTCTATACTTACAAGTTTTATTTTCACTTTCGCTTTTGTCTATACGTCCTCTCATTGATACCATTACCACCTCTAATTCTTTTACTTCATCACTTTTTGTCTCTCAAGATGCTTGTGTGCTCACTCCCCAGCGGACGGTCGCATACACACACAGTTCTTTACTAGTGAATAGAAGCAATATGTTTGGAAGTGAGGTCATCACCTAATCAAGAAGTAATCATCGACGCCAAGCGTGTCTATTGACGGCCACTTCCTTTGCCGACTGCCCTGAAACATTCTAATTAGAGTTAAAGCAGGAACGGCAATATGATTCCATTAGTGATCAACATATTGTTATAATTGTGGGCAACATTAGAGTGCTTCTAATTGAATTTAACCGACGCAAGTGCGCCAAAGAAAACAAAGACAGGAGAAAAATCGAAGAGGAAAAAAGACTATAAAAAGATTTGAAAATAATTGAATAACGTCTAAAAATGTTTGAATAAAAACTTTGGGAAGATTTTTTCTTTCTTTCTGTTCAACCAGCAAGGGACGAGTGTTCATAAGAGACATGATAAGAAAGATCATACAAAGTTTTACTGTGTAACAATTAGCCTTGTGTTAAGAGATAAAATGTATCAAATCATTGCATGGACACTTGCTTCAATAAGCGACCAAATATGCTGATCTCTTCGTCTTTACTAATTCCATCTTTACATTTATTCCCAACTGAAATTTTCATTTTCTACACTCACTTTCGCTCTCACCCTTTCTCTCTCTCTCTCTTGTCGTTTTTCTTTCCGTCTTTTTCTCTCTCGTTCTGCTTTTTTGATCTGGCTTACTCTCCTTTTATTTCGAAACCATTTTCCCTTTTCCCTCTTCTTTTGATTTCTGTTTTCTATTTTTTTTTTAACTTTTCGGTCGATGATTTTGGATAGAATTTCTCAAATCTACCATTTATTGTTGATGTTTCTTTTAATTATTTCTTAAATTCTTCTATCTCCTTTCCTTCATTTGTATAATCTATTCTTTCTTTCAAAACTTCATTCTTTTCTCCATTTCTTCCTTCCCTTCTTCCTCTCTCATAAACTCACTTTCTCTTTCACGGCGATTTTCATTTACTTTCTTATTTTTGCCTAATTTCATAGTTTCCACTTTCTTCCAAAAGCATAAATTTCAATAACTTGTATGGATATTGCTGGGAAAGGTGGGTGGGCGAACTCTGTTGGTGAATTTAAAACTAAACTGACCAACCACAAATTCTATTTTGTTTCTCCATTAATATAATGTTATCTTTGTTTCTTTATAAATATCTCTTTCTTTAGCATGCCAATAATTTCATATCAAAAGGATACTTCTGATATTAGTTTTATTCTTTAAAAAGAAATTCCAAACTCATAGTGGTCACACTATCAAAGACGGTGTTGTATAAATATTGTTTTAAATATCGCCTAACAAATTAAATCCATCCATTCTTTTATACCAAAAAAAATAAAAAATAAAAAATAAAATAACACAGATGTATAGAAAGATCCGTTAAAACAAAGATAGAATTCGTTCTCGTCAAGTAAATCGATTAGCTATATTTACCCAAAGTACAGTAAAATCGTACATTCACAGTAATTTTATGCCTTAAAATTAATGCTGCTTGCTTGCCTCTTCAACTGGCATTAATTCAACCTGTAGTTTTGACCCTAATGTATGTTCTTTCTTAATTAAAGGTCCCCATATGGTGTCTATTTTTATGCTGGACCTACTGAAGATGTTAAATTTCAGCATATGCTGATTCTTTCAATCCTCTTATTTTCATTGTTATTTTTGTTGTTATTCTGACTTCATTCGACAGTGGGGGTAAGCCCTCACCCTCATATCATCAGTTGTGATTGATTGCAGTGTCTTCCCCAGATTAAAAATTTCTGATATTTCTCCAGACACTTTTATCGGGTGGTTTGTATTACGTTCACAAACACATGCACAGTTCTTGATCATGCTTGCTTTTGAGAGAGGTTTTATTCGGAAGAGATATCTTCGAGGGATGGAATTTCTTTTATATATTTTTATAATATTGAATTCACGACCGAATTTCTGAATCTTTTCTGACATAGTTCTGATATGAGGCAAAAAGACTGTCTCAGTTCCCAACTAAATTACTCTTATATCTCTTTTCAAAGAAGAGGATGATATGATTTCTGGGTCGTTGTTACTCTGAAAGTTTTTCGAATGCTGCTATGTGTCTAGATCGAGTTTTGTTCAATTTTGGAGGCTGTCAAAGGTTCCTTTCTTCGTTATGTATAGATGGTGGAGATAGAAGTTAAGATATTACTGGTGAATATTGGCTTACAATAGACGGGTGTTTTGAGTCAATACTCTGTGAAAATTATTACCACCTTTCAAGAAGGCAAGTTTATCTTCCTATTCCATCGTGAACTGTATTGAAGGTCTTATTGCGTCACATGAAGTACTTACGCATATTCTTGGTGAAACCATTACATTAATGTTTAATCTACATAATCTCAGTCACAGAGTTGGATTTAGTTTAGATTTTTTCTCGAAGTATTCTACGTATATGTTTCCCATCAGAAGTGACAATAGCGATAACATTTTCCCGTTGATAAGTCAGAACTAGTTTGGAAATATATTGTTTCTGCAAAGAACACCAACATCGCTATGAGGTTATCTACCAGAATACTGGCACGTTCCCCAAGAAGGGGCTCTGATTTCAGGTTATCTCGAACCAAAGATAGAACTTAATTTGTGGAAACTTTGGTGAACAAACTGACAAAGTTTAAACGCATATTGATATAAATAGGCAAACCTCTTGTCAGTTGACCGTTTCTACAAAGAAATTGCTCAGTCGATAATATGTCGAGTCCAGAAAACTGATTATAGTCCTTAATGGAATACTATTTTTGTAAATTTTAATGAGACTGGTCATATGTGAGTCAACAGTTTGTATTCATTCAATATGAATTCTTGCTCTTGTTTGTGATAGGTTTCTCACTGTTTTCAGATTCGGTTCCTAATTTAACGTCCAGTAGATGCATTCTCGAATTAGACATGTTTATGTTGCCTTTGCTGATAAAATATGATGATTTTTCTTTAATCAGAAAATGATGCTTTCTTGGTCTTTAATAAGATTTCTATACAAATCCCGTCCGATCATTCATACGCGCGAACATATCTATAGAGACTTTTATAGAAAATATAGCTGTTTTTTAATATTTTATTTTAGGTAGCTTTCCAGATATGTAAATCAGTTCCATTATTATTTTTAGTCAACGATTATATCTAATTTCGTTTATCCTCTCTTCACTTCCCTTGAAAGATCAAACTACATTTTTCCTGCTTTTAATTTGTTCAGTCGGCTTTAGATTCTGTTTGGATTGGAAAGATGCATTTGAATCATTCATTCAGATTTTGTTTTGTTTTTTGTTCGCGTTGTCCTACAACAATTTTTGTTCGTTTTTGTTTTCCTTTCAAATTTCGATGAATTTTGTTGGTTTTGCCTGCGTCCGTTTGTTTTCCTTCCTTTTAGGATTTCTTTGCAAAAGTTTGTTTTCGTTCCGTTGACGAGTATATGTTTTTATTCTTCTTTTCTTTTTTTTTTCATTTTCACCTGGTTATTTTTTCAAGAAATTCTGCCTTTCACTCTTTTTTTTTCTCTTTCCCCCGCTTCCTAAATATCCGTTAATAAAGCATTCTCTCTACATTTGATATAACATCTTTTATTACAGTTATGTTATTTTTCAATGATTCATTTCAAAAGATTATTTCGTTTGCCTTTATGTCCATAACTACATCTGTTTTAATATGACTTCCTTATATTTACTTTCAAATTCCAATCTCTCTTCAATCACAAACATTCCCCATGGTTTATTATCAATAAAATCAAATCAGTTATAAAAATGTTTTTCTTTGCCAACACATATCGTTGTCGTATGTTTGGTAAACTTGATTTAATTTAGCTCTGAATTAACTACAAAAGGAATTTTATTGGCGCACAAATTCTCATTCGTTCAAAACCAAGCTTCACCAACAAATTTACTCCTGCTTCTGCACGTGCGAACACACGAACCCAGTCCGTTGGGTGTTTGTATGGAAACATTAAAACATGGATAACGTTTTAAAATGTAGTTTTTATGTTCCCTAATTATCGACCTGCCTTATTGTTCTATGCACTGAAGACATTGACGCAGGGTGTAAACAAAAGTAAAGGCTGCCGATATTAAAAATGTTTTTGAAAATAATAAAATAGAAAAAAAACATTGAAAAATGGAAGACGCGTTTTTTAAGATGAAATAGTTAAAGTTAACATAAGAGGAAAAAAAAATTAGATAATAAAAATTAATAATTTTATTTCTATGTATTTTGTTCGTATTTATTTTGTAAATGTTTGAATATTTGATTCGGTTGAAATCTGGCATCTGCATGTAGAGTTAATCATATGACAACAGAAGTAAAGACAAGCGTTGGGGCTATCCAAGAGACAGGGTTTGGGAAAGTCATGCCAACGAAATATTTTTAGCACTGTTTGCCTGTAATTATTATCTTTTAATAGATAGCAACGAGAAAAATAAAAATCTGAAAACATCTACTGAAATAAACAAATACACACGCTTGCACACACAGACACACACATGCACACAAACACGAAAAATGCCAGATGGATTTACTTAAGTAGAAATCCTGGGCAATAAAAGTAGAAACCAAAATGAATTCGGGGTGTGACCAGTGTTTCTGTATGCCACAGGAAATAAATGACTTAACGTCTTGAAAGGAAAGCTTGGTCTAAACAGAAAAGATATTCAAATAATCTCTAACCTGTATAGTAAACAAACAGCTTGCATACAGATAGAAAACAAGTTTTGAGACTACAAAAAATAGAAAAAGAAAAAGGGATTTTAAAGCTGTCTAAAACGTAGATAATAAATCCTGTTAGGACTTACTTGGTAAGTTCTACCAAGATGTGTTATCAGAGGCTGTAACCTTAACATGAAGACAATGATTTAGAAAGAAAGCTTAAAGAACTTTTAGAAAATGTTGTCGATGAAACCAAGAAGGTAGAGGGAATGTTTTTTCACCGAAAAAAAAAAACAACAAAAAAAAAAAACACACACACACACACAAAAAAAAAACAGCTCATGATGTGAGCTACTTATCTGGGACAACAAAACAAGGACTATGTGGGTAATTTAGTAAAAGACGACGAAAAATATGAAGCAGAAATCTGAAGGTGCACAAGAATATCGAATTATGTTTTTCAGAAAAAAAGTAAGGTATTAAGGATTAAAAATGTCCTTCGAAACAAAGAAAAGTCTTAGGGATTGCTATCTAATGACACATCTCTTATATATCAAAGATGAAAAGAAAAAGACTTGAAGCAAGAGAGGTATGAAGAAGATCTACAAAAGAAATGCTGCTAACAATTAAAGTGACAGCTGAATGTTTTAGGTTTTATAATTAAGAAAGAATGCTTAGAGAATTTAATATTCACAGGAAATACTGAAGGCAATAGAAGCGAGGGGAAAACAATGAGAAAACTACTTAAGAATTTTGAGAAAAAAGATGGTAGAACATGCAAGACAACGAGAAAATGGAGGTCACGAAAGTTCAAGTGTTACAAAAAGTAACAAAAAATGGTAATTTGTAGACAGACATGATCTCTACATCTTGAAAGTAAAGGAAACAGAAAGAGAGAGAGAGAGAGAGAGAGAAAGAGAGAGGGAAAGAGAAAGAGAAAAAGAGAAAACAAATGCATAAACGGGAAAAAATGTTTTCCCCAGATTTCTTACCGTAAGGGTTAGGGTTAAAAATAAAGTTTATCCAAAATTTAACTGCTGGACTTTTACTTAAAATCAGCGTGATTTTATTTAAAAAAGAAAAATAATTAGTATCTGAACGCATTGGGGAGGAAGATCTTGTTACGCCAATTTTATAAATGTGTAAATCCTCGCTGAAACACACACCATTTACAGAAAAACGCAACTACCGCATCTACAAGGCAGAACAAAAAAAAAAAGAAGTTCGGTGATTTTTATTTCCTATCTAACTGAGTAAAACAACCACATGACTTTTTTTTCATGGCTTTTTAAGGACTGGGGAAAAGTGAAGGTGATTTTCTTAGGGGAATTAGTGCATCAGGTCCAGAAGTTGTCATAACAGGCATGGAAGTGGTTTTGTATATATCGCTAACAACAATTTGTAACTTCTCTACAAAAATTTCCATCACGTAACTTCCCGCCACTCTCCAGCTTGTCAGTTTTGGCTTACATTCAAGCCTGATGAGACACTGCAGCAAATTATCTTACCTTGTACACAATGCATTGTCATTGCACCTGTCTGGCCCCATTGTATAAACGCAGTCAGCAATGAATCTATAGACATCTTTAATGGCATTTAGATAAGGAAAAAATAAAACGAAGAATCGTTTGATTTGCTTAGTTGTATTCAAGTTCAAAACTAAGTTATGGTCAACATTGATGGAAAAAGTCCAATGAGATCCGTAATCAAGAAGATTCATTAGAATTTTATCGAAATTCTTTCAATGCTTTCGGCGGACAGAGAAATATGACTGATAGTATTAATGGACTCATTATCAAAAGAACAGTGAAAAGACCATAACTTAAAAGTTCCGCAAATAAACAGTCGAAGGGATCAATAAAAATGGCGACCGGGCTAAAATGTGTACACAGCAGGCGACGCATATTTACATTGAATCATAAGCAGAGTCAACGGGTGTATGTTTCTGGCTTCTTCGGGCAAAATCACCGTTCCATCATTTTTACAGATATCATTTGAGGAGCGAGAGAAAGTAGAGGGAGACATATTAACCTTCTAAGTCAGTCTCTTTTATGATTAATATGATGGAAGATGGAAGAATCATTAAAATGGAGCTCTTCTAATTAGAATTTTCATCACGAAATACACTTTGATATCGCAATTCAATTAACATCACGTGATTCATGTGAAAATAGGATTGTTGCAAATGTTTTGAAGTGGACAATGGCATTTAAGCACATAAATGTAGAAAAAATAAGCTAAGTTTATTGTAATTAAAATTTTTCTGAAAATTCAGCTTTCGGAATGAATTCGTTACGGAATCGTAACTAAACATCAAAATGAAAATTAAATGGAATAAAAACTGGTTTTTAAAATTAAATAGTTCCATTATTTTCCGGGAACTGTTTTTTTTTATTTATTTTTGTTTGTCTTTCGAATACATCTAAGGAAGGCTAAAGAAAATATCGACCGAAATGTTGCATTAAATACGATAAAGATGGAGATACTCATTTTAAAAAATGGGTCCAATGCTCAAATGCATTCCAAAGGTAATTTGTTTAATACATTTACAATGAGTTTTAATCGCTGGTTATAATCGAAGGCGTAATAATGGACAGTTAATATTATTTACTTAATTTGTTCATATCATGAGCCGGTCATTAATTTTTAAACATATTTTACAAGTGGTAGAAGCTAAAAATATTCCTGAAAACTACCGAAAAGTTCTTTTTAATATAAAGAATTGTTAGACAATTGAAATCCATTAACAGTGACAGGAATAATAATTTCTGACATAAATGAAATTAATGTAATATTAATCCTCCAACATGGCAGTGGATTTTGAACCATTTCCTCATAGATAAAGAAGTGGCTGGAGGAAAGTGATGCGGTTCTACAGAACGATATTGCAAGTACCCTGTCAGCAATGAGGAAATTTTAAAGAAAATGGAAAAAAGGATACTTATACTTAGAGAGAAAGTTGAAATTTCTTGTAAACATGAAGGAATTGGGTTTGGAGAATTTGACACTCACAAGACATTTGGAATGCAAGCGGGAAACACCAAGTCACTTGCCTAAGTAGCTTTTAGAAATGACTGTCAGGTCGTGTAATGAGAAGGATAGTGAAAATGTAAATATTGATTAGAGGATAGGAAGTTGTGGGGAGAAATTATCGCCTACGTCTACGGCACATAAAATGACAAGAAGAAGAAAAATAAACAAAATGTTTATGAAAAGCCAAAGATAGTTAATTGCTAACGTTTAAAATCTTTCGTTGCATGACTAGCAGTTTTCAAATATTCAAAATATTAAATTATCTGAGAGAAAGAAAAAGCGATCAAGAGAGAGGGGGGGACGAGAGAGAGAGAAAGAGAAAAAGATGCCACTCAAGGGCAACCCCGAAATATAAAAGATAAGATCAGCACCCTGAAATATTCCCTTGGCTATCTATTCTTTACGTTGTAGACTTGATAATGAAATATACCGATTTATAACTTTGCTCTTTTTCTGTCAAACAATAAAGAAACACGTAAACTTTATGAAGCGGCGACAGAAATGGTAGATTGCATTAAATCACGAAGTATGAAATGATTTATATATACTAATAAAACATCTTTTCTTTTGAAATATTTGCTACTTGGCTTAGTTGCAAATGTAAACATAAAACAGAAATTTAGATTTTCTATTTTCTAGGACTACGTTTCTCGTTTTATGCGATTAAATCATTTAAAAGAAATTATTAAAAAAATGTCAAAATTTTTTGGATGAGGACTTATCATTATTACATTATTTACATTTGGACTGTTAAAGGTTGTTCGAGATGACAAAAACCGATGAAGGCCACAGGACACAATGACAATACGATAAAAAAAAATGATGATGTCTGGAGTCCGAATAGAAATATTGTCAAAATCTGTTTTAGAATTAATGAAATTACAATGATTTTAAGTTATCAATTTTCGCAATGGCCTCTTCAAGACATTGGGAAAAATGCTTGTTGTAAATTGTGTCTGTTTCGTGTAAAGATATTTCTCACGGTTAATGATGGCAATGTGGGGCTGGTAGGTGTCAAGAATGGAAGCAAAATTGTTTCTGTTTCTCCCATTTCTTTGGATCATAAAGTAATGTCGTTAGGGTGAGGAGCTAGGGATCCCTCCCTCATCCACATGTCTGCAGATATTCAAGCAGATCAACTAGCTTTAAGCCACAAGGCAGCGCACGCCGGAAATGCTTGGTATGTACAAACAAAAATCCCGCTGTGTGTTCGTTTTACGGTTGTTGTGAAAGCATTTGGTGCTCACAGAACTACGCGACGAAAGTAAATGGAAATGAACTGTTAGTGAGAAGAACAGGTAGAAGGAAGAGGTGGGCGGGGGCGTAAAAGAAAAGAAACATGGAAAGCTTTCTCTCCCTCTCTCTCGTGTGCCAGAAAGTCGCTTAATATTTTTTTGAGTGTATGTGTGTAGGCGTGTCCGTATGAAGACCAATGCAAGAGGAGGCGCTAGTGTGAGTAAGTAGAGACGAGCCTCGTATTTTTATCAGTTTAAACAGAAAATGATGGCAAATAAAAGATGCTGAAACAGCACACATAGAACTGTCGAGCGGCAAATGTACACAGAATTATGCGATAAAAATCCATGCTGAAGGCCTTAAGCTTCGTTTAAAACAAGAAACAGAAACATGAAAATATGTCGGAAAAAAAATTGAAGGAGGAAAGTAAGGAGAAAAATTTAATAGAAACTAAAGGATGGAAAAGCAATAAAAATAATTCAGTAAAAGGAAAGGATGAAATCAAATAATCAGGAAGAAGAAGAAGAAAACTATTCGTTATTTGGGAAGCTGAATTCTCACTAAATTGTCGAAGGCGGTGATGAAGAAAGTGGCAACAAAAAATAAAGAAAAAGAAAATTTATTTTTATCGTTTTTCATGCAACAGAAACTTAGAAAGCGGAGAGAATTTTGTCAACTGAGAACATTTGATTTATCTACAAAACCCAGAAATTGAATTTTAAAACAAACAATAAGATGAAAAGGCTAAACACGGAGATTAAAACATCTGAAAATCGTAAGGCCACAGTTTGTTTTCGGGATAACATGAAGATGTTTGAAGTATGAGGAGTAGAGAGCGAAGGAAAGCAAGAGAAAGAGAAACAAAGGAAGATTGGAAATTAAGAAAGAAAGGTTATAAAGAAAAGAAAAAAAAGTAGAATCATGATAATAGGAAAAGAAAGAAGAAAAGGAAAAAGAAGAAAATCAAGAAATAAAACGAAATAGTAAAAGAGAAAGAAGGAAAAATGAAACAAAACAGAAAAGTCAAGAGAAAGGAAAAGGAAAGTTACATAAATGTACAGGAATAAGATATATATATATATATATATATATATATATATATATATATATATATATATATATATATATCGAGAAAGAGACAGAGACAGAGATAAGGAGAGGGGTAAATATAGAGATAGAGAGGGGAAGAAAGAGACAGAGAATATGAAATTGTTTCGATCTAAGCGGGTCAAGATTTTCGTTTTAATGAGTCCAGTGTTCATGATCTTTTTCACTGCCCACGGCTTTCGTCTGTATCCATTTTCTAACTGACCTTGGCCTTTGACAGCCCTCATAACATTATTCGCTGCCCATGCTCTTCGTCAGCTCCCGTCACTTTGCTTGTCACCCATGGCTTTCATCAGCGTCCATGGATTCTCTAACCAATTTCCTCACCATCTATAACCTAACGCCAGCGCCTATCATCATCTTCGCTGCACAACGCCTTCGTCAGCGCCCATCTACTTTGCTATTCATACCCTTCCTCACCGACCATCATCTACTTTACCAGCAATAGATTTTATCAATAGATTTCATCAGCGCCTATTAAATCCCTCGTTACTCTTAATCTTTTTAACACGCACCACCTTATCCGTCACATATAATCTTAGTCAGCGTCTATCACTCTATCGCTGCCCATGGCCCTCATCAGGCCCCATTACTTGATCTCGTTGATCATGGCCTTCGTCAGTCCCCATTACATGATTTCGCTGCGCATGGCCCTCGTCAGTCCCCATTACTTGATTTCGCTGCCCATAGACTTCGTCAGTACCCATTGCATAATTGCGCTGCCAATGGCCTTCATCAGGCCCGATTACTCGAGTCGCTGCCAATGGCCTTCGTCAGTTCAAATTGTTTGGTTTCGCTGTCCATGGCCTTCGTCAATCCCCATTACTTGATTTCGCTGCCTATAGCCTTCGTCTGTTCCCATTAATTCGTCTTGATGACCATAGCCTTCGAATGTCACCATTACTTGATTTCGCTGCACATGGCCTTCGTCAGTGCACATTAATTGTTCTCACTGTCCACGGCCTTCGTCAGTCCCCATTACTTTATTTCTCTGCCCATAGACTTCGTCAGTCCCCATTACTTTATTTCGTTGCCCATAGCCATTGTCAATCCTCATTACTTGATCTCACTGCACATGGCTTCGTCGGTCGCCATTACTTGCTTAACTCCACATAGTGTTCCTAAATTCTTATTACTTGATCTCACTGCCCATGGCCTTCGTCAGTCTCCATTACTTGATTTCGCTGCCCATAGCTTTGGTCAATCCCCGTTACTTGATTTTGCTGCCCATGGCCTTCGTTAATCCCCATTAGTTGATTTCGCTTCCTATGGCCTTCGTCAGTCTCCTTTACTTGATTTCGCTGCCTATGGCTTTCGTCAATCCCCATTACTTGATCTCGCTGCCTATGGCTTTCGTCAGTCCCGATTACTTGAAATCGCTGCCCATCGCCTTCGTCAATCCCCATTAGTTTATTTCGCTTCCTATGTGTTTCGTCAATCCCCCGTACTTGATCTCGCTGCCCATGGCCTTAGTCAATCCCCATTTCTTGATTTCGCTGCCCATGGCCTTCGTCAGTCCCCATTACCTTCCAAATGTTATGTCATCGTGAACATATAGAAATATTTTTTACTCACAGTGATACGGCCATAATGTTTTATTGATACACATAGAAAGAAAAAGATTTTATATGAAGAATCATGGGTCTATAATGAGGTGTATATGTTTACAGAAACATACATTTTTATATAAAATGTGTTAAACAAGTTTCATTGGTAAATGAAGTGAAAATTAAAAAAATTTAAATTTTTATTTTCGATATTTAGTTTATTTAACAATAGATTTGCCATTTTATTCCACAATCTTTGGCCTCTTTCAGGGAACTTCATAGGTCCATCCTTTTCATAACATTTTCAGAAAATATCTGTTCTTTTTTAGCTTTTCAATGAAAAGCGATTTTTACCTTTACCGTGAATAACGGTTTTTGCAATCTTTCACGGAATTATTTTTTTTAAATCTAAATATTCTATAAAGAATAATTATTTCACGAAAAATGAGTATATGGTAGATAAATGAGAATTTTGTGGCCAAGATTTAATCATTTTTGCCTAGTCAACAAATAACTTGTGTAAATTGTCGCCAGGCTGTTGGAATATTACGTGCTTTTTATAAATTAATTCCGGAAAGAATCAAATTTTGACTTCTGTTGTTCTAATTGGGAACAATATTTTAATCGGTGATTTGGTTCTCTGGAAGGAGTCCAGAGTTAAGAACCACCATCCAATATCATCATATATATATACTAACACCTTTGAACGAAAACATTTTCTTATGATTAATGGGGTTCATTTTGCACGCACCTCGCCGCACGCGTGGCACTTAGCGCCAAGCACAGCTTCTTGAAATTCGCTACTTACAATGGGCGTGACGATAGGTGGCGGACACTATAGAAATACACTCAGTGATGTAGAAAAAATTCACATTGTCACTGGTCGTTCTGGAGAGAAATGTGAGTCATGTTTTAGGGCACTACAATGTGTCCCTAAACGTTGATGTCCCCACCTGCATCGAAATATTTCACATGCTGGTCAACATGTTCCACCCTGGCCCGGGAGTGGGCTGCTGGAGTTTTCACGATCATCTCATTCCCAACATATGATCTCTTAGCCTTCCTGATTTGAATCTCCTGGACTGCTACATCTGGGAGATCTTTCAGAGAATGAACAACCAGCGGGCCCCAACCACAAGGACTCCTTGAAGACTCTCACTGTGGACATGATAACCAACATGAACGTCACACTTCAGGTCTGCATTCACTTCCAATGCCGCATTTAGGCTGGTTTTGCTGAATAAAAGTTTAGTTTTCAAGCTGAACAAATATTTTAAAATATTTACTGCCATTCTCTTCAGTTCTCTTGAATATATCATTATTTTCCTTTATATTATAATTTGTGCTTACTTACTGAATGACCCCTACAGAGACACACAATAATCAACATCCCCACCCCACCAAAAAAATAGATGTTCATTTAATTGTCTTTCTGTTAATAAGCGAAATAATTCTAGGTTTTCCATGTAATCAAAATATTCTTGTGAATCATTATGTCTTGTTTTTTATTCTTTTTAAGAGAACAGCATTCTTTGATTTTGCCTTTTAATTCTTGTGGCTCTTGTATGGTTGTTTTAAGCAAAAGGTTTCTCATTTGAGAACTATGACAATACTATATCTGCTGACATTTTTATTTGTATTTTCAGATAAGCAATATTTTTTATTACGAACAGTTTTACTTCAGGCAGATAGCAAGCGGGTATGTGGGCGTCTAGATTCCAGCAATTATGGTTGCAGAAAAAATTCTCAATGAAAAGATTATTTTATAATCTCGTTACAATTCTTAAATTGACTCACAGTGAATCCAGTTTTTGGTGTTGTTATCTTTTTCATCATCTCAGTGTAGTTTCCAGTTTTCCTTCTTAACTTGTTCGCGATAAAATGTCGGCGCCATGATATTCTTAACGAAAAAGAAAAAAATCAAAGCATCTTTTATAAATTTGCAAATAGTTTCTATTCTTCATAGACATTCTAACTTGGAATTCGGATGTATTTTCATCCCAGAAATGAAAACAGTTGAATGCGTAAAACAAATATTTCGTCCGAGATAAACTAAGTTATAAAATATATATAAAAAAATGCTTGGGTTCTGTAAATAGATTTCTAATTAAAACAAATCAGCTTTCTCCGGCATTTTGCTTGTACTGATATTTACTAAGAATAGCGAGGTTCGACACAGGAGAAAATGCTAGGAAAAAAGATTGTGTTGCGCCAGACTTCAAAGAGAGAAGTGTCTGATTACATTGAAAATTAGGCTAACTCGAAAAGCAGTCACTATAAATTAGTCAACTATTTGTTTGATGTAAATAAATTCTCAGAAAGAACAGTTAAAATTATAAAGATTTTCTGTTTTATTCATACAAATGATAGAATAAGGAACAACTGGAAAAATGTCGCTTTTATTTAAGCTTCATCAAAAATTTAACAGAAGACAAATTCTGTCACTGTAGAAAACACGAAATTGAAAAGTTATCAAGTTGTTGTTTTTAGCGACAGGATTCGAACCAGCGTCTGTCTGGGCTGAGGGTAATCGTTGTTAGATCCGATGTGCCGTAACCGACTCTACCACAGAAAAGTTTTCTTGATCATGACGAGTGCCTTTAAGTGAAATAGATTAGTCGAAATTATCATATTTGCTCTGTTTCGCTTCCAAACGTAAACAAAGTAAATTTCTTAAGAATTAATGATTTTTTTCTTATTTATTAAGGCTCGTTGGATCAAACAATGGTTTCTCTCTTTTCTTTAATAATATTCAGGCTGGTAGACGAAATTAAATAAATATACAGTTACATAAGCAAAAGCAGCGTCTGCTCAGATATGAGCACCCACTAAAAAGGTTTAAAGTTATTTTAGTGATGATGTATATATATATATATATATATATATATATATATATATATTACGACATTTTTTATGTTTATCCATTATTTTTTTATTCATTTTTGTCAGATTTTGTCCATTTCATTATATATATATATATATATATATATATATATATATATATATATATATATATATATGTATGTATGTATGTATGTGTGTGTGTGTGTGTGTGTGTGTAATGTATGCTATGTTTGTGGGTAAAAGTGCTCAATATCCGTAATAAAGCGTTAAATGTAAATCTAAAAGTGGTCGCTGAAGTCAACACTGAGCGGTGACAGTTTGTTTCATGCTTGAACGCAATTTTCAGGACATATTTGTTGTGTTTTGATTCGACCATTTATATGTGCTGGTTAATGGTGCATTATGGGTAGTAAGGTCTTTTGTATTATCCTAAAGGTTATTGAGTAGGAGTTAATAGTTGCGTCAAGCTACAGATTGGCATGAAACAGCCTGTCGCCTTCAATGTTCACTGTTATATATATATATATATGTGTGTGTGTGTGTGTGCAATAAACTAGAGCCTGGATATTCACTTTTCGTCGGAAACTTTTGCATATACTTATAAATAGAAATACTGAAATAATTGTTAATTCTATTTGCGATTTATTTTTAGTTTTCTGAAATAATTATAAGATATTAGGCATTTCATTCAGGGTAAATGAAGTTTTCTTCCATTTTGTTTGTGAGGAGAAATAGTCGTTTTTAGTCTCAAAGTGGTTTTTGGTTTTTAATATTGCGTGTAATATGACAATCTTTTAAAATCTTAACTCTGAGTATGAAATTATAAAATTTCAGTTTTTCATTTTTTTTTTAATTCATCGTAGTTTTTATTGCATTTTCATAAAAAAAAATATTCTGGTGATGTAAATGTCTTGCCGTAGATTTTTATCAAGTCAAAAACGTACATGAAACTATGAATTATTATCAAATCATATAAAGATAAAAAGTTCACGTAATTCTCTGCTTGTACTTAATCAACTGTACTTGTCCGCCTGGTAAATGCTTTGCTCGTTGATGTTGCAGTTGACTGCAGAAACGCTTCTCATTTGTTTTACTCTTTTTGTTTCAAGTCAACTGCGTTACTTTATTATTTGGTAGCCATTTATTCATCTTTTTCAATGTCATTCTTCTGACCATTACGTCTATCAATCTTTTGTTTTTATTGCTAACTGATGATTAGGCTTTTGATATGGAAAATTCCATGACATTACTTTCATCATTTTGCATCTATTTTCGCTTTTTGTGTCAAGAAATGTTTATTTATTTCTTTATTTGGCGGTTTTTACGAACGTCTTCGTTGTTTTCTCTGTAAAAACACAAGAACGAGGCTGAAATGATTAAACTTAGTTTAAAAAGTAATGCGAGATTTTCCGACGAAATCACATTAATGCCCAAACTGCATCGGCCAACTGATTGTGTTTTTTTGTTTTCAAGCAGATGCATTATGTCAGATGTGACCTTAGAACGTTGAGATAACTCGATGAAGGAAATAAAAAGCTAAAAACGCTGTTTGATGTACAAAAGAAGAGGCGAGTCGGGATGGGAAGCCGTAATGACATTGGTCGACTCTTTGAAATAATGATTCAGGCGCCCAACGTATGGCAATTGTTCATTTCAAATTGTTTTTATTCGTCTTCAGAAATCGTGAAACATTCACTCAATTACAGAAGCATTCTTTGGACAACTGCTCAAGTCATCTGTCCCACCCAACAGGCTCTCTTTCTCTCTCTTTCCATAAAGACACATATGTATGCATACATGTGCGTGTGTGTGAGTTCCTACGTGTGCTTAGGTATGCTTGATACATAGCAGATTTGCGAAAAGTAAATTTATGATCAGGTTGACAAAATGAAAGTATTGTGAACGAACATGTATTTTTTTCTTTTAAGATTTTTGCTAAACAGTAAATTCTTTACAGATGCCCAACTTCTAATGGTCGTAAATTGCTTTCGTGAGAGGATTTGGGTATTGTGAGGAAGATTTGAGGTGAAAAATAATGAGGAGGAAAGCGAATGTAAGCGAGGTCGACACAGATGACCTGTGGTTACTTTGTAATTTTGTATCGACGAAAAAGGAAAAAGGAAAAAGAGACGAGAGAAAGTTTCTTTCGTTACTTCGTAATAATTCGAAATAATAGGAACGGGAAATTGCCAAGTAAACGAACAAAACAAATGCAGTTGCATTAAAAACGGGGTTCAGTGCAAGATTTTCTCCTCAATCTTCCATCAAACTAAAGTAATTAAGTGCAATCTGAAAGTGGTAATATATTTCGTTTATCTTGGAATATTTCAAGAAGAAAACCAGTTTAGGACAATCAAACACGGCAATGTGAAAGAAAAACGGAATCGGTTATTTTTTATGAAAAATCAATCGATATACCTTTCCGGTCGATTAAAGTTTTCTTTTTTTTTCTCTTTTCTTCTTCCTTCTCTCTTTTCTAATACAGGAATGAATTTTCCCCATGCGACCCAATACATACATACATATGTATATATATATATATATATATATATATATATATATATTGGAGAGTCCCCTGAAAAGGATCGAGCGAACATGAATTTTAAAAAAATCACATTTTACGAAGAGCGTTATTTACATGTACATTAACATTAACGCTGAATGTAACACTACAGCAGTTTCGACCGCCCAAGTCTCATCAGGTGGTTAACTCAGCGAAATAATTATAGACCACAAAAACTTAAATTTCTTAATGTAGCCCTGGAAGTAATGAGGGGAGGGGGATGATAAAAATATTATAATTGTTTTTCCAACTTCCTCCGAGGTTGTCAAATCTCAAAGTCAAGTTCTTCACGTACCTACATTTTGCCATAATTTCGTACCTCCAATTCAACAACTTAACACTACCATTTTATGTGGCAATGGCCAATTTCTCCTCCTGACACAGACTACAGGAACCACTATTCCCTAAGACCCTATTAAATTGCAGAAGAAAAAGTAATTGTCCCTTAAATGGATTATGTTGCACAGAAGAGGTAGGGTATTATGCCGATGTAGAGAATGACAATGGCAGTGCAAAGGCATACATTGGTTGCACTGAGTCCCAATTTAAAAAGAGGTGGTATAATCATATATTTTGAATACCCGGTCGTAGGTTCAATACAGGTCTAGCAAATTATTATGAAGTTTTAGAGAAAAAAATGAAAGAAGTCCGGTTATTAAATGGAATATTTTCAGAAATATAAAAGCCGGTAAAGTGAATACGGTTCCTGTACGCTGTGTCAGGAGAAGTTGTCCATTGCAACATACAAGGGTTGTTGAATGAAAAGTTCGAAATTATGGCAAAATGTAGGCACATGAGGAAGTTGACTTTGTGATTGTACAAACCCGGGTGAAGTTTGTAAAAACAATTATAATTTTTTTTTACCACTCCTCCTTTCCTCATGACTTCCAGTGCCGCAATAAGAATTTAAGTCCTTGTGGTGTTGTTTGTGATTATTAACCACTTGATGAGACCTTGGCAACATAGTCTCCTGTGCTTGCTTACCCATGTGTATATTGATATATATACTATTTCTTTTTTAACTCATAACTATGCACATACTCTGTATATTTTAGGAGATAATTTTTATGATTACTTACTGCAATATAACTTCTCATTTGTAAAAATGTTTACTCTTGATGAGAACCCAATCAAAAATACATTCACCTGCAAACCAATTTAATATTTGGATTCTTAGCTGCTCCTAACAGGGTGCTAAATACAGTGTGTGTCTGGGTACTTGTGTGTGTGTGTGTGTGTGTGTGAGTGTGTGTGTGTGTATGTTAGTATGTGAGGTTTTGACATGCACATACACAAACATAAACATACGCATGCATAATAATTGTTATTGTAAAAGTACTCATTTTTAATCAACGGAAATTAGTAATCTATCTTTCTCTCTCTGTCTCTCTGTCTCTCTCTCTCTCTCTCTCTATATATATATATATATGTATATATATATATATATATATATAATTGAACAATGAAATCAACAATCAGAATCGACAGGCTGTTTCATGTTAGACGCAATCGTCAGGCCTGAATGATTGAGGTTTTTTTTGTTTTCAAGCAGATGCATTATGAATCACGCCTGAATATCAATGTTCACTTTTATATTTATATTTACATACCATCTATCTCTGATATTGAGCAATTTATCCCATAAATATATCACATCTTAAAACTATATTTCTTCATATATATATATATATATATATATATATATATATATATATATATATAGAGAGAGAGAGAGAGAGAGAGAGAGCAGAGATAGAGAAAGGAGAGAAAGAGAGATAGATATACAAACACATCTGAGATATACGAAAACCGGTGAGATGCTGAAATTTGTTAAATATTAGTGTTAAAGAAGGATAAATAGATATTGACAAAGTGAACAGAGGAATGAACACTGCATGGCCACTGTCAGTTTTATACTGCAATGTTATTCAGAATATATATATATATATATATATATATATATATATATATATATATATATATATATATGGTATGTCTTTGTGTGTGTGTGTGCATATGCAAGAATGCGGAAAGGTTCTCAACACGACAAAAAACCTATCCTCCACCAAGTCTGAGAAGTATTTTCAACCAAGAACTTTTCGACACTCCCTTCTCTATGTTCATCGATTGTAAAAAAAATCATAGATGTCAACCCATATTACAACAATTATTGTAAGTGTTGTGGGCAGAAAAAAAATGACTGGTGTGGAAACTGGAGTTCTTTGTAAATCATCTCACAACTCATTTTTGTTTCAACTGATTTTCTTTACATGTGTTTGTGTAATTGTAAAAATATGAATTTTGTGATACATACCTGTCTCAAATGATTCGAAATCGTACATCTAACTCAAAGCTTTTTCATTTGAATTTAATCGATTTTTCTCTTCCTCCACGCATATACACAAACGCACACCTGCCTAAGAGTGTATGACTATATCTATTTACGAAAATTAATGTACGTTGAGGGTTAAGTAAAAAAAAAAAAAAAAATGAAAATATAAACTGGAAAATAGAGAGATAGAAAAAGAAAATGGAAGACCTTTTCCCTGATAATGTGGAAGTGAAGAAAGGTTACACCACCGGATATAGACGGCGGCGGCGAAAGGTGTTCTAAAATGGATTTGGGAAGAAGAAGAAGCCTGAAAGCTTACAAAGTATTTCAATAATTCCTTTTTTTAATATCTTTTTTCCTTGGGAGAATTCCTCAAATTCAACTTCACTTAATTTTATAAAGACGTTTTGTTATTCGGGAATTCCAAAGTTGATTTCCGCGGCTGGCAGAACTTCTTCACCGGTAGACGAATGCACCACGCACAATCTTAATTTCGTATTATTTGGATTTGTTTTGATTTAGAATTATTATCTTAATGGTGAATTGTCTTGGAACAAAAGTACGTGGCATTTTTCAATATGTGGCGTTTGAACACAGTTTATGGCATATTCTGAAAGTTGACATTTCCACATGTCATTCTATTCGATTCGTATATGTGATTTTTCAATTTGAAATGCTTTCACGTTAAAATTTGATGTGGAAAAAATAAAACTCACCTGTCCATATATCTTGTGTAAACCACTTAGACTAGTTCACCACCTCTAAAGAAGCCAAGTTCTGGGAGGAAGATGTTTCTTCATTGCATATTCATACGTGTCTCTCTTTCTCTCTCTTTCTTTCTTTCTCTCTCTCTCTCTCTTTCTTTCTTTCTCTCTTTCTTTCTTTCTCTCTTTCTTTCTTTCTTTCTCTCTCTTTCTTTCTCTCTCTCTCTATCTCTCTCTCTCTCACACACACACACACACTTTCGCTCTTACAAGTTAACTTTTTACTTATCGAAATTGTGTTTTTGGATCATGTCGATCATCACATCACAAACAACCAAAGTATCAACCAAAGTTTGTGCCTGATTTTTATTGTTAATATAAAATGGCCGTAACTTCACACTGGTGTTTGTTTTGGAGCCGGTTTCTGGTGTCTTCTAGAATGAAACCTTAGATCGTTCAGTTGCGAGTCAGACTTTGTTGAATGTCGACATTTTATCTACAAATGAACACCTTAAAGAATGGACGATGAAAAGTTGAACTTTCACTATATTTTATGTTCTATGCATTTCGGAAAGGAGTAAGCATTAGAACTGAGACAAAAAAAAAAAAGGTTTATTTAAATTGTGCTCCAGCTCTTCGGATTGTCAAAAGGTAATTTGACAATTTTGTTAGGGTGATTTTAGCCTAAACGATCAGCCACTCTCCCGGCAATCTTCAGATGTTGATGAAGATGCCCTACTTTCCATTGCGGAGGATAAACCGAAGATTTCAAGGGAAGAGATTGCTAGGAATTTCTTAATCAATGTCACAACTGCTTTCCGCTATTTGAAAAGACTTGGGTTCGTTTCTGAACTCGACGCATGCGCATAGCGGATACATTTTCTGATGGAACAGAAAAACTCGATTGTGTTTTTTTGGCGACTTCGTTGCTTTTACGCCGCGAAAAAAGAGTCGTTCTTGGGCGGAATTGTTATAGGGATGAAAAGTAGATTGTTTAGAATAACGCTCGACGCAAACGGAACCGGAAAAAAGGTTTTGAATGTACAGAACCTGTGGCTAAAGTTGATTTACATCCAATTAAGGTGTTGCTGTCCATTTGATAGCATTTCAATTCACTTTGAGCTTCTTTCAACTGGTGGAACATTAACCGCAAAGAAGCATTGCAACCAACTCCCCAATCTCAATGCACTCAGTAAAGAAAAAAATGACCGATTTTTGATAATCTAAGTGTCATTTTGCACCATGTCAACGTATGACAGCCTGTTGCTAAACAGACGTTGCAGAAGCTTAATGACTTGAAATAGGAAACACTCTAAGATACATTCAGTCGGAAACTACGTCACAACCTTCTTTTAACAAAAAAAAACACGTTTCTGCGAAAAAGGTATCACTATGCTTGTAGAAGATTAGGAGACAGTTGTTAAATATTTTTGCATGTAAACGTTTGTTTCAATTTTCTAATCTGACACGGCCTTTTGCAATGACCTAATACAACTAATATCAAAATACGTACAAGAAATGCTGGAAGCTAATATCTAAATACTGTAAAAGCACAGACTGTAAAGAAAAACATAAAATATTAGAAACCTTTATTTTACAAAAGAAAAAACGTATTAAATTAATAAAACATATTTGCGAAAAGAGGTGACATTTAAAATGTGTATAAAATAATTAAATAGCGTCTAAAATATTTATATATTTGTTTATGTTGTTGTTAAGTGGTGTGAAACCGCTCTACACATGAAGTCATTTATAAGATATAAGATATATTAGAATTTGAAATATAACGTTCCACAAATACTATGATGTAGCTAACAATTGTTGTCTACGATACTGAGGACATTTAGTTCCTGATAATGTCCAATACGATGAAAAGTGTTATAGTAGCTATAAGAAATATTATTTATGTTAGGAGCCTCGGATCAGATATTATATCCCTGGTTAATATATCCTTATGTCGACCTAGCTCTCAGTCATTCTCCTTGGTCGGGTCGACGATTTTTCAGCAAGTTCTCTTCGTGTTAAGTGTACTGAAGCAGAAAATATTTATTTAAGCAAATTTTGTTAGAATAAACGAATTGTGTGAATTATATCTTAATATATATAGTTTTTTCCAAATTACAGATAGGTTTCTAGATATTAGAATTAAAATTATGATCAACTGTCCACATGTCAGTTTATTTAAAGCTTTAATCTTTCGAGTTATTTCAATCAATATCAAAGTCCATTTAGTTTAGTTAGTAACTTGTGATGACTATGAGCCGAAATTCATATAATCATAAAACTTGTGTATTTCGTCTAAAGCACGGAAAATAACAGATTTATAGTACCTGGGAATAACAGAATGGAATAATGGAATGGAAATAAGAATAATGGGAATAACAGAATAAAGGATAATTACTCCCACAGGAATGCGATATCTAAGGTTTGAAATGAAGTTTTTTAAATGAAAAAAATCTTGAAGGTTTTTTTTTCATTTTAGTTTTATGCTAATAGATAGCATTTAATATTTCCAATAAGCAAGATATTTTGCCGTATTTCAAAACTAATTTAATTTGACTGGGAGGAGGTTTTATTACGAAATCGCTAAAATTCGCTGATTTTAGAGACGTTTTTAGTCATCTGTCAGCGCAATGTAATATTAAAAATCTTTTTAAAATAAAATGTAATTTTCTAAAACTATTTGAGGAATAAAAGCGTATTTAAAGTTTGATTAATTTGATTTGAAGCAAATATTACTTTTAGATTAAAATATCGCAGAAAAGTATTTTTGTTAACTGTATCTGTTTATTTAAGGTATTGACAAAACATCTTTTGGTCTTTTCTCTTAATTATAACAAAGATTTTGACGATAAAACCTTTTTATTAAGGTTTGGACATTTTTTCCTCGTGGTCTGCTCATTTTCTAGTGAATCTTTGGAGGTACCAAATGAAGGAAGATTTTCAATGTCGTCATTTAACCACTTCGATACTTAACCGATTGTATTTGTATTTGTAAAAGTAATTCATCACTAAAATTGCCCCCTGTAGTGATAATAAATAAGTTGTTTACATTTACAAAGTGAATCAAAATCTCATACATATGGCTCCCACAATCAGTTTGATCGAAGGGGTTGTAGACTGTGTGGGAAGAGTCTGATCGATTGGATCTGAGAGTTAGAAAAAAAGAACTTGTTTGAACAACTGCTTCCTTTTTGTGTGTAACAAGCCTCCTAGATTCTGTTCCCTAAGGATCAGATTTAGTTGAGTCTCTATGTGCTATCGAACATCGGATAAACAATGAACTGACGGAGTCGTGTCACTAAAACAAATCAATTGCCTCTTCAGCCTTTGAAAGAATGATTCTTTTATTGGATCACTGAAAGTAAATTTATTAACTTCATCAACCACGAGAGGTCAGAAGACACTCACTGCAATTCGCCGTTTTGCTGGGCGAAACATTAACTTTGCTTTACACAAACCTTTTAAGCAAGCATCAAATCTATAAAAAGGAAAGGAAATATAATGGCGCAGTCATAATGAATGAAATTTTCATCGTCCTTTCAGTTGCGAATTTATTCAATTTGTGAATAAAAAGCAAATCGTTAATTTTAGGACTCTGACCTTAAAACTTGCAACACAAGCTTTTATTCTCTTGAATCAAATTCTGCGAATTCCTTTGTGAAAGAAATATGCCAATCTATTTGCTCATAGATACGAATCGCTTTTCCGATTTATGAGGAAAAAAAGTTAAGTATGTTAGGTAAGACTAGAAATATGAAATTTCAACTGAATTTTATTTTAAACTTGAATAAAATGTATAGGATGCAAGAAAAGCTGAATTAACAGCAAACGGGATACGAACTCAGCGTAGAAATGTCGCCGTCTTAGAATAAACGCTTTTAAATTCTCTGGAAAAATCCTGTGCAAAATGACTTTTCAACGTATCTTTCTTGCAATATCCAACTCAATAAATCAGGTTTTTATGAGTTTCATAATGGGAAAAATATTTTATTGCATAAAGAAATAATTGCTGCATTCTATCCGAAATAATGTCTTTATTGTTCATCTATTAAATTGTTGACTTTAAAAAATCTACATCAACTAAATGTAGCATCCAACATGAAATCCAGCAACTGAGGAAGCCTATCATAAATTAAGTTTAGCAAGTTATTAACGCATAGCAGGACTAATATAGTGAGTTATATTCAATATTATATTTCCATATGATTTGCTAAAATAAGCGGATAACACACATATACGTTATTTACTAGGGAATCTGGCTAGTTTCAAAATTCTTAAAACATGCATGAAATATTCTGAATCAGGCTGAGGTAATGAACTAAGTAATTCTTCATTTTATAAATCTCTTTCTGATCCTAACTCATTTTAGAATGATGTGCGCTAAAACGCGCCCAAAAGAAACAGGAAGAAGAGTATGGTAGGAAATCAACAGATATACCAAACCTCTTTATATTCAATTATCGTTCTTCCTCTTCTTCTGAGCGCGATTTTTCTCTACTTCACTTGATCTTTCAGCCTACATACATAAATGCATACTTACATCTCTACGTCGAGAACATCACGTGTTGCTCCTGTTTTTGTTGTTCTAACCCTAACACACATCACCCCAGCAGGGGACAGGACACACGAGATGAAGGGATTAGACATCATTTTTCCTCTGTGCCTATAACATGAACCACAGTTATTGCAAATCCAGGGGGTATATGTTAGTGGAACTTTATAACACTAATGGCTTTTACCCCCGGTCTTTTTTCTCTTTCTTTTTTTTTTTTTTTGATTTTCCCTGTTTTCCTTTACTTCTCCTTTTCTTTTTATTGGTCTACATAAACTCTGCTTTGTTTTAGCTTTCCTTCTCTTTCTTCTCATTTAATTTTGATGTCATCTTTTTTTCCTTCCTTGCCTTTATCATATTTTTAAAAAAAAATAATCAATGGGGAAAAAAAGAAAAGAGAAAAAGAGAGGGAAGGGCGGAAAATCTTGTAAAAAATAATGTTAAAACATAAAACAAGTTAATTCACTTGTATCCACGGATTGATTCACTCATAAAAGCTGAATGAGAAATGGATTAAAAAAAGATGTTTCGAGTTCAAACGGTTTGATTTCCAAATGTAATCGTTGCCGGTAAAAAGTAATCAAATAGCGTTCTCTTAGCGAGAATGCCAGATGTTCGTTTTCCATTTTGGCAGATGTCGCCAGGCTTGAAAAGGGCCGAAATGAAGTCAAAATGTTGGGAAGGCATTTTTAACTATCAACTTGGTGTACAAGCAAAATTCGACACTGACTTATCGACTGATTATTTTTATTGTACTTTCTTTTCTTTTTACGATGGCTCAGTTTTAGTTTAAAGTAAAACGCATAAAGCTTTTCTCGAGTCATCTGTGCACATATCGGAATGGACGATATTTGCATGTGAATTTCTGCGTGATGAAGTGTTTATGACAAATTACATGCGCTCCTACGTTGTTTGCGTGTGTGTGTATATGCGGAGGTGGCTGAGCGAATGTTTAATATGCGTATGCATTAGTGAGATAGATACGTTATGAAAGAGAGAGAAAGAAAGAAAGAGAGAACAAGTGTGTGGGTGGAAAGAGCAGACATGTATTATATTTAAAGGTGGAATCTGACAAATTCCGTCATTCACTGGTGTCGCTTTGATGACAAAAGAATGAGACGTCGTTGCAGAAGCGACAAATGAAAATAGCTGCATTTTGTGTGATGCTTTTGTGCTCATCAGTTTTTCAAACAAAAATAGAAAACCATAACCTTTCGTTGCTTCCAGCACAATTCTTACCATACAGATTTTGGTTAGGATTATTAAGATACATGCAAACAAAAGAAGGAAAACTTCAAAGCAGCGCAAATGATTTTTCATAAGGCGGCTACTAGAAATTTTAAGAAGCGTAATATATTTGTTCAGTAAATCGCAGCAAAGAAATTTAGGGATCTGCACAAAGATTCAATGATTTTCCATTATTTATCTATGAAAAATCTGCTTCTAAAATAATTCTTAATTTTTATCCATGCAAATATGGACGCGTGTCTGCACCCCCAGAAATTCCGATTCCAATGTGAAAGATTACAAGCGAATTTGTTAGATAAAATTCTTAGATTGTTGTAGTCCGGACTGCTTTTAGTTGCTTTCTGCTTTCATTTGACAACAACAACAACAACAACAACAACACATCTTTTAAATGAAACATAAAAAAGGAAAAGTAGAGGCAGAACATCAAATGAAATAAATTTTATTTATTCTTTTCAGAAATATACAATGGCAATCAAATGTTCAATTTCCCTTGCAATGATGTTTGTTTTATAAAGTAATTTAGTGCTCTTGGTGCACCGTAAAATGTCCGTACAGACTTGTTAGTAGGTAGTTACTGGTTAATCACCTCTATTGTGTGCGTGGACAAGGCCTTAGTCGGCTGCTGCTGCTGTCTCTCTTCCATTGTATGTGTGTGTCTGTACGCACATGTAGATCAAATTGGCCTCCGAATTGTTGAACCCCGAGAAACGGTATATTTCCATTTTTATATCCGTAAGGAGATTCAAAATCTAATTTCATGTAGAGGTGTAAACATTTTGAATACAAGGTTTTCATTGGTTAGAAAAATAATTTCACACTGGGTGGGGAAAATCTTTTTCTCGAATTGCAGTTATTGTTATTTTTAACTGATCCCAAAATAAAACGTGGCAGGTCTACAACTACGTCCGCAAATATTTTGGTGATATTTGGACTGGTAATAATTGTTTATCAAACAAAATTTCTGATTTGGATTTTATTGGTTGAAAAATATATATAAGATTTAATTCCTATAAGCACATCAGGGTGAGATTAATGGTTTTTCATTTAAAAATAGTGAATATTTTTATGGATTAATGATTATGAATATTTTCGACTAATGTTTTCTGTATAAAATCATGCGGAGATCAAAGTAAACACATTCAGTTAAACAACGAGGCAAATAAATAGTCTGAAGTATTTTTATAATGCAGAAAAAAACTGATGTTGTGTTGTCTTTATCAAATACGGAACAAGCGTGTGAAAGAAGACCGTCCAGAGCTATCACACATTTTCACTATTGTAAATTTAACAAACAACCACCTAGCTCCCTCCCACACATGCGCGTGCACACACACACACAGACACGCACACACACACACAGACACACACACACACACACACACACACACACATTGCATTGTATATTTGGGCAGCAAACTTTCTTTTAAAATGTTTCACTGTGACAGACTTGGAAAAGCTTAAAAGTGTTTTTTAAGAATTTTTTAGAATATTCTTACAATTTTCATTTTGGAAGGACGAGGGGAACGCAGAAATTGACCGTAAAGATTATTCTTCCAATTGCTTTAGACCAATCTTTTAAGAATATAACCCAACATTAAATATGGCTGCATTCTCTCGCACAGTCTAAGATTACTACTACTTCTACACTATGGTCCTTAGAATACGAACATTGAAAAACATTAATAAAGAACGCCTTCAAAATGGCTGAATAATTAGCCGAAAGCGTTTGGCACAATAATCATTACGGGTATTTTCTACAATCCCTTAGTGATTCTATAAAGAAAACTGTCAGGACATTAGAAAAACTTAATAAAGAAGATTTTCTTTGTCTAACACATTCAATGAAAGCTTGCTGCCCAAATATGTAATATATATATATATATATATATATATATGTGTGTGTGTGTGTGTGTGTGTGTGTGTGTGTGTGTGTGTGTGTGTGTGAAGAGAGAGAGAGGAAGAGGGAGAGGAAGAGAGAGAGGAAGAGGGAGAGGAAGAGAGAGATTGGAGTGCTTATAGACGGTTTCGAGAAATAAGTACACTCACCAAAGATCTGATTCGATCAGATTAGACCGTGATGCATATTGGCTCTAACTTCAATCTTATTTTAAATCGATGAAAAGACATTGCGGAAATCTCATATTTCCTTGTGAAAAATGTCTCTATTCTTGCACCATAGAATTTTCCATAGCTTCAAAACTTCAATCGCAAATCTTCAAACTTAAATAAGGGTATCCACTAAAAATAACGTTTAAAGCAATAAAAATATGTCGGATTAATAAATAAAAATCCATTAATTATTTCGAAATTGTTTTGTTTATAATTCGGGAGAATGTGCAGTTATGATTTCCGAACGAGTAAAGTGAGCTTTTTGAAATCAGATATAACCTTGTTTGATTAAGAAGCTCATTGGTTTCTCCTGCAAAAAGGGACGGTGGTTCAAATCTTGCTGGAGTATACATTTTTCCTTAAAATTTATCGAATGTTCAGGACGGTAGACGAAATGATATATATATATATATATATATATATATATATATATATAATCAATACGCAACGGTAACTGTCTGTTTCATGCTTAAACGCAATCGCCGCTGAGTGTTGACTTCAATGTCCACTTTTATATTGAGCACTTTCACTATAAACTATATACTTATGATATATATATATATATATATATATATATATATATATATATATATATATATATGTGTGTGTGTGTGTGTGTATGTATGTATGTGTGTGTTGATAAATTTTAATATTTTATATTACTAGGCCCACTTGGATTATACACCTACGGAACTTATTTTACCTTTTAGATATATATATATATATATATATATATATATATATATATATATATGTATGTATGTATGTATGATAAAATATAGTTTTTAAGGTATGCTATATTTATGGGTTAAAGTGCTCAATATCAAGGATAGAGCGTATGTAATAATTTGTTTCAATCATAAAATTAAAATACTGATACTTACCTAAACGGAAATCTATATTGATCATTGCCTCTGGAAATTAAACAAAGGTCAAAGCCATAAGAAAATAAGAAAAGAAGCGCTCAGCTATACTGATATAAATCTCGTTCTTTCGAATTTCACGTTAACGAAATCTTCAGAAGAAAAGATCAAAAACCGCTCGACAAACTCTGCCTGAAGAAGTAAAAAAAGAAATCGTAAAGTCGGTAACATGGAACAAAACAAAGAACACAGAAACACTAATCGTAGATGGACCTAATAAATCTGTGCGACGCTAATAAAAAAAAATGATGGGGAAGATAGTTTGTTGGTCCTCCTTCGAATTTTGTTTGAAGATCGCTTTAGCGTGAAACTCGAATAACGATTGGCATCAGAGTTTTGAAGACTCTTTAGTGTTATTATACACTTATATAAACCCATGCACACACACACTCTCTCTCTCTTTCTCTCACACACACACACATATATATATATATATATATATATACATATATATATTCCGATATTACTACAATTGGCAATTAAACTAAACTTTATTCTTTATTATTTTTTCAGCTCCTAGCTGCAAAAAGAATTTTATATTCAATTCAAAATTGTAATTTGTTAAAGGTTTATGTTTTTAATGTAACAACTAATGTAGAGCATCCATAAGAAAAATAGATGTTTTAATTCATTCAGTTTTGTTCATCATTTCTATTTCCTTTTCGTAACTTAATCATCCGAGGACAATGGAGTGGTTAATGCTACTGAAGCGCCTAAATGTGAAGAGATATTTTGATGAACCAGATGTTCCTACTTCCAAGATATTCGACTGTATTTGAAAAAAATGGCAAAGGAAGCATAGCCATTTATTCCTGTGGGTGAAGATACACGTTGATGAGACACGTGCCAGTTGGCAAATATTCGTCACTTTTAGTTTTTCTCTCTCTTATTGGAAGATTCAATCAATTAAAATACAACTACTTCTTAAGTCGTTCAGGCATCATTTTGAAGAGACTGTCACTGCCTTCCTTTTTTTTTTCTTTTTCAGATTTCTATTAAAAAGTACGAAAGTCAAGCACAGCGAAGAAAACAAAATGAGTCATGAAATATGACTACTCGTTTCAGTTTGTGCATTAATAAAGTAAACATTTTAATTTAGAAAATGATTTTCATCTTCACGAGGAATTTAATGGTCAAGGTTTAAACAAAGCTTTAATCAACTTGGTCTAGAATAAAGTTACGATGGAGGGGACGCCTAACTGGAATCGAACAGACTACAACAATGCTTTACGAGTACATCTAATCGTCCATGGCAAGGTTGGAGGTAGTTTATTAGTCTTTTAAAAATTTCATTAAATTATTTAAAGAATTTTAAATAATTGGTTTTAAATTGTAGTAGTATTATACTGTGCTATGTGTAACAGGTTGTCTTAGGTGACTTGGGACTGCATAAGGCAGGATCATTTAGAATTTTATGAGTCTTCATATTTTGTCAACCATATTGCAACAGGGAGAAAACCGAAGAAAAAGACCTGTTAAAACTATTATAATTATTTCCTTTGGTTTTTGTTGTATACTCATTTCCTTCCAGGTCCCAACATGAGACTTAAGGTCAGAAATGGCTTCATAACATTTTCTACTGAGCACATTTGTAAAAAAAATTGCCTAAGATCACAAACATTTTAAATAGATAAAGCTTATTATAATGTGTGAGCTGTACTTGTAAGTACAATTTTTGTATTTCTTTAAGGCTTGGGCTACCAGGAATCCCTTCAATAAGTCTATCGTAACCTTTTCCAATCACTCCGAGTGCTCCAACTAAAACTAGAATTATTGATGTCCTCATGTGCCACATTTTTTAGATTTTAACTTCAAGTTCTTTGTATTTTGATAGATTTTTGACGATTGTCAAAGGTACGTTACAATATGTAGGGACTTTTATGTCAATAAGAAAGCACATTCTGTTTTTGCGGTTTATTATTATTATTATTATTATCATTATTATTATTATTATTATTATTATTATTATTATTATTATTCCTTCGTTTGTTGGTGAGAACGTACGTTACATCTACGAATACCTTATAAATAATGAACTACTCCGTTTTGTTCACGAGGAAAGACGGAAAAGACATATCAGGTACGCTCTTTCGTTTCAGAGAAAGAATGAAAGATAGAAAGAAAGACACACGTGGAGCGATAACCCTTTCATATGTTTAGCGTCTGGTTCAGTGAAATAAAAAATTGTCTATTTCAAATCTTTTCATTTTACCCCCTTACGTCTTTAAATAATGACCTGCATCCATATCTACGATTGGTATTGCAATATTTGGTTAGTTAAAGATGTTATGCTCAAATATTTAACGATGCAATTTCCCTGAATACTTTTTAGTTGTGGAACTCACAATGAGCTTATTTTCCCTTAAAATATTAGGATGCACCAGAACATTTAAACAGGAAAATGGTGAAATTTTCCCGGGTACAACTAGTTATTATTATTTTCTTTTATTTCTGGTGTATACTCAGTTTCATCCGGGTCCTAACCAGAGACCTAAAGTCAGAAATGGCTTCATGACATTTTCCATTTTGAGGAAAACAAAAAAAAAAAACAAAACAAAGATCACACATATTTTTCATAGATAAAGCCCTTTGTAAGGTGTGGGCTGTACTTATGAGTACATTTGTTTTTATTTCTTTAAGACTTTGGCTGCCAGGAATCCCTTCACTTTTATCGGAACCTTTGCCAGTCAAAGGTTTCCAATTACAACTGAAATTGTTGATGTCCCCATGTGCCACATTTTTGAGATTTCGATTTTAATGGTTTTTTGAAGATCTTCAAAGATACATTACAATCTGAAGAGACTTCCCTGTCAATAAGAAAGCACATTCTGTTTTTGCCTTCTCTGATCAACGATGTCTGTGCGATTAGCTTTGATTGTTTTGCCTGCATGCATTGTAAAGTCGCATAAAATTATTACAGGTCCTATCTCTGTAATCCGTTCTGGGTTATTATTATTATTATCTTACATTTCATCCGAACATCTTTACTCGATGTATTCAAATCTATTATGACCAGGAATAAAGATTCGAACTCTTGCCACGTTCCTCGGGATTTTCTCAATTGATGTCAAATGATGGATAACGCCTTGCCATTGATGCCTCTTTATTATTTATAGTAGAGGAACATTTTCATTGATAAACTTTTATCCACTCTCGTTTGTGGCTAATTTTATCTGACATTGTGAATTTTTTACTAGTAGCTTTAATATTCTTTCAATGTTTTAAGATCTTAGCATGAAGTATTTCAATTATTCAACATATTTTAGTATTTTTACTTATCCCGCAGACTTTGTTGATTTTATCATATTTTAATTATATTGATCAGATAATTTCCATGGAAGATAATTATAATTGTCCCAGTCTATATTGATAAGAGTAAAATCAATAAAAGGAAATTTTGAAGAGCATATGATTAAAAAAAGATAAAAATTATATGGGCCAGCCAAGTTACATTAGATATTATAATATTATTAGATATTATAATATTATTAGATATTATAATATCTAGATATTATAATATTACTATGCTTTAAAATATTAATAATAAATTATTAATAAATGCAATATTATGATTTGTAAGACCATTGGTAATATTCAAAAGAGAAATAAGTTAAAATATTATTGACAAGAAAATATTGGTAAGAAATCAATAAAATAAACGGATTTCTTGATCAGATAGATTTTCCAATTCAACATAAATCAGAGGTCACTTTTTAACTTTTAACTTCATATGGATTAAATAAAATTATGAAATTTCAAGTCCATATAGTTCTGCCAAAGTCCATAAAAGACAAATTATGTTTTTCAACTTCAAATCTACCAGAAAGAATTGATATTCAAATCTATATGCATGATCCATTTAAGAATAATATGAATCAGACAAGTTTTATAAGACAAAACAATCACTTTGATTTCTTCGTGGCAAATCTTTATTTTCTTTTGTGTGAGTATTTCGTTTATGGATAAAATATCCAGTTGCGTAAGTTCGAAATCAGGTTTAACCCAGAAATACAACCGGTTAGTTTCATATTAGGCAGGCTTTCATCATTTTTAAGTTTATCATATCTGCACCTTCCACTCAGGTAGTATCCTACGAGTAATGGCAAGTGTTAATCCCTTGGTGTTTGCAAATTTTAAACTCAGCAGATAAATCGCTTTCCTTCTTGATTTTGTACTGGTTAGGCATAGCTAAGTACAGAAATATCTACTGAATGTGAAACTTGGACTTGTTCCAGTCTAAGCTAGCCTTATTGAATATACAACCAATAAGGTCGACAATGGATGTTTTCAAGTAAAAATGAAGTTGAGTAAAGAAACATCTATTAAGGGTAGCACACGAGAAGCACAAAAACAAAAAACTAACATATACATTAAATTGGGTCTTACCTGTATTTTAGACTAAGTGAAGGTGAATAAAGAAATATCCACTGAAATTAATGCATGGCAATGTTTTCAACGAAGCTAATCTTCGTAAAGAAATAGGTTTTGAAGTTGAAATATAGTATTATTCATGTGTAAGTGTAATCACTAATGTTAGCACAAGGTCTTGTTTTTGCACAAAGCGATAAACTAGGATTCATTAAAACTAGCAGATGCCCTTGTTTCAATCTAAGCGACCATCTAGGATCCATTCAAGGTAGCACATGGCATTGTTCGTACCGAAGCGATGAACTAGGATTTATTAAAGGTAGCACGTCTCCTTGTTCCTACCCAAGCGATAAACTAGTATCAAAGCTAGTATCAGCTATTGTTTCATTCTAAACTTGGTAAACAAATATCCATTAAAACAAAATAAGATGGTGCTATAAAAGAGATTGCTCTCATAATTTTCATCTCATATACTTATATTTACTGATTCGCTCGAATCCTTCTGATAAATGTTTTAAAATGTGTGTATGTGTGGGGAGTGTATCTATATAATGAGAGATAATCGTCAAACACACATATAAATATGTACTTTTAAAATATACATGAGTGTTCTAGATATTAATTCAGCTTAGTTAAAGTTTACATGAGTGTTCATCCTGACTACGGAACAATAAACATTACTTCAAACCAGTCACCTTATTTCCGTCGATTGCAGTCTACTGACTGTGTTCCCTAACTGGTTATCAGCGGCTGAGTCTACTCCATTTTGATTTTGAGGGAATTTTCAAACCGTCATTCGTGACGAGCTTTTCGATGTCATGGTCGCCGGTTTTTCTTGAAATTAAAATCCTATTGTGACGACATATTCAATTTGTGAACCGATCCTTCTTTAAATGAAGCCACACAAATCTCTGGAGAAAATTACCATATTTCCTTCGACGTTTCGTTGGACTCGCTTTAAACTCGTTGAGCCAACAGTGAATAGTTTACATGAATCTAAAATAAACTCACCTTAATTACGTGATTGTAATGTCATTGCCACATCGGTAAAAATATTTCCTTTTACTACTTTTATTAGAAATCGGCACTAACACGGTATCTTTTGAATTTTTTTAACTAAATTAGAGATATCTGTTCATAGTTGAACATCATAAAAAGCTGCAGATGCAAGTAGTTAAGAGGGTTAATCTGGCAAACCATTCTTATAAATGCAATCCCTGTCAGTGCGACCTCTGTGCAGAAGGGTTACCGACACAAAAATGAGCTACCCATTTATTTTAAATACCTTTTGGACAAACTACCTATGTTTACATTTTGTCTCTCATATAAACCAAACTACGTCTGTTTTTCTACTGTACGATAGAATTCGACATTAAATAAACGGGCAACGATTGCTATGTCGTAAACCAAACAAAAGCTTATTGGCCACCTGATAATAGTTACCTTGTCCTTCAGAAAGAACTTTTCAATAAATGCCGGAAAACATTCGAGAAAATCTATTACGCAACAAAATTCAGAAATTGTAGCATTTCAACTTGAATGAGAAAAATTAAAATAACTTAATTTTCAGAAAAATCAGAAATTTTTCTATTAATTGCCATAATGATTTCCAGAGATTTTTCAATAACCAAAACGTTATAAGTTTTTTACTTACAGTTCTGAATTCCTGCATTCATTCAGAAATAAAAATTGACGAAACATTTCATTATTCTTAATAATTTCTCTTGAATTCTCAGCTTAAAAGTTGCATTTCCTCATTAAGTGCAATTATTTCAAATCCTGTACAGCCGGGTCAGTGTTACTTCCGAAATCAAGTCAATGAACTTGAAGCCGTTAGGTCGGATTTCATTTTGCTTCCAGCAAACAGTCAAATCTCAACGATAAAACTACAGGTGTTGTTATTAGGTGTCAGTGTGCGTGTCTATGTAACGTTTAACAAGTGCACCTCGGTCAATCTTATAAGGCCGTTAGGTAATCAAATCACCCACTTTGGCTGTTTGTTGCGTGACATCAGAGACGACGGCAAAAGTTGGCTTGATGTATGCCTTTCAAAAAAGTTTTCAAGAATATTTTACATTAAATAGCATTTAAAACAAAATAAAAAAAATAATTTCTTTAACTAAGCTGAATTAATATCTATGGAGACATTCAGACATGAACTTAAATGAACTCTTATTCCATTAACAATTCGTATCAATTATTTACAAGATTTATAAATTAGAAGTTGATAATTCTTTTCGTCTTTGTCGTTACTTTTTATTATCCAATCAAATCTTCGGCCTTTAATAACTTTGGACAAGACTTGAATTTGCATTTCGTGCATGGATGAAGGATATAAAATCTATTAGGATCACATGGTTCGTTTTCCGAACCATAATTCCGTTTTTTTTTTTTCTGGCATATAATGTTATTGATTATCTATTAGATATTACATGTATTAGTTCATTTTACATAGAGTGATTTAGTTTGATTATTATTATGATATACATTTTATTATCATTAGTTTTCACAATTTCCGTGACGTTTACAGATTGTTGTGTGTAAAAATGTAAATATTTAATCTCAGATTTTCTAACAATTTAATTTTTTGTAAAATAGAAGAAAATGCCGGAAAACTTGGCCGAAAGTAAGAGAAATTATATTTTATCAATTGACATTAGTAAAATCTGTTCCTAATAATTTCTGAAGCAAATATGAAAATTACAAAATATGAGGAAGGAAGCGTTGAATTCTAAATGGAAGATATAAAGTCTTATTTTCTGTAATTTATTCAAAACACTTTGAAGAAGAAAAAAGAATAGGGATGAAAATACTATAAAAATAAAAACACTGAAAAATATAGAAAATGGATTCAATTAATTAAAATGTCATAAAAAGTCAGAAAATAATACATCAGAAGTAAAAGAAAGAAAGACAACATTGCCTAGAGGTGAAAATAACGATAATTAGAATATCAGAAAAGCATAAACTCCTAAAAAGTCAGAATATATTTCCAAATGCAGGAGAACAAATTCCTTCTGCGCTATCTACAACCACATCATGATAAAAAAAGACTAAACTTAAATCTGATATCCTAATTCTAATAAGCTTTATTCTTAAAACCAAAACATTGAGGAAAAAAAACAAAAAATACACGAAGAAATATACAAATTTAAATAACTAATGTTAATGAATAAAAATAAAGATAATAACACACAAACACACACACACACACATATGAAGAAAAATACAGAAAAAACAAACAAAAATTTTAACATGCAATAGACCGAAACGTCCGACGTCGACTTTATATTAACATTAATACAGCATAATTGCATGTTAAAATTTTTGTTTGTTTTTTCTGTATTTTTCTTCATACTGTCGGATCTATATCCATATATTTGCTTACATACTGTCTACTGGAAATACAAACATGAATTTACTTTATAACATGGAAGACTTCAAGCTTGGACGAGAATATAAGAATCTATTGATCAAGTAAGGAAAGGATTTATTATCGAACTGTTTTTTTAGAACTGTTCCATCGTTTTTGAAATCATTTTTGATTTGCTTTGTAACGTGGAGGATTTCAAGCTTGTATGAAGATATAAGAACCTATTGATCTCTGCGTACTCATATATCAACGGAAGGGATTTCTTGAACTGTTTATATAAAATAGTTCAATCGACTTTTTTAATATTTTAATATTTGGAAATCATCTTCGAATACGTTTTCACAACATCGCCCACGTGACGACGACGTGATCATATTTAAACGGAACGCTGATCTTATATAAAAATTTCAGTTATCTGTTTGGATTAGTTGTGCTCTTATGTCCATCGTCTTTTATGTTAAATTTTTATATGTTCTAATGTTAATTATGTTTAAATGAAAATGTCCATGAAGATGGTCTTAAATAGACCGAAACGTCCGACGTCGACTTTATATTAACATTAATACAGCATAATTGCATGTTAAAATTTTTGTTTGTTTTTTCTGTATTTTTCTTCATAGTGTCGGATCTATATCCATATATTTGCTTATATATATATATATATATATATATATATATATATATATATATATATTAAAAGAAGAGAGAAACCGCAAATATTTTGGGTTATAATGTGAATTTTATATATATGCTTATATTACATTTTATTTTTTTTATATATATTTTCCAAAATAAAATATATATATATATAAAAAGTCCACATGATAACCAAAAATGTTTGCGGTTTCTCTCTTCTTTTTAGAATATACACTTTTCTCTCGTTTGAACTAATATAATCTCTTCACTATATATAAAAGTGAACATTGTGGTCAACATCTAGCGGCGACAGTGTGTCTCATGCTTAAACGCAATCGTCAGGCTATATGGAAACCTACTGCGAAAAAATGGCAACCTACTGCGGGAAAAAATCTAAGTCAGTCATTATCGAAAAGTACATGATCGCCTAAGCGTGTATCACTGACTGACAGGCTATGTCCATTCTGTTTTGGTACGAATATTTATATATATATTGGCCAGGGATGTATTATGGGTATGTCTATTGTATTATTCATACGGTTATTGGGTGGGCGGTAACAGTTCTATGGATAACGGCTATAGGGATAAAGAAAGAAGCAACATTTAAAATGGGAAGCTTTCACTGTTCAGAGATCAGTAAAAATCAGCTCCAGTTGCACCGAGAACATGACACAAATAATAAAAAAAACACAAGAAAACAACCAACAAACCAACCGCACAAATCAAAACCACGTAGAACTGTAGAGTAAAGAACGAATGCCCCTCACACGAAAATTTCTTACCGAAAATGTAATAGATCAAGCCATTGTAAAATAAGCAGATAACGAAGAAAATATATACATAGGTGTAACTGAAGGACCCTGAAAACAAAGAAACTATGCACACAAAACATCCTTTACAAATAGTATATACGCAAACAGCACAATACTTACTAAATATGAATGGAAAATTAAAAACAAATCACACTAAAAATATAATGGAAAATAAGGAAAACACCGTCAGCTTAGAACAATAAATCCAAAAACTGTAAACTCTGTCTGGAGGAGAGAATAGCTATAATTAATTTTCCAGACCAACACAAATTACTAAACGATCAAAGCTCATCTCAAAATGCAGGCACGAAAACAAATTTACACTTCTTTTATATGCCGTTTCCCTTCAGTACGTAGGCGATCATGGTCCTCCACCTTCTCCTGTCCCTCGTAGCTCTTAATGTTTTGCCTTTGTATTATTCCTCCCAGACCCTGTTCTGTCATCCACTTGTTCAAAACCATTATGTATGACACGCGTTGATTTCCCTTGTTCCTCTTTCCCTCTATCCGTCCTGTGAGTATCAGATTTTCCAGTCCCTCCTTCCTTGTTACGTATTCCTTCCTTTTTGTTTCCATTCTCTCCAAAACATTATTGTTGCTCACATGTTCAGCCCATGGTATCCTTAGCATCCTTCTGTAGAACCACATTTCTGTTGCTTCGAGTCTCTTCTACATCTTTGAGGAAATTGTCCAGCATTCGGTATCATACAGAAGGACAGATATCACGTAACAATTCAGCACTCTTTTTTTTTTTTTTTTTTGTTGTTTCCAAGAAATCTTTCCTGTCTCTTAGTACACTGCTTAGCTTTTTGAAATTTGTCTTTGGCCATCCATCTCAGTGTCGCACTTTCCATCTTCTGTTAGAACACTTTCCAGATATTTAAATTTCTGTATCTGCTTGATTTAAGTATTCCCGACCTGTAATTTGCATTCTGGGCTCATCTTTTTTGCTGATGATCATGCATTCTGGCTTCTTGTAGTTTATGATTAGTCCATTCTTCTCGCTCTCCTTCCCTACCTTTTGTAGGAAATTTTGCAGTTTCCTTTCCATGTCTGCTCTCAGCACTGTGTCATCTGTGTATCTTATATTGTTAAGATTGTGGCCGCAAATGATCAATCCTGGTAGGATTTCTAGTTCTCTCAGAATCACTTCGCTGTATTGTTTGAATAAGTGCGGCGAGAAGACATTGTCTTACAACCCTTTCTACTTTTGTATATATGCTGAACTCATTTTTTTATCCGGTTTGCTGGCTAATAAAGGCGGTTTGCTGCTAGTAGATTTCTTTTTATTATTCTAATGTATTTCCCGAATATATCAAGGTTGCTGAGCAGCTCTAACAGATCTATGTGGCGTACTTTGTCGAACGCCTTTGCGTAGTCTATAAAACGCAGGTACACGTCCTTCTGCATTTGTATTGCTCTTTCTGATAACATTCTAACCATGAATATCGCGTTCCTTTTTCTGGGGTCTTTGAGGAACCCGAACTATTCTTGCCCTATCTCTGGCCTGGTTCTGCTGCGCAATTTATTCATCAGAATACGGAAAATGTGTTTCGTTATGTAGCTCATTAGGTTGAATGTTTGGTGGAATTCGCATTCGTTTACACCTGGTTTCTTATGCAGTGCGATATATCACCACTGTTGTAGATTTCATTTATTATTTTTGTAATCTTGTCTAAGCCGAAATCATCTAAGGCTGCCAGCATCTCTATTACAATTCCATCTGGCCCTGCCGCTTTGTTTCTGTTCAATTTGGACAGTGTAGCTTCCACTTCGCTTTTTAGTATTTCCGGTTCGTCGGTATTTCTGTGTATTGCCGGTTATTCTCTTTTGTTGTGGAAGAGTTCTCCAATATATTCATTTCAGCACTGAAGAATGTTTTCTTTCTCAAATTGAGCGTTACATCATTGGCTTTTATGCAGCCTGTTGATGAGCATGTCTTCTATCCTGTTAATTCCCTTATTTTTTAATGTATATCTCTTTTATCTATGATATATCATTCTCTCTATTTCGGAACAGTTTTTGTTGAGCCATTCTTATTTGGCCTGCTTGCATTTGTTCCTGATTTCAGGATGTAATTTTCTGTATTCCGTTCCATGTATTGGCATTGTTTTCTGTCTCCTTTGCATCATATTGTGAATCTCATTTGTGATTCATTCGTTTTTTCTTCTTCGTCAATTCTCCTCTGGGATAATGTCGTTTACTGATTTCACTAAAGCTTATTTTAGACTGTCCTATTTTGAGTTTCCATTTCCATTTTGTCCATCATATCTTCTTTTCACACTATCCATATATTTTCCCTTCAGGTTCGGGTTGTTCAGGAGTCTGTTGTATTGCAATTTGGCGCTGCTTTATGTTTCTTCAGTTTCCGTAATTTCATTTTTAGTTTGCATATATAACAGGGCGGTGGTCGCTTCCGCAGTCGGCACTTGGATAGGTTTTGCATTGAACAACTGGATTCCTGAATCTTTTGTAGATATTTATATAGTCAATTCGGCTTTTAGTTTCTCCTCCTTGGCATCTCCATGTCTATAATCGTCTTGGATGTTCTTGGAAACAGGTGTTGGCTATTACCTGGTCATTGGCCGTGCACCATTTGACCCATTTTTCTCCGCGTTTGTTGCGGGTTCCTAGTTCAAATTTACTAGCTCTCTTCTCTTCCTTATCATTGCCTACTTTGGCATTCAGGTCTCCCATGATAGTTATAACTTCTTGTGGTTTGCACTGAGCCTTGGTGCTGTATAGCATTGAGTAGAAAGATTCGATTTCTTCTTCCGTACATTGTGCTGTCGGTGCATACAATATTATATTAGATATGTTGAAAGGATTTCCTTTCATTTTAACTACAAGAATTCTTTCAGATAGCTGGCAGCATCCCAAAACGCATTTCTTGATGTCTTGATCTAGTATCAATCTAACTCCTTTTTCACTTTCTCTCCGCCTGCACATATAATACTGTGGCTGTCATTGTAGTTTGGCCATTAGTTTCACATACATCTAAAATGTTGACATTTAACCTACTCATCTCCTGTTTTACATTTTCCAAATGGCTACAGTTGTTTAACTTTCTAACGTTCAATGTCCCGAGAGTTATTTTTTGTTTGATGCGAACAGTCGCTGGGTGATGGTGCGATGACACCTATCGCTCATGTCGCTTCTCCGGGCGGGAGATAAGTTCCGAGGAATTTGATCCTCTTTACGTCATTTACGTAAACAGTCACTGGATGACGGCCAGGTGACACCTGTTGCATATGCCGGTCCTTACCAGGCGTGGAGTTAATTCCCATAAACTTAACCTCCTTCACGCCGTTAGGTTTCATAATGTGTTTGTTAACTGCTATGATATATGTTGTGATAAATGCTGGAGTGGTTTTCTGTTGCATTCTCCACGGTTGTTTATTGAGACACTGCCTCCAGTTAAATGGCCGTGAACTCATCGAGAGATCTTTCGCATTTTGTTAGGTTTTATTTTTCGTCCTACTGGGTTGCTAACAACCCACCTCCCTCGCTGGCTTCCCTCATCAGTTATCGAGGAAAGGGTTGCCGGAGTTAGTAAGGTGAAAGAAGATAGTTAAATAATTATTAAGTTTTAACTTAGTATCAGCCGAATACCCACTCTTTTTAACAGCGTTCTCATAATCTTATAGTCATCATCATCGCCTTGATTTTGGAAATCGAAGGTGCGGATCCGAATGCAGAAGCCACAATAAATCTCTTCCACAATGGTCTGTCAACGACAACCATCATCAATTCTGTTATAGACATGCCTGTCCATTGTTTGACATTGTTCAACCAGTTTTTGCGTTGACGACCTCTCCTATATCCACCTTCAACGGTGTCTTGTATGATGGTCTTGCACAGGCTGCAGCGCCTAGTAATGTGTCCAAATCACGTCATTTTTCTGCGTTTGACAGTGTCGAGAAGAGGTTACTGTTGGCCCACAAAACTTTCACACCTTTTTCGCACAAACTCATTGGTTTTATATTCCAAATACAAGATGCCAAGGAGTATTCTCATGCATTTGTTCTCAAATCTTGGATCCTTCTCTCTGTTTCTGCAAAAAGTATCCACGTTTCACATCCATATAGGAGAATGGAGACTACCAGCGATTTATACAGTCTGTACTTTATTTGAAAGCTGATATTGCTCCTCCATATTCTTGTCAATTTGGTCATCGCTGCCATCGCTGCGGCAATCCATGTGCGAATTTCCTAGTTGCAGGTATCAACTTTAGACAAGATTGCTCCAAAGTATTTACAACTGGACACTTCCTCCAGTGAATTCCCGTTCATGGTAATGTTGTCACAGATAGTATTGTTTGTGCTGTTCACCATTACTTTGGATTTCTTGGAGCTCCACCAAATAAAGCATCATTAAATGTTGCGAACCCAATCAATTAACATTCAATTAACTGACACGTTACTACGAAAGTATATATATATATATATATATATATATATATATATATATACACGTCCAAGAAAAATTAGGAAGATATTGGAAATAACACTGAAAACATTAAATTAAAGCAAACCTCAGATTCCACAGTAATTGAATTCGCCCATTTCAAAACCAGATTGTTCATATGGTGAACAGTTGACAAAAAGTAGTGAAATCTCGAATATAAGAGTTGACGCCATATAGTTGGGATTGAAATAAAAAAATTCTCCCGGTTAAGACCAAAAGAGTGCGTGTGGTGTTGGGCAGCTCGGCCTTCTTCCCTTTGGAGGGGGCGTGTCGGTTGTACATTTTCATTTTTTTTTTTTTTATCTTTCTTTAAATAAGAAATAAAAGAAAAATTCCAACTATTTAGTTGTTTTCAAATAATCCCGGAGTCTGGAAGTATACGTTCAAGGTAGAAAGATATTCTTAAAAATCGAGAACTAAAAACGATCAAGAAAATAAAAATGAATAAAATAAAATGAAAATGAATGAATAAAAATAATTAAATAAGTAAAATAAATTAATCCAAATCAATAAATAAGTAAATAAATTAACTAAATAATAAATAAATTAATAAACTACGAATGCAGTCATAAACACAAATAAACCTACTAATAACAATCAACAACAAATATCAAAGCAATCAATAATATAGTTAACAAACAATACCATAAATTAGCCACAAAACTGCATTCGAATCCACAATTATTTCCACTCAATAACTCCTAGAATAATTCGTAACATAACCGTTACCGCCCACCAAATAACCGTTAGATTAATAAAATAGGCCTACCTAAAATGCATCATTGGCTAAAATATATAAATAGTCAACCCGAAAAACAGCGCACATGACCTGAGGACTGCGTTTAAGCATGAAAAAGACTGTCACCGCTGGGTGTTAACCTCAATGTCCACTTTTATATTTATGTACATTTTATCCCTGATATAGAACACTCTAACTTATAAATATAGCATATCTTTAAATTATATATATATATATATATATATATATATATATATATATATAAGGTGTCCATAAAGCCACTTTACAATTTTAAAAATATATTACAAAAGCAATTGATGAAATATCTTAATCAGATTTGTTCTATATACTCCGTTGTTACCAAAGTTTTTAATTCCATTTGTGTATTTCAGATATCCTGCTGACGAATGAGGTGCTGTTAAATGAACCCTTAATATTTCTAAACCGGTGGATTGGAGAAGATGCCCCAATTCCCCGGCCAATTCGTTCACCAGATATCTCTCCCCTGGACTTCTTTCTATTCGGTTATGTTAAAGGTACGAGTATCGAACAAAGATGCGGAACATCACTGATCTAAAGCAAAAGATCACTGATGCCATTGCCACCATGGAGGAGACTATGCTACAGCGAACGTGGAAAGAAATCAAATATCACCTTGATGTGCTTCGTGCTACTAATCTTGCTCATGTTATTAGTAATATATAGTGTATTAAATTAGTAAAAAAAAAAGAATTTAATATCTACTCCTCATTTTGTAACAATTTCCACATATTTGTCTGTTTATTTGCTTTTGCAATATTTTTTTTAAATTGTAAAGAGATTTTATGGACACTTTATATATATATATATATATATATATATATATATATATATATATATAAGAAATATAGTCTTAAGGTGTGCTATATTTATGGGATAAAGTGCTCGATATCAGAGATAGAGCGTGTGTAAATATAAAAGTGAACATAGAAGTCAACACTTAGAGGGGACAGTCTGTTTCATGCTATATGCAAACGTCAGGCCACGTGTGCTGTTACTTTTCTCTGCTATTTATACATACACGGGTTAGTGGTGCATTGTGGGTAGTCTATTATGGCGGTTATTTTACCGTAAGTCGTTTATTTAAAAACGAAAGGAAGCTAAAACAATCGCTCAAAAGTTAGACCTAGATGACCGAATAAGTTGTATTAGCAAGGCACAATCCTTTATCACACTAAAAGACCATAAAGAAAATTTCAAAACCAACCCTGCATAGTAGACTCATAAACCCAGCCAAAAGCGATCTAGGTAAAATAAGTAAAATGATACTAGAAAGAATTAATTCTGAACTTAGGAAGAAGTTAGGAGTAAACCAGTGGAAAAATACAAAAACAACTATTGACTGGTTCCACAGCATAAATAGCAAACAAAATTGCCAATTCCTACAATTAGACATAAAAGAATTTTACCCATCCATAACAGAACGCATGTTAGATAAGGCCATCAACTTAGCTCAGGAACAAATAATAATAAAACCAAGCGAAATCAACATCATTAAGCACTCCCGTAAATCATTATTATTCCACAATGAAGAAGCATGGATAAAGAAAGATGGGATATTTGACACTACAATGGGAAGCTTTGACGGTGCCAAGATATGCGAAATCATAGGTATTTACTTACTACACGAACTGAGCAAAATAATAGATAGAAATGACACAGGACTCTACAGGGACGGCGGTCTCATAATCTTAAGAAACTGTAACAAACAAAACACAGACAAAACTAGAAAAGCAATAATAAAGATTTTTAAAAACAACGGATTCGAAATAGATATAAAAACTAACCTAAACGAAGTAGATTTTCTAGATGTTACCTTCAACCTAACAAAAGGCACATATAAACCATATAGAAAACCTAATGATAAACCACTCTACATACACACATCTTCCAAGCACCCGCCTTCTATACTCAAACAGATACCAAAATCGATTAACCGCAGGCTTTCCGACAATTCCTCCAATGAATCCATATTTAACATAGCTAAGAAAGACTATGAAACAGCCCTAAAAGATAGCGGATTCCCAGCAACACTCACATACTCACCACAAAACACAAAAAAGGCCAACAGGAGAAGAAATATCATATGGTTCAACCCACCGTACAGCAAAAACGTAAAAACAAACGTAGGAAAAGTATTCTTCAAACTCTTACACAAACACTTCCCGGAATCAAGCACCCTACACAAAATATTCAACAAAAACACAGTAAAAATCAGCTACAGCTGCACCGAGAACATGGCACAAATAATAAAAAAGCACAACAGGAAAATTATCAACAAACCACACGAACAAATTAAACCCACGTGAAACTGCAGAATAAAGAACGAATGTCCCTTAAACGGAAATTGTTTACAAAACAACGTAATATACCAAGCCACGATAAAATCAACAGATAATAAAGAAAAAGTATACATAGGAGTAACTGAAGGACCCTGGAAACAAAGAAATTATACACACAAAACATCTTTCACAAATAGTAAATATGCGAACAGTACAATGCTTTCTAAGTATATCTGGGAAATTAAAAACAAAACCCACATCACGCCAAAAATATCTTGGAAAATAAGGAAAAGATCACCAGCCTACAACAACCAACCAAAAACTTGCAAACTTTGCTTGGAGGAAAAAAATAGCTATCATTACTTTCCCAGACCAAAATAAATTATTCAATAAAAGATCCGAGCTCATCTCAAAATGCAGACATGAAAACAAATTTTTACTACGTTACTTAAAAATTGAAAACGGAAAAAAAAAACAAATAAATAAACAAGTAAACAAAATAACAATAAAATAAGCAAAATTAATTAATCCAAACAAATTACCAAATCACACCTGTTAGAATAGACGAAATAGAATAATAATAATAATAACAAAAAAAAAAAAAAACGAACCTAAATAAATAAAGTAAATAATAAACAAAGTAGTAAACCATTACGACCAAAATATTAGTTAGAGTAAAAAATCAAAACCAAAAAGTCGGACGAAAAAAATAGCTCTAACTGTTATATAACGATAAAAAATAAATAAATAAATAAAATAAAATAAAATTAAAAAACAAATAAATAAATACTACGTTACTTAAAAATCGAAAACCGAAACGAGAAAAAATATAGAAGTAAAATAAATTGACCTAAATTCATCCAAGTAAATAAATAAACTAACCAATCCCGATAAAGTTACCGTTAGAAAAAACAAATAAAGATAATCAACCCAAATAAACACAAATTAAAAACTGTTTCTGCCAAAATAATAGTTAGAATAAAACTACAACAACCAACCCCCAAACGGAACAAATAGCTTTAATTAAATTCTCAAACCAAAACAAAGCTATTAAATAAGTGATATAAACAATTTTTTTTAAATAAACGACTTCCGGTAAAATAACCGCCATAATAGACTACCCACAATGCACCACTGACCCGTATATGTATAAATAGCCGAGAAAAATAACAGCACACGTGGCCTGACGATTGCATATAGCATGAAACAGACTGTCGCCTCTAAGTGTTGACTTCTATGTTCACTTTTATATATATATATATATATATATATATATATATTAGCGGCATGGAGGTCATATGTATAAGAAAAAATAGCCTATTTACACACTCCAACATGTGTGCGTGTGTTTGTGTTAGTGTGTGTATTAAGGAAAAAGACAATAGGAAAACTATTGTTTTAGCCGACGCGCTTCGTCCCATGTGGACTTTTTCTGAGAAATCTTTACACACACACACACGCACGCACACAGGTTGCGATGGATACATTGTCGTCTAAATTACACAAAAATGAAAATAACACTGACATCTTATTTTAAGAGATATATTTACCAAAATTACACAATAATATCTTGAAATAGTGAAGGTTTCATTTATTCAATAAAGCTGCCGTTGGCTTCAACCATGGCCTTCAGACGACTTCGGAATCTCCTGCAACTTTCTCGCCGGTCACCTTGGTTGGTGAATGCTGCCATAATCCTTGCCTTCAGTTCATCTTTGGTGTTACAAGCAGTTTTGTTAGTCTCTCGTCAAACTGGGCGACACACACAATAATCAGTGTAGTCTGTGGAGTTAGGTGGCCAGATATAAGGGGTGATGCGGTCGCAGAAATTGTCTAACAGCAATGACTGGATTCTCCTGCTTGTGTAGCATGGTGCAGAGCCCTATTGTCAGACACAGGATCTTCTATCTGCCTCCCTCTTGACTCGGGGCAGCACTACCTCTTCAAGGCACTTGACGTAGGCCTCAGTGTTGAGTCTGAGGCCCTGGGGAAAGATAAATAGAGGCATAACTACGCTATCACGAGTGATCCCTCCAAACACCATGATATTGACTGGATATATCATCCAACTCTTTCTGAATTCTTTGAACTCTTCTTGACACCCCAAAACACTGAAATGCTCGTGTTGTAGTTTCCCGCGTGAATGCCAAGCAGTACAGCATGCCGTTTCCAAATTTCTGGCGGAGTGAAATAAGTCATGATGGTCTTTTTCTCTCAGACGGTTCCCAACTGACCTATTGTACTGTGCAGTCAACAAAATAAAAGAACAACGCGCATGCGCGAGATCAAAAATATAAAATGGCGACAATTTACCCATCCCACTATATGAGTGTCTATGTATGTATGTATGTATATATGTATGTATGTATGTATACGTGTTTGTAAGATAATAAAAAAAAATCAAAAATGTTTCTTTTCTCTAGTGAATAGAGTGTCAATAGGTTTTTCAGTTATAAACTATTGATATCGATTATATTGGTAGTATCGATTATATTAGTATTATTGCTTAATGTCGATTATATTTATAATAACAATTGTATTGGTAGTTTTGTAAAATTATAGGTGGTATTGCTTTTATTCGCAGTTGTTCGACTGGACAACTTCGACTGCAATGTACTATTTGATGCATTTCAGCATATAACCATGGATTTCTTTAAAATTAAAATAATGGGATTATCTTATGCAACTGGGATAGAAGTGAGGAGAAAAAACTGGAGGAGTTAAAGTAGGAACGGAGTAGTGACAGCGGTGGGGATGGGAGTGGATGCTAATGAGAGTGTTTAGAATAATATGGATGAAAATGAGAGCGAATAGTACGGAGGTGTGACAGCAGTGGAATACAGTATAAAAGACAGATGAGTTGGCGATATGGATGAGGAACCAATGATGAACCACTGAAGATAGGGAATATGTATAGAGTGGAAAGTGATATGGATAAGGACGGAGTTGGGAACATTGTTGAAGATAGCGGCCCAGTGATGCGCGTACGGATGAGGATGGGGATGAGGCTGACAATGTGAAGATCGGTGAGCACTTTCAGTGAAATGAACGGTAATAAAGATGGAGTGGTGATAGAAATAGGTATAAAGCGATGTTTTTGGAGGGCGGATATGGAGAGGCGCTGGGGGTAAGCTATAATGACGGAGAGGATAATCCATAGGGTTGGAGGGATACATCATTTAAGTTTTCGGTTGACGGCGATTGGGACAATAGAACTGGATAGGGAAGCAGACGAGAAATGATGAGGATAGAGAAGGGAGAAAGATTGGGATGGAGAAAATAGAAATGGGAACGATCGACGACGATGGTGTATAGAAGAGATAGGGATTGAGGGCCAAATATCATGATTGATGGAGAATAACGACCTGAACGTGAGGACTGCGATGATGATGGAGGATCGAGAGATCTGTAAAGGTCAGCAATGGAGTCGGGGTTCATTGCTATGGAGGGTTCGACAAGGGTGGTGAGAGAGGAGCAATGGGAATATAAGAGGAAAACGGAATGGTTTGGTAGATGGATAGGCATCACGAACAAACTACTGGGGGAATTAATGTAGACGGAACTGAGAATGATGAGGATAGAGAGGGATAGCATTTGAAATGGAGGAAATTGAAAGGGGGAGGCTGCGTTAGGGATGGAATGATTGATTTGAATGAAAAAGGAGAGCGGTGAGGATAAAATGGAAAATGATAGAAATAAATAGGAATGTATGAGGGGACAACAGTGTGGATAAAAGGTAAGTGATGAAATAAGGGACCAATGTGTCTGCAAGGATGATTGCGATAGCGATAAGGGAGCGATGTGAATATGCTGATAATTGTGGAGGACAATAATGGAGGACATAGAGATGAGAGTCAACAATAGAGATAGAGGGTGACAAATGATGTACAAAGATCAATATGGACAGAGTAGGGCTCAGCGATGAGGATAGAAAGGACGATGTAGACGGGAAGGAGAGTATGGGGAAAATCAGTGTGAATAGTAGTGGGCAGCAATGGATGTTTAAGCGATAGCGATAAGAACAATGGAATATGACGGTATAGGAGGGAATGATGAGGATAAAAAATGATGAGTATAGAATAGAGTAGAGGAGTGGGGGGGAATAGATGAAATGGAGGGGGAGGTTTATGGAATGGATCGAAGTAGGTGAGTGATGGGAATGGTGGAGATGAACGATGACTATAAATGTTAGTGAGAAAGAATACAATGAATGAGGAGTGAGGTAAAAGAAAAGAGAGAAACGATATGGATGGATAAGGAGAGAAATTGAGATGACGGATGAAGAGAGCGATGTTGGTGGATGCGAGAAAAGCGATAATATGATAAAAATTGAAGCCAAATGTGGTAAATAAGATGGCTGCTTTTAATTTCTTTATTAGTGTAAGAAAACATTAAAAAAATCTTTCATAGAAGTTTTGTTTCTTTCAACTTTTCTCGGACAGAATCTTTCGGACGTGTTTCGAAATAACAACTTTTACAGTTTGAAATTTCACTTTCTTTGGAAGAAGAATACAATTTGTAAATGCGCTTCATACAAATGTAAGTTGCAAAAAGTCGGCGAGATTCGGTAAATGACGTGTGTTTTCCGAAAGCACTCCTGTAGATTTGAGTGTAATGTGTGTGCACGAAACCAACTCTTTGTGATATTAGACGCTTCACTGATTCTCTTTGCTCTTCCTTTGTCGACGCGACTCACTGAAATGGCCGGCCCAATTACAGAAATGCAAACACAAGGGGTCGATTTGAATGGACAATAAATTTCGAATTCTATTTCAAAGCTGTCCGACCGAACAGGGACGCTGGCCGACACCCGAGTATTTGTTCGGCGCCGGATGTCTTCAAATAAAGGGTTTTTTTATTGTAGGCCAAGCGAGTCAAAATTAGTGCGTGTTTACTCTTCACTTGGTCTTTGTGTTTCAAGTCAGATGCTAAGTTCCTTTCTTATTTGTGTGTGTGTGTGTGTGTGTGTGTGTGTGCGCCGATTGTGCAAACGCACTGCCTTTTTCTTGGAAGACTTGGAAGGAGGTTAAATGAGTTGAGGTTTTAATGTATAGAAACAGCGAGACGGTTTCAATTCAGCTTGATCATTCGTCTTTTAGAAAGGCGTTATGAAAGAAGAGGGATCTCAAAATCTCAACCTATGTGAACAAGTCCTCCCCAACTCCAACTGATGCAGGCTTTTTGCTCATTTTTAATGAAAAGATTTATCTTTACTAGAATGTGACGTGCAGGGGTTTAGTGATGTTTGGTGATACCCGGGGCCAATTCCTTGATTGTATTTCCCTAAGACTCAATTAGGGGGGGGGCATATAGGGCTTAATACTAAGAAATGTGAGTAAGGAAGACATTATGTAAAAACTGATGAAACATGAAATAAACACTTTATTCAAATTAAATATAAAGTGAATTTTTATTTCACTATTTGATTGACCCACATTCTGCATGCAACTGCATGTGATACCAGTTTTTCATTTCCTCATGATCAGAAAAACATCGATGAATATTATTGACTTAGAAATTACTGTGATGAATATGAATAATGAATGCCAAACGAGAAAAATGATGGGCGTAGACAGTGGATATTTATGTAGACCAGTGGTTCCTAAACTTTTTTAAGTCATGACCCAACGAAGCATCTCTAAAACCATGGTACCGCCCACCCCACGCTATGACATTTAATTCTTAATATTTAAAAAGTGAACTCCTATTCAGTTGAAGGAAGCCGAAAAGCTTATTAACTTAAGAACTTGAGGCTGCATATGCATATTATCATTTAATTTTAGAATTTTACACTATTTATAAAGATATTATTGTGTTACTAGTATAAATATATATTATGTACAGTATATACGTAATTACACATGTACATACATATGCTATAATATTTACATATATACATACTGTATATGCACTATATGTATTAACACGCACACGCTCTCTTACTCGCACAGACTCACTAGAAAAAAATCACAAATAATAACTCATTCTCGAATTGACCCCCCCCCTTAAAAATCAAATCCCCATCCCATGAGGTGTGCGCCCCACCTTGGGATCCTCGACTGTAGACATTTGTTCAAACATTTGGACATGTCTTAACCCTGCCCTGGACGAACACGAATTGCTTGCAACTATGAACAAAACTTTTAATGGGTTATAACTTTCAGAAAGTATTAAATTATACTTATCTCTTGACTCTCCTTGAAAACTAGCAAACACCCTCACAAGTTCATTACTACCCAGAGATCCGGTAAAAAATGAACTGGGATAATAACTGCCGATTCAGTGCTATTCTGGAATTAAATGAGAAGAAAGACAATATTTCATACACAGATAAAAATAAAATCTGGATTCTTTTAGACTGTAAAATAAAAAAATAGGAATGTAATGTAATAATAGAGAGAACAACATGAAGAGAGATTTTTGTTCAAAGGATTTGCGGTTTCGATGACAATCGAAGCTTTTTTCTTGTTCAACAAAATAATATTGATAATATACAGTTTAAAACAAAATTTAATTTCTTATGTTTATTAATATTAAGTGAATTTGCCAGTTGTAAAAAGTCATAGTTTTTGAAAATTTCATGGGAAGTAACCTATCAATATCGGAATTTTAATTTAGAGCTTTAATTAGTATTTATTTAATGCAAATATCTTAGTCTCCTCGAACTCGATGACATACCGGAATGACCCTCTGGGAATTTTAGACAAGATATTCAAGAAAAGGGAAAAATAGGGTATTCAATTATACATAACACTTCCATAATTCAGTCATTAAGCATTAAGAGTATAATCGATATATATATATAATTTGAATTGTGTGTATTTAGGCAGCATTTTTTCATTGATGCATGTTTCATTAAATAATATAGACAAGTGTTGTCTATTTATTTCATGTAAATTCTTTTCATATCAAATGTTGTTATTAAGTAGATATATATTTACAGATTATAATTTCCAAAGCTTCTTACAAACTAACGAACAACACTATATAAAACAATACAATTTTTGTCAATAATAACACTGTAAATCAAATCTACGGAAGACCGGGAGTATCATGTGTGCAATAAAAAAACGTAACGTGGATTGAGTTTCTGTCTAGTATTTAACTTAAATACTGAATATAATTATTTGTTATTTCTTTAATTGTAATAGATTTTTACATTTAAGCTGTTAAAATATTATAAAATTAGTTAAAAGCCGCATTCACTTTCGTAAATGTCCTTTTGAGATATAGATTTATTTTAAGTTAATTTGATTTTTCAATTTCAACTGAGAAAGGTACCTACAAGTATCAGTATCACCTTATGAAATTAAATTTGTATTTTATGTACACTTCTGATAAAATTTCATAAGAAAGTTACCTATAAATTAATTAGATATCTTGAAATTTAATCTCACTCTCAACAGTCTTATTTTAATTTCTTTATAATATATTTTCCATAAAGCATCGTAAACGTAAAGGTGAAAGTTATGTACAAAAAAAAAAAATTAAAAAATTAGAGCGCTGAAAGTTTTCCTTAAAAATAACGAGGTAAATAATTTGTTCACTTAAATCTAAATAACTTCACTTCTCTCCTTCCGTAGAAGGAATTATCCTCACGTAAGCTATCAAAACGTCATGAATGTCTTTCGTCACCTTGTCAAGTGACGCGAAAGGTTATGACCTGCTTTGTTTTATTTTCAAACTACGTCTTTTCGGCGCAGAAACTAAGTTAAGCTTGGTTCAAAATATTTTAAATAAACATTATAATTTCTGATTTTCTTAAAATAAGTTTTGAAAAAATTATAATTGATTTTTAAAAGAATTTCAAACTGAGATTTTCATTTTTTTTAAATAAATTGGTAAAAATAGTTGACATGATCGATTATCTGTCAATTTTGCTGACTAAAAAAAAAGATTTTTAACGAAAATTTTGGATGTGCTAGGAACGATTACAAAATGTAAAAGAAATACCCGAAAAATACTTTGATCTTTCCTCTTAATAATAACATAAACATTTAGATGATAAAGTTTTGTTTTCGTCAAGTTTGGCGTCTTTTTCGTCATGCTATACTCTTTTTAATGATCTCATGAAAGTACCTATGTACTTATGTAAATCGAAAGCTTAGATAAGATTAAAAAATATGTATCAATATTGTGAATTTCTTTCGTCTTTCGATGATAATGTTATTAAGCTTATCAGACGATATGAAAAGAATTTACATAAAATATAAAATAAATAAACAACACTTGTCTATATTATTTAATGAAACATGCATCAATATAATATATATATATATATATATATATATATATATATATATATATATATATATATATATATATATATATATCACAATTAATTGATCATTATTAATTATGATATGTGTAATTCAAAAGAAAATCAAAATATATCGACAATAGTTAAAAAGTTTTTAAAGTCCCTTAACTTTTCGCTTGCGTGATCTCACGTAGACATTTGATAGAATCGTTCGAAGCCCTGCTTGATCTTTCTGGCCTGATTTTGTTGACTTTGCTTAACTCACCTCAGATTTTGGTTTGCTTCATCCCGTCGTAACTCAACAGTAACAACAATCACAACAACAACAAAAGGGACATTTAATTTCTACTCAGCAACAGAGAAACCTTTGATAGTGAGCTTGATCTCCTTGAAACCCGATTGAAGATATCAAATATTCTCTTCGACACCCGATAGCCAGCCTTTAACAATTTCACTTCCGATCAAGACGTTCCCCGGCGGGATGAAGACCACACTTGTTGTGTCTTTGTGGGGATCACCTTACCTTTTAATAAACGTTGTTAACCAATGAAAATGAAAGTCTCTATGAATCTTGTCTCTCACACAATCAGTTTTGATTTAGTTCACTCTGAATTAACTCTTGAAAATATATTACATAATTTTTCAACTGCATAAAACAATTCATTTCCGAAAATATAAAGTTGAAAACAGAAGAATTTTAAAGAAGATGAAACCAAAATTTTATTTGTCATGAACACAATTTATTTATCAGATTTGGAGTTGGGTTGTTATTTCTTAGAAGCCGAATTAAGAACGTATATCTCACTAAAAATCTAAATTTTACTTCTATTAATAAAAATTCTCTATAAAAATTTGTCAAAATAATTCTTAAGATTTAGTCTTCACACAAAATGGATCCAAAAAGAAAGAAAAAATTCTAGTTATTCAAGATCTAATGAATATTATGCCATGCTTTTTTCTAACCATTTTTTGTGTGTGTTATGCTTATGTTTTATGAAATTTAATGCTATGAATAAACATAGAGGAAATAATATAAAAATTGATGTAAATGTAAAGCATTTATCAAATCTCTTTAGATTTGCCATAGAAATCTCCAAAAGCATGGAATCGCTCGAATATATATCGAAAAAGAATGGTCTTCTTGGCACCCTTTTTGCTGAATCTAATTTTCTTGTAATAATAGTTGCCACCCCTTCCTTTTTGGTATATTTTCTCTCTCTCTCTCTCTCTCTCTCTCTCTCTCTCTCTCGTATCTGTGTGTGGGGGTGAGTGGGAGAGAATAACTCCAAGAGAAACTAAGAAGGAATTTGGCATGAATATTGACCTTCTTTCTTTTTTTTTTTCCTGTTTCGGTGCGTTGTTTGGAATTGTTCTTGGTTAAGGAACTTGAAAGCATCTGATTCGAGAAAGAAATAAGTCTGCCAATTGGACACAAATAAAAAAAGGTGAATTTGTTTTGTTTCATTATCAATTGTGCGTGAAAATGAAAAATCTGAGTTGCTTTTGGTTAAGCGTCAATGATTCTTAATTAAGAACATCACTTCCAACAGTTATATTCCGTTTATTACTATTATTATTTACCTAAATAGAAGAAAAGAGAATGTTTGTACTACAGTAGTAGTATTAGTAGTGGTAGTAATAGTAGTAGTAGTAGTAGTAGTAGTAGTAGTAGTAGTAGTAGTAGTAGTAGGGATTACCATGTAAGTTCTGGCATTTATTATGATGATTATTATTATTTAGAATTCCATCTGTTCTTCGAATAAACAGAAAAATTAAATTAACACTGATTACTTGTCAAGTTTCTTTCGTGGAAATTGTTTCACTGTAAAAAAAAAAAAATAAATTCAGTGTTCTTAAATACAATCTTTTTCGTAATTGCCTAATATTATTTCCTTTCTCGGCCAGGACATTCTTGATCTGCTAAGAACACAAGACTGAATTATGCGAAGCGAACAGTTTATTGACTTTCCCAAAGGCGTTGAAAGTGATTTTAAATACCTGTGATATATTCATGATAAGCCACAGACGGCAATGGTATATATTCATCATGTCAAGCCGACCCAAACGGGAGAAATTAACTAAGGGCCTGTTCGCTGTCGAACAGAAATGCCGAGTCAAAGAATCTTCACTACTATTAATATAATAGTGTTGTGGATCCCGAGATGAAATCCGGTCTCAAATGAATGACAAAAGCAGGAATGAAATATAGCAAATAAATGTATTGACGTAATAATACAATTGGTAATACGGTTAGTAGATCCAGAAATGCAGTTAGTAGCAATAATAATATATATACAGTCTGGGAAATTCAGTATCGAAGTAGGACTTCCTTCTGAGTCTACGTGCTCGCAACTGTGACTCCTACAAAGCGGTTACCTCACTATCTCACTGTATCACTTCCGACTTCCGGGTATTCACCAACAGTAGTACAAGTACACACTGGGCGAGTCCACTTGTATGAAAAAGGGGTGAACCCCATAACAAATAGAAACAAAGCCGTAGAAAACGAATAGATCTATCAAAATGTTACTGAAATAGCATAGGTACAACGTTTCCTGAATTCATATAACAAACAAGTAGAAAAAATTTAAATATCTGGGAAGTGTTCTAACAGAGGACGGAAAGTGCGACACTTAGATCCAAAGACATATTGGGATTGCCAAAGATGCATTCTAAAAGCTAAGCAGTGTATTAAGAGACAGAAAAAATTCGTTAGAAACAAAGAGTACTGAACTGTTACGTGGTATCTGTGCTCCTATATGGCACTGAATGCTGAACGATCTCCATAAAGATGAAGAGACTTGAAGCAACAGAAACGTGGCTCTACAGAAAGATGCTGAGGATATCATGAGCAACAACGAGGTTTTAAAGAAAATGGAACCAAAAAGGAAACTTATACTTAACATCAGGAAGAGGCAGCTGAAATTGCTGGGGCGCGTAATGAGGAAGGAGAGCTTGGAAAATTTGACACTGACAGGAGAGACAGAGGGAAATTACTGATAGAGGAAAGCAGCGCGTAACATACTCGATAAGCTCAAGTAAATGGATGGTAGAACAGGATTTAGGAAAAAAAAAACAAAAAGACAAAACTTATTAAGAGTTACAAGGGACAGGAAGATGTGGAGGACCATGATCGCACACGTCCTGAAGGGACAGAGCACATAAAAGAATAAGAAAAGTGGCGATCTTGTACAAATATCCTCAAAATAGGATTGACTTGAATCATAAACAAATTTATATATTCCAATAAGACTTAGAATAAAATCTATGGTTGCAAAAGAATAAATCCTCCCCACATAAATCAATTTTAATTCAAGAAAAATTGCCAGAAATAATGAGTTTTAGAGTTTCTGCCTTTCTTGAAACTATTCTTTAAAATATCTTCTAGAGCAAAAATTCAATTATTATAGTATTTTTTTCTCTTTTTTGAAGGCAACCAAATCTTTAATTTGCTCTAAATGATTCGATATTTCATTTATTTTTCTCTGTATTCTTTTGAATTGTTGTTTTTAATTTTCTTTAGAAAAGTTGCCATTTGTTCGTAATTGAGTAGAGTATAAAAGCGTTCCAAAACTAAAATGGACAGTTTGAAGAAAAAGATTAAAGAAGCTTAATCCAAAATAGTTTAAGGGCTGAAACTGAATTAAAAGAATCGGTCAGATCTCATCACTGAAAATTCTTCCCGTTTCATCCTCTTAAATGTCTTCTCTCGCTCTTAGACATCGCTTGAGGATAAGAGCTGCCTTGCATATTGATGGGTCGCGTCGGCTGTGCTTCGCTGATGACAACAGAAAAAATAAATAAAAAAAAAAAAAAGAAAAAGAGGATAAGCAAAAAAAAAAAAAAAAAAAAGCGAAGAGTAATAAACGAACGGAAACACGCATTGCCGGACGAGAATTTGTTACCATTTTTCAGAATTATTTCAACAACTGATTTTTTCGCGACCACTCTCTTATCTGCAATGATAAAATGTAGTCGACTGAGAAGGCCGTGTCCAAACAACATTACACATGAAACAAAACTGAAACGCACGGGCCAACATCGGTTCAAATACATTTTTCCAGATCTTGGCAGCAATATCTGATTACGGGCCACCTGCTCGGGACAAAATATTTGGTTTCCGCGCACTTGTTTGACAACGCTGGAAGCAAGGTGGTCCACTGCAGAACAGGTTAAATAAACGTAAACAGTTTAATTGTGTTCACATCATGGTTACCGGACAATTTATAGATACATGACTAGAATGTTAAATCCTTGCTTATTGTCGAATTAAAGCTGTGGACAGGGAAGGGTGTAATAATACGTCTAGATACACAGGCTTAGGCCAGCCCCGTCCCACTATGCTTATGAAGGACATGAAAAATCGGAATAGGGTCATTGAAGAGGTCAAATAAAAGTGATATGGAAGTCGACAAACGGAAGGGGAATGCGAGGGATAAAAGAGTGAAAGGGTGTGTGTGTGCGCGCGCATGCGCGTGTGTGTGTGTGTGTGTGCATGAACAGCAGGAAAAGGGTGGGTGGGAAAGGATGTCATGCCTGTGGCTGTTATAATAATAATAATAATAACAATGGATAAAACATTAAGAAGAGTACATTACTTCAAAAAATATTTGCGGAGATAAATGAAAATATTTACTCTTTTCTGCGTTGGAAATTTCTACTCGCTTTCATATTGATTGGCGTCGTTCTTATCGCAGAGAAACCCGTTAACAAATGATACGAATCGACTTAGCTTATCGCAAAGTAAGCGTTCATAATTCTTAATTCGTACAAAAGGACATCCTGTGTGGTTAAATAATGACTGGACACTCAATCGTAACTAAAACATTTCGTCTTTGAAATTCGAACATGGAATATTTTGGAAACATAAAAAAAACACTGCTGGTTACGAGTTTTTTTCATTGTAACGAATTAATATTTGCTGACTTTAAGCGGTAAATCGATGTTTGAGATGAGTTTTGTAAGGTCAATTCTAAAAAGAAGGTTTAAATGTAGGCACCTCCAAAAACACAAAAAAAAAAAAAAAATAACAACGCTATTTCTAAGGTTTGTTGAAATGAATTTTTATAAATGAAAAATATTTCTTGAAGATTTTATTTTAGTTTTAATTTCAAGCTAATAGATTAAATTTAATACTTCCAATAAGCAAAATGCTGTATTTCCAAAAATTAAATTAAATTGACTGGAAAGAATGCTAAAATAGCAGATTAGCGTCTCTTTTTATTCGTCTTTCATTGCAATGTGATTCTCTTTAAAATCTCTCCAAAATAAAATATACCTTTCTGAAACTTTATTTGAAGAATATTAGTTGATTTAAAATATAATTAATCTGATTTGAAACAAATATTTACTTTAAGTTTGAACTATATCGCAGAAATGTATTTTTAACTAGACAGTTGCTGTGTTGACGTGTTGACAGAATGATGATAGATTGTTCTACTCAGAGTTTGTCTGTTAAACATAGTTGAAGAAAATGACGTGAGTGTCTTTTAAATATCATTTTTTTAAATAGACAGTAATCTGAAAACTATAGGAAAATATTCTCAGAAAAAAATGTTATTGAATTTTAGAAATTTGGTCTTTAAATTGACTATAGTTTTTATAATTAAAATTTAAAAGAAAGTAAAAACAATTCTCATAAATATTCATTATTTACCGATTTTTTTTCCTTCGTACTAATAGTGTCCTTAATATAACTTATAAAAGGAATTACAAGCTTTTCTAATTAAATAATGTCAAAGTTTTATAAAAAAATTTTATTTTAAGATTCAGAGCGGATTTTTTGGTAAATGGTGTTTCTGTTTGATAAAAGCAAAATTATGATTGAAATTCTCCAAGAAGTCCTGCTTTTAATTTATATAAATATGAAGAGAGTAGGATTTTAATTACTCAAAATTTCATAAAATTATATCAGTGGGAGTAACAGATGAAAAAACAAAAATTACCAAGATTTTCTAAAAAAAAAAAAAATAAATTCCAAAATAATGTCATTGATTTGTGAATAAGTTCTGAAAATTTAATCAAAATCTGACAATTATTTGATTTTTGCAAGAATTTTCAAATTTTGATTTTTACCGCAAAAAAAAAGACGCTAACATTTCCTAATACTAACCTTTCGCCTACCCGCTGATGCAAGATAAACAAACTTTTTAACCAATTTCAAACGTACTAGAAAGGATTAAAAATTAGTTGAATAATCAAAAAAATACTTTGTTCATTCCTCTTAATAATAACATAAAAAATTGACGATGAAAATTTATAGAAACTCAATTGTTGGCTATTATGGCATGTGAGAGCTTCCTTACTTTTCTCGATTCAGCATTAGCAACAACGAAAGTAATCAGCAGCGTACAACTAGAAGTCACAGAAGTCGTAAAAATATTTACAGAGATCTATATATGGCTTTTTTCCATCTTCCCTTTCAGCGGCCTCTACTTTCAATGCCAGCGCTCTTTTCCACTTTTTTTCCTTTCAGACAAGCTCGAAGGCCTACTACCAACCCTTGCTGCAGAAGACACATGGTCCTGTCCTGGCTGCCTTCGCGTTCTTTGTGGGAACAGGCGGATAAATCTCCCTTTGAGATACCTACCCAAAGAAAAACCTACACACAAATCTTGCTGCAGAAGACTCGTACCAGTCCTAGCAGTTTAGCATTCAGATTTCTCGCTCCTCCTATGGGAACAAGCGGAGGAATCTCTCTCTAGAAAACATCTACTCAAGAACTTTGTTAACTCGGAAACTCCACTTTTTTCCCTCAAGATACAAAGCTGTTGAAAAGTTATTTCGAGGCTTGTTTTTTTTTTTCATACTACTCTCACTGCCGAACTAACACGCGTGAGGGCGCACACACACACACACACACACACACACACACACACACACACACACACACACACACACAAACCGAGAAGAATGCCTATAACTTTGTTTTTATCAAGTTTGAGGCCTTAAAGAATAAAGTTACGTTAATAAAGTGACAGGTGAATTAATAATTAATTAAAATTTGAAAAACTTAAACAGAGCGTCTCCTTTTAATACCTGCGAGCGTGATATAAATTTTGTATAAAATTGTATTTGTGATTATATGCGTAGACGTCAATTCTTATCGTTATGAGAGTTATATATATATATATATATATATATATATATATATATATATATATATTGATACTCTACCTAAGGAAAGGTATGAATCCATGCCTTCTCTTAGCTATGGTTTAAATAGCAGGACAGATTGCGTCCTAAGCCTTTGTTGACAACCAGTCTACCACAGAAAGAAACGGCAGCCTGCTGCAGGAAGATCTGCCTAGTTATTGATGAATCGAAAGAGACATAATCGATCAAATTTATATCACGTATGGCACTTAACTAACTGACTAACCTTTTAGAGATCTGAGATATTTTCGTGTTTCCTACTCCTGTGTATATAACGCTCATATTTACATTGAAAATCCCGTTCCGAATATAACAAATGAATAAACAGAAACAGTGCAAACAATATTAGCAAGCAACAAGTGTTTGTAATCATGAATTTTAAGCCGAATCAGTTTACGAGGAGGAGAACTAACAAAAGAAAAACTGAGCTGAGCGGCAAAATAGTTCAAAAGAGAAATATGCAATGATGTGACGAATTTTATTTCATGCCACTAACAGATACTAATGAGAAAAAAAAAAAACACAAAAACAGGATCAGTTTGCGATTGCAGTTATCAAACGCTTCATTTGTAATTCAAATCAGTTTTGCCTGCAGACAGAAACGCTAAGACCAATGCCAAATGAAACCATAATTAGCTTTCAAGATAATTAAGAACAATTCTGTTTATAAAAAAAACAACGTCGGATTATAATTACTCTATTTTTACACCCCTTTTTATTCCCTCCAAGGGAATTTTTTCTGGCTATAACAGTTTCCAAATGAATAACGTTTCTCAACACAACGCTGATGGCCATCTTATGCATATTCTACCACAAGTTATCGAATCAAATTGCAACGGTTATTATTTAGAACGGAAAGCAAAATGATGAACAATAAAATTGGTGTAGTCAGAGATAGATATGAACAAACAGGAAATCAATTTACTCTTCTACTTTGCTATCTATCTATCTATCTATCTATCTATCTAGATTCCATAACTACCTTATAGACCAACAAATTAGACTATTCCTCCCCAAAGCAAGTAATAACGATAGCGAACACACAACTAAAAATCACATACACATTTATTACAAAAACCAAATGCATATTAATTACAAACAAGATGAATCTTCTCTAAGACATATTATAAAGAAATATACTACTCCTATTGATCCTAATAAAAAAATCAAACTTATTATCTATTATAAAAAATTTAAGACGGCCAACCTTATCCTCAAAAAATAACAACACACCAACTAAGTCAAAATTACAAAGATCAAACATTATCTATGAGTTCAATGCCCTTTAAGGAACTGCGTTCCTCACCAAACCGGACTCATAAATAATTACATCGGCTACACAACCACATGTTTATCCAGACGTCTTACATTACACCTATCTGATCACAGTTCCATCAGAACACATTTAAACACACACTCAGATTTACCTGACACTATTAGGAACATACTAGTAGAAAACACAAATATATTAACTGCATCCACTTAAAAAAAAAAGACTAAAAATAATGGAAGCTCTAATAATAAAAAAGAAAATGAAACATGCATAAAGGAAGGATTGCTGCCTAAATATACAAACATCTATCTATCTATCTATCTATCTATCTATATCTATATATATATATATATATATATATAACTTCTATCTGGTTTGCAGAGCAACTGCGCTAAACTAGCGCAAAATTTAACGAGAAATATAAATACAGGTTGAGAATCCTTTATCCGAAATTCTTGGTACCGGAAGTGCTTAGGTTCTCAGATTTTTTTCGGACTTTGGAATACATGCTATTTAATTTGCATATCGTATCTATAAAATGGGGCAGGCTGGGAATGGAACCCAAGCATAAACACAATATCCCTTTATATTTCATAACACAGCTTATACATACACCCTGAATGTATTTTTACATAAATAACATATACCCTGAAACTAGTTTCATATAAAATTTAATAAATGTTGTGTACATGCAGATACAGGTAATGAAACTAGTTATGTAATGCTCACACGGATTTTTAAGTGAGGTAATTAAGATTTCACGTAAAAATAATGTATTGTACTTTCTGTACGTGTATAAAAAACATGATCACTACTTTCAAAAAATATATAAATGCAACACCAAACACTACTTCTACATCAGGTGTGAGCAACTGGAGAGAGAGGGTACATCATCGATGAATTTACTGTGAGAAGGAAAATTAGGTAAGCTATTTGTCGTTTTTTGGTTAAGATGTTACAATATATACAGGTACAGTATTTGCATAAAAATGGATTTTAAGTAATGAAAAAAAAATCAGCATTTTATATGTAACGCTGCAAGTCAATAATCATGCTACGTGTAGCGATGTTGCTTTCTGAATTTTTTTATTTGTCATGCCATTACCTGAAAACCTTTCGGATTTTAGAGGTTTTCGGATTTGGGAATTTCGGATAAAGGATCCTCAACCTGTAGCAGCTTTGTCACCTCTTCTTGATCTATCAACCAGTCTTACTTGCATCCATCGATCTATCAACCTAATTCAATCTATCTTGCTAGATATCTATCAACCTATCATGGATCTGTCAACCTAATTCAATCATCTTGCTAGATATCTATCAACCTATCATCGATCTGTCAACCTAATTCAATCTATCTTGCTAGATATCTATCAACCTATCATCGATCTGTCAACCTAATTCAGTCTATCTTGCTAGATATCTATCAACCTATCATCGATCTATCAACCTAATTCAATCTATCTTGCTAGATTTCTATCAACTTATCATCGATCTATCACCCTAACTCAATCTATCCTGTTACATATCTATCAACCTATCATCGATCTATCAACCTAATTAAATCTATCTTGCTAGATATAGATCTGTTGTCTGATGAGTTTGTTTGCTTGCATCTGGTGTTTGTAGATGGGGTTCAAATTAAAACAAAATTCAGAGTTTCGAAAGTTAAGTTTCAAGGTAGGCAGACGCTCCGCACTTGATAGATTAATATAAAAGAGCAAAGAATTCTGTCTCGTGCGGCGTAAAAGATAATTTAGAGGAAATTCGCCTTTTCATCTCTAATTCTTGTTATTCATTCCGCTCGTGATTTACCTCACACCCGGACTGTCCCAAACTTTCCATTTTGCTTCCAAGGTCGTACATATCAAATCTTCGTCTTAAATATTTAACAGAAATCATTTTCCTCCCAATCTTTTCAACGAATTCAGAATTTGTACAATATCAATATCGTCTAGAAATGATTAAGCGAGACATGTGTGTTATCTTCCTGTTGCATTTTTATTCGATTCTTTCATATCAAAGGTTTTGTTGCCTCCATTTTGTTATATCAACCAATGAAGCAGGTTCAAATAGATAACATATTAAAATTAAACATTAACATTAAAATATTGATCGAAACAAGAAAGATGCAGATACAAGGCTGATGAATGTATTTTTATATCTAAGCTTTACTTAGATACAATATTACCATTTTTATTACCAATATTACAAATATTACCATTTTTTGTTTCATTTGTAACTTCCTATTCATATTTTGTCTTCATAGTTAACCGACATTAGTCTTTAATATCACTGAATATGGAACTTGAATATTCTGTGATGTCGGGTATCGGAAATCAAACATGCATTAAATTTTCAAGTTGAAATTAATATTAACTTAATAACATTAAACCCAAGTGCAGAAAAAATGTATCTTTATGCAGTTAACTTATTTTTAATGTCCCAGTAGTACTTCTAGTTGAACTAAAAGCAGTGGCAAACAAAATTTACAAGTGTAAACGACGGGTTGTCATTACTTGTTGAAGTAGAAGGGGAGGGAATAAATTCCAACAATTTCATGTGTTTTTATATAACTATTAACTGATTAACAAAGGCGAAAATGCACTAGCATATATGTAAATATTTCTGAAAAGAAAGAAAAAAATGAATGTCTATCTATTAGTATTGATTGATATTAGTATGATATAATCGCACATGCACGCGTGCGTGTGTGTCCAGACACTCAGGAGAAAGATGCCTCCATATTGGGAACAATGTGCCGTTTTGATGTTGTCGTAACCGCATACTTAAAGGAAAAAGGGAAAGAGAAAAAAGCAGGAAGAAACAAGAGTGTCCCGTTTTATAGCTCTTTAACAGCGTCACCTAACGTCGTATTGGCAAATTCAAGTGGGGGTAATGCACATTAAATATAAATAATCTAAGACATTTTTATAATCTTCTTTGAAAGACGATAAAATATCTTTTTTCAGTGAAATTGAAAATATTATGAAATTACCTGATATATGTAGCAAAACATTGAAATCTTTTTGAATATGAATAACCAGTAGGTTAAAAATATCAGCCAACATAATTAGATGATCTCATTACAGCCCCACCAAAAAAATGAGTAATATTAAAATAATTGCGACTTCCGTACTTTATAAAATAACTCTAACATTCTTGTGTGATATATTTTAAAATAAAATTAGCAGTTGTTGAAGTTACTGCAAAGTAACTATACAAAGGTTTTTCAAATCATTTCTGGAGGCCAAGTGTCCACAAAACGGTGAAGACAAATTTTAAACAAATTTCAAATAATGTGATTTTAAATAAAGTCTAACAATTCAACTTACAACAAGTAACGGCAACTTACAAGTGATACGAATTCACGTAGCTTTATTTCGCGAAAGATTTAATGACATAATTGACATAAGGAATTTTGAAATAATAATAATAATAATAATAATAATAAGAAGAAGAAGAAGAAGAAGAAGAAAAACGAGAAAGCCTCTCACTTTCCACCGCATGCATCATCCTAAGACTGATGATGATATCTGTATGTATCTAGATCCGAAGGAGGTAGAGGATTAGTTCAACTAGAACTGTCTTACAAGACCAGAACAATCGGTTTCAAGATACCAGCAGAAGACTAGATGATGATCTGTGTCAAAGAACATAATATAAATAAGAAACTTTATTCAGTAATGAAGGAAGTCAACATATTCAAAAAGGAATTGGAAGTGGGTGGAAAATGCAAATAATCCATAATATACATACTATAACGGCAAAGAACATAAAAAGAACGCAGAAGCAAATGCAATGAACCAAATACAGAAACAATGGCAAGATAAACCGCTTCACGGTCAATACTCTATCTGTACCAAACAAGATGATGTAAAAAAATTACATATCTATCAGTGGTTACTTTAGTGTAAGGTTAAAAGCTGAAACCGAAGGTTTTATTCTTGCTGCTCAGGAGTAATACTTGCTAAGTAAAGATTACCAAGCACACATACTGAAAAATTGTGTTAACCCAATATGCAGATTCTGTGATATGCAGAAACAATTGACCATCTTGTATCAGGTTGCAAGGTATTAGCACCCACTGAATATAAAACTCGGCATGAGAGACTTTCCCAATATCGGCACTGGAAAATATGCAATTTTTACAGGAAGGAAACTGAAAGAAATTGATATGAACATCATCCAGACCCGGTTACAGACATAGAACCAGTAACAATTTTATGTGACACAATACACAAAGACCGAACAATAAAAGATAATCACGCAGACATCGTAATCAAAGACCACAAAAACAGAATGTGCTATATTATTGATATTGGAGATCCTGCACATTGTAATGTATTTTTGAAGATCTTCAAAAAACTATCAAAATACAAGGACCTTGAAGTGGAATTCTCAAAAATGTGGCACATAAGAACAATCAATAATTCCAGTTCTCAGATTGATTGGAAAAGATTCCGATATACTCATTGAAGGAATTCCTTAAAGAAATACAAAAACAAGAAATTGGTATGAACACCACTCAAACCCGGATAGGAAGATAGAACCTGTAACAATTTCAAGGGACTTTACAATACACACATACACACAGACAGAACAATCAATGCTAATAGCCCAGACATCGTGATTAGAGACCGCAAAGACAAAATGTGCCTTCTTATTGACATGGCAGTCCCTGCAGACTGCAATGTATCTTTGAAGATCTTCAAAAAACTATCGAACTACAAGGACCTTGAAATTTCAAAAATGTGGCACATGAGGGCAATCAACAATTTCAGTTGTAGTTGGAGTCCTATGACTGATTGGAAAAGAAATACAAAAAGACTGTACTCACAAGTACCGCTCACACCATCATGACATTTTCCATTGACCTTTTTTTGAGGAAAAAAGATCCCCTAAGATCACACACATTTTTACATATATAAAAACCTTCGTAAGGTGTGAATTGTACTTGTGGGTACAATTTTTTGTATTTCTCTAAGACATAGGCTACCAGGAATACTTTCAATGAATATATTGGAATCTTTTTCAATCAATCCGAGGGCTCCAACTAAAACTGGAATTGTTGATGTCCTCATGTGTCAGATTTCGATTTCAAGGTCCTTGTAGTATGATAGTTTTTTTTTTGTAATAAAATTCAAGTAAAAGATAACTAAATTCTGAAAATTGTTTTATTCTCATAAGTCAGTTATTTTGCAATTTCCGTTCCATGATTTATTTGAATATTTTTCTTTCAAACTCATGAACATTTCCGTCACTAGAAAAGAATATTAAAAAGAGTCTAAAATGACAGCTGAAAAACTGTTTAATAAAAAATTGGGAAGATGTTGGGAAATGTTATTGTTGAGAGAAATGCTTGAAAATATCGAATACGAAATCAAAATAATAAAAATGAGTGGAGAAATGAAATCTAATTTGTAAAGTTGTGTCAGAGATCAAGAAAGCAAAAGCTGCTGCAACATTTTCCTTCTTTTATAGCTTCTCACGCATAGAAAATTCTTCAAGTGGAAAGGAGAGCACACTAGTTTACCCTGACATTAATTGTTGGATGTCATGGGTTGTTTAGTGCAAAGCTCATAACGAAACAAATCTTGAAATGTAGACAACTGATTCCAAATGTACAAGAATGAAAGGAATGTATTTATTACTTCACCACACTGAGTAAATTTCCAAACAACGTTTTACCTGTTTCTCTCTCTCTTTCCCATATAGACATTCACGCACAATTACATAGATTATGTTCATCGGGACAAAATACTTATATGCATGGAGACGAGTGGGTTGAGACTGAAATTATTAGGTGTCGGCGTATAAAGATACATTGACAAACTTTTCGTCAATTCAGGTTGGATTTTAAAATGATTTCCTTTCTCATGTACCCAGAAGAGCGCACACTAACATTTGAAAGTGGGACGGCTTCACAGAATTATAATGGATTATGCCATAAATATACAGACATATTTCTAGCAATGCGTATATCTTTCGTGAGAGAAACCTTATGCAATGTGTCTGACACATGTCATATCTAAATATGGAAAAAAAACCTTTTAACTTTATTTGTCAAAAGCTAATGGAATGACCCAAGCCTTTATATATTCACAATCATCTATTGAACAAAGCATATATACACGTACCCTCTCCGTCCCATATCACCACGCTCGCACGAACATTGGTGTGTCATATGCCGACTAATAACTTTCGTCAATAATAAAGAGACGCATAAAAATTTAAAATTGGCTCTAATTGAGATAACATAAAAAGGTGACATATTTTGTTCCATTTTCGTGCGAATATTTAGTCAATAATTAATTTTTCCTGCTTATATAAAATACTTTGACTCTTAAGTGCATTTTGAGAATAAGTTACTGATATAATGTCGACATGCTGCCTTTCGATATATAGTCAATCTCAGTTCTTATTACATGAACTTAATTTTAATTACATTTCTTTTAGGAATATAAACAAATACATCTAGTTTTAGAAGTTCCTTTCTTACTAAGGATCACATATATATTAAGTAATTAAACACTTATAAATATAACGCATCAGACATCATTCATTATTTTATTAATCAGAATTATAAGTCATTTTTTAACCTTAACTATTCGGTAGTCTCTATTTTCTGTCGCCATTTCTTTCACTCAACATCAACTAGAAAAAAATCTCAGGTGAGTTTTTATGAGATTTTTTAGTTGTCCCTTTAGTCTACACACATCTTGTAATATCAGCTGGAGTTGCCACCAGAAGGACTGTCAGGTGATTCATTCTTTTATAACGCTGATCGTTTCACAAATAATAATGTCGGCAATAGCCAGTTGGAGTGTAACCTTAAAGCAGAGAGGTTTGTTGTGCTCCAGTTGGCGTCCAACGCACTAACTGCCACGTTTCAAGGCAAGGGTCGTTGCACACAACAAACTCACAGTGGCACTCCATTACGATTGGGACTGATTAAATCTCAATTCACACACCTTTTCACTTGTTAAGTTTTCTATTTCCATAGCATTTTTATCTGTTCAAAGAAATTGTCGGCACAAAATCAAATAAACAATTAACAATAATGAAAGCTATTATGTGTGGTTATTTTGTGAAAATCCAGCCTCCCCACCCCAACACAACCAATCACATTCAAACAAGCAAACAAAAAAATAGAATCGAGTTTTCCTTGCAATAATGAACTTATAAAACTTATATAGTACGAATGAAATCCTGCTGACAAAAATGTTGGAATTTTTATGTAAAAATTCACTCTATATAAAATTATGCAAATAGTAATTATTTATTTTACTGTCTGTTTGATCTGTGAACTTCATATCAACTGTTAATGTTTATGGTTTGTATTTTGGTCTAAAACAAGAATGGAATATCATCTTAAAAAAGGAGTTTTTTAACGACAATTTCTGATTGGAATGTGTAGATACGGCCTTTAATTTTGAATTCTGGCTGTCAAACGCCGACGTGAGTTCCTGGCTAAACTCTAAACTATATTTCTCGAGAAAATGAGTTATTATTGATGAATATATCGCATAATTTGCAGGGGAAAATGTGTATTCAATGGATTTTTTAACTTATTCAAAGGGAAGTTTTTTTTTTAGATTGGACAAATTGTGAGGGAATCACTGTAAAAATTTTGGTTGATCAGAAATACGATTGAAATTCCTGGTGCATGAGATAGAAATATGTTTATTTATAACGTGATTTATAAGTTGGATATCCAGTGCATCGCGCGTGAACACAAGCCCACACAGATACACACAAGAAAAGTTTTATTAAAAAAATAGGCATTTAACAGAATTTTTCTTAATGAAGAAAATATCCTGGTTTAAAGCTTCCGCACAGAAGTTATCATATTTATCTGTATAGGGCTATACGAGATGCTGCACAGAATTTCAGATAATTAAGCAATAAAAGCATTTCCCTATACTAAACCCTTCGACACTTCATCGCAAAGAATACTGCTCACAAAAGGCAACGGCAAAAGATAACAAAATGTACGACATTAAGTTCGCAAACTATAAATAATGTTGAGACTTTAGTTTACTACATCGTAAGTCTCTCTCTATATAAGCCTGTGTGTCTATAGGTATATACCTTTACATCAATACTAAGAGAGAGTTGTGTGTAAAAGGTCTGCGATAAAATGGTGGGTAGAAAACTATTTTACAAAGAAAATGATGAAAATATATTTTCGTTTATATGATTTGAATGCAGAGGTTGACTCGTTTCTTTAATTTTATCCGTTCTGTGAGTCCATCTGAAAGAGTCATCGAGGAAAGACGGCCATGTCTTTGAGTTTATGAAAAGTTCATTTTGAATTTTTCAGTTTCAGTGGCAAAACTATGATCAGTCATCTTTTGCATAGACTATTTGAAGCAGTCATCTTTTGCATAGACTATTTGAAGCAGTCATTCAATCAATGCAATACATTCTTTGAAAAAACAATACGTTGTTATAAAAGCAGAAAGATTCGCATAGACGCTTACGAATTGGGACCCCCACCAACCAAAAATGAAAAAGTCTACTTATTTACTTTTTTTTTAGTTGTGCGTTTCTTCATTACAAATTCGTTGCTTGGCATTTGTTATCTTTGCGCCAAGTGTTTCTTGCTGCTCTTTATGAAATAAAATTGGTTTCTTGTTTTTGCTTTCACAGTATTTTGATAACAAAACTAGCAATTTATGGAGACAAAATATTTTGAGATTACATCTTGAGAAACCCAAGCACAACATCAAGAAAGATAAAATTACTGCATGAAAAAATAGAGAAAATGGATTAATTCTATTGTATATTTTATCCATTCACTCCGCTCTCTAAATTATCACATTCTTCCTTTAGTAAATACGTTTACAGTCAATGAAGCCGAAATTAAATCGCTTTCCCTCTTAGTGCATTGTTTGTACATCTACTGAAAATGAAAATTGATCTAGGAGTTTAGGGCAAAGTTCGAAATGAAATTGGTATCTTATTTTCTCTTGTTAAAACCTTTATCGTTTGCTAACAGAGGACTAACATATTTAATTATATTCGAACTAGTACATAACTTTTTTTTTTCTAAATTCTTTAACCTTTAATTTAATTCTGCAAAAGATAAATAGCAAGATTAGAAATTTCTTTGATGTCATAATAACAGACAAACAGTAATTTTAGATTTTAATTTGTTTAGTATTTATCAATCATAATTAACAGGTAATTTAAAAAGAACTTGTGGAATTGTCAAAATTGAAAATTGAAAGGATATCCGGGAAATGTAACGGAAATCGACACGGAGAGTAGAATTGGCGAGCCCAGTTCAAATTTCTGAGGGTTATTGTAAAAGTAATAGAAAATCATTGTATTATCTTTCCCTAGACTATATGGTTGGTACCGTAAATGATTCGCTAAAGTCATAGCACGCATTGATGAAAAATGCCCGAAACTTAATAAAAAGAATGTTTTTCATCAAATTTTTATTTTAATATTTAGAAGAAAGACCAAAAGATTTTTTATTATTAAATTATATTTCTGAATCCCTTTTAGTTCGAAAATTTGGTTAGAAATATTGTTTTACTTGTGTCAGCGTGATGGCCAAAGATTAGCGATTTGCGGTGAAAAATACATTGATTTTGGAAATCTTTGCAAAAATCAAATAAACTTTCAGAACTTATTTACAAATTAATGATATTATTTTAGAAATGTTTTGTTTAGAAAATCTTGTTAAAAATATTTATTTTTAACATATGTTACCTCCACATAATTTTATGAAATTTCGAGAAATTAAATTTTCTAGAGTTTATCCTTGGAGAATTTAGATCGTCAGTTTATTTTTCTAAAACAGGAATAATAGTTACCGAACATCTACTCTAAATGGTAAAATAAGAATGCCATAAAAATAAGATATTATTTAATTAGATAAGTTTTTAATTGCTTTCATGAATAAAATATATTATGGGGACTTTTCGATTAATAATAAATTTTTACAAGAATTGTTTTTATTTTTTTTAATTTTTAATTATAATAATTTATAGTTTTAAATCTTTTAAAATTCTGACTGCCGCATTAAAAAAGTGCGTTTCTGCGATATTTTAAAATTAAAGTAATATTTATTTCAAATCGAATTAACTGAACTTTAAATCAGCTAATATACCTCAAATAAAGTATCAGAAAAGTATATTTTATTTTTAAAGATAATTACATTGCAATGACAGATGTCTAAAAATGGCGCTAAAATCAACGAACGTTATTGTTTTATAAAATGAAAACATTAAGTTAGTTTTGAAATACTTATTTGAAATAGTAAATGTAATTTATTAGCTTAAAGATTAAAACTAAAATAAAAACTTCAAGAAAGCTTTTTCATTTAAAAAATAATTTTAAATCTTAGGTATCGTGAATCTTTGAAGGTATCTATTATATAGTGTCTTATAGCCATAGTTTTCGTCTTGAAAGGATATGGCGTTTTTAATTTGTATTATAAAAAATAATGTTTTCATGAAGAAAAATGACAAAATACAAACAAAATGTAATAAACATTTTTCGATCAAAGTGAAAAGATGAAACTTAAAAGACGTATAAAAAAATTAGAAATTAATTTATTTGCTTAGTTTATTCGACTCAGCCTTAAGCTCTAAAAACATTCTGCAATAAAGAAAGAAAAAGAATCGCTGATTCTAAAACTCGAAATGTTCATGCCAAATAACATCTCGATTTCTAATAATATCTTCACTGCAGTCAAGATTACTCGCCACAGAACTACCGCGTCTCTCTTTCCCTGCTTAGGGAAAATAAAGAACGTTATTCTTCTCTTTATAGTTATACTGATAAATAAATGCGATGATAAAAAGCTGAGAAAATAAAAAAAGGATGAATGACACGCGTTCTAATTTAGATTATAGAAATAATAATAATGTAAAAAGAGAGAAAGATAATTTGATAAGTAATTCCTTTCAGTGTCTCTCCTGGAATAAATTTCGACTATCAGTGGCGTCATCAAACCGCCATCGTTCGGTAGAGAAACCAAGTGACCTCCAGCAAACAAAAGTGTTTATATTTTGAATGATTTCAAAGTGTTCATTGTGAGAAACGTTAGTTTTGTGCAAAGACAGATGGGATCAGTCAGCTCACAACATTTTTCTCCTGTTTAGCATTTTGTCTTTCCGTATCTTTTCACCCCTCAGTGTCTCATTTTTTTTGGGACTATTTGTTTATTTAGTATTTGGACGGCTGCTCTTTATTCTGAATGCTTTCGTCCAGTTCGCGCCATTTTTCTGAACACTGCGCATCCAAATAATTGCTATGCACTGTGACATCTGATTCAATTAATCGCTTCAATGAAAATTACGAACTAACATGAACCAATTAAACTTTTAATTCTTTTAGTTTTGTAAGCTTTGCCCGCGTGAACGAGATTTATATCTGAATTTCTTTCAAAAGTATTCCGAGATTCATTGACTGAATCTTTTCTTTAAATCTTCAACAAATATTTTTAAAATGTAAAATAAACTTAATTTGTAAAGCCTAAGAGGTCAACAGATAAAGAGAAATTTATCTGAATTCAAAATGTCAAATAAATGTGAACAAAAAGCAAAAATAATTGCGAGAAATTAACACACTTCGAAATTGATAAAAATGCATGGAACTATATATAACTCTATTGAATAAGAGTTTATTTATCCCATTTTATTTATTATTTTATTATTATTATTTTAATATTTCCCTTGATTTCTGTTGTATACTAATTTAATTCAGGGTTCCAACCAGAGATCTAAGGTCAAGAAAAGCTTCATGATATTTTCTACTGGGCATTTTTATATATAAAAAAAGAAAGACAACCTAAGGCCACAAACATTTTACTTAGTTAAGGACCTTCGTAATGAGCGAACTGTATTTTTTTGTATTTCTTTAAGGACTGGGTTACCAAGAATCCCTTTAATGTGTCTATCGGAATATTTTTCAATAAACCGAGGGCTTAACTGGAATTATTGATGTCCTCATTTGCTACCTTTTTTAGATTTCCACATCAAGTTCCTTATATTTTGAAGATCTTCAAAGATACATTACAATCCGCAGGAACTATCATGTTAATAATAAGGCACATTCTGTTTTTGTGGTTTTTGATCACGATGTCTGGGCGATTAGCTTTTATTGCTCTATCAATGTGGATTGTAAAGTCCCATAAAATTGTTATAATTCCTATTTCTGTAACCGGGTCTAGGTGGTATTCATGCCAGTTTCTTTGAGATTCCTTTCCGTAAAAGTTAGAGATTTTCTAGTGCAGATATTGGACAAGTCTGTCATGCCGAGTTTTATATTCTGATAAAAGATGGTCAATTGTTTCTAGATCATTATCACAGAATCTGCATTTCGGGTTTACAAAACTTTTCATTATGTGTGTTAGGTGATTTCTAGTTAGCAAGCATTTCGTTCTGTACAGTAAGAATAAAAGATTCCGTTTCAGTTTTTACCCTGCACTACGCAAATACTGATGGGTTCTAGGGTTTTCCACATCAGCTTGTCTGGTACGAATAAAATATTGACTATGACGAGGTTCACCTTACCATATTTTCTGCATCTGGTCCATTATATTTGCTTTTACTTTCTTTTTTAGCCTCTTTACCACTGCAAAAATCGTATTATGGTTGATTTACACTTTTACACCTACTTGAAATTCCATTTTGAATTTGTTGTTTTCTTTTATTACTGAATAAAGTTTGTTATTTATTTTATCTTCTTAGACAAAGATCATCATCCAGACTTCTCCTGTTCTCAGGTATCTTTGAAGTCCGATTGTTGTGGCTGTGTAAGATAATTCTAGTTGAACTAACCGTCTGCTTCCTTACGGTCTGGGAACATAACGACAACCAATATCAGCCTTGGGATGATGCATGCAGTGGCAAGTGAGAAACTTTGTCGTCACTGCAACTATTAGCTTAATGTCAGCTATAGTTCAGTTAAGGATGTTGAAACTGTATTGCCCTAGATGGACAGCAAAAGTGTTTATGGCTGATATTCTGTTTTGTGAATTCAACTCGATATTTAACACCAGACGCACACGCCTGAAATATTCTTTTCTTACTTTCTCCTTCATTTCGGTATGCTGTATTACATCTTCTTTACTAATTTCTAAGTATCTATAGGCTTCTTCTTGTACCAGTTCCCTAATCTTTGTGACAAAACCTAAATTTGTTGAGTGTGTTTCTGTAATTCACCCTTTACTTTTGTACAGTTATCTAATCCGAAACCCATACCTATGTCGTCACTGAAGTATTTTACAATATTGAGGAGGCCCTTCAACTCATTGTCGTCTTTGGCAAAGAGTTTGAGATCATCCATGTGGAGGATTTGATTGAATAATTTCATGTTTCTTTGTAGCCATAGCTATTATTGTTTAGTTAATGTGTAAAGGGGGCGGGTTAAGGACAGACAAAAGATTGTTTATTTGTTTGTTTAAAACTTAACGACCCATCGATCAGCAAGAGATCATTTAAGGTCAAACAGTTGTTTTCTTTTTCTTTTTCTTTAAATAAGGTTGAAATGCATTCAAAAAGACTTTCCCTTTCCTTTTCGATGTTGTCTTGCTTTTTGTTTTTAAAAACTCACTGTTTTCAGAGATGCGTTGTTCTTTGAAAATTTCTCACCTGGCAAGTATCAAAGTTCCCCCTTTCATCATCAGACACCAAATTGGAATTATATTTTATTATATAGTCGAACTTTCCTAAGAAAGGTCAAGATCAAATTGGGGTTTGATTTTTCGAAAAGTTCTTTGTAAAATAATTTTCGAATATGTGCCATGTCACCGCAATCAAGCAGGAAGTGCTTCACAGTATAAGCCTCCTGGCATATGGTATGCATTCAGGAGGATCTTCGTCTTTTAGGAGGAAGGAGTGAGTTATGTGTGTGTGGCCTATACGGGATGAAAAAGATTCCTCGTCGGATATTCAGGTGATTGGAAGTGGCAGTACCTCTGGTACGATTTAGGCATAATGTGGTTTTCCCAATTCCCATGCGGTGTTTAAGTTAATTTACTATCACGGGGGAGACATTGTACATTTCCAGAATCTTAAGGATCCAAGAGTGTAGCACACTTTCAAAGGCTTTACTGTAATCTATCCATGTTGTGCTAAGATTTCTGCATTTTTCCTTGTAATTTTCGAGGATCATTTTCTTTATCAGTAGTTGATCTTTGCAATCATATGAACCTCTCCTGCATCCCTTCTGTTCCAGTGGAAGAATGTTTGCTTCGAGAAAAGAATAATTAAAGTTCGTCAGGACAGACGTGATCAACTTATATGTCGTGGACTATAATTTTTCGGATCATCTGTTTCACTCATTTTTGGCATGAGATATGTAATACATTCAGTGATCCATTCCAGAGCTTCATTTGGATTATTGATAACCATTGATAAATTTTGTGCAAGGGTTTCATGGATTGATGACAGATGATAAAACCAGAAATTGGGCACCTTGTCATTTTCTGGGGATTTCCGTTTCTGAGATTTCGCTAGAGCTTGCCTAACATTATTCGTAGTTATATTTTCCCATTCTTGTAGAGGTTTATCCAGCATTGGATCCATTCTGCATTGGAGTTATATTCCTTTGGGCTGCTCCAAATATTCTTCCAAAATGTCTGCACTTTTTCAATAGATGATTGCTTTTTGACATGTATAGCTGCTTTTCAAATTTCCCTGTGAAATTTTTTAAGGTCCGTTTGGAATATTTTATTTTGGCGATAGAACCTACAACGTTTTTCGTATTATTATTATTATTATTATTATTATTATTATTATTATTATTATTATTATTATTATTTTCTTTGATTTCTGGCGTTTACACATTTCTTTCCGGGTCCCGCCCAGGGACCTAAGGTTAGAAATGGCATCATGACACTTTCCACTGACAAAAAAAAAAAAAAAAAAATTACATAGATAAAGCCCTTCGTAAAGTGTGGGCTGTACTTGTCAGAACAATATTTTGTATCTCCTTGAGGCATGGACTTCCAGGAATCCCTTCAATTAGTCTACTGCAATCTTTTCCAACCAGTCCTAAGGCTACAACTACAACAGGGATTGTTGATGTTCCCATATGCCACATTTTCGAGATTTCTATTTTACGGTCCTTGTATTTTGACAGCTTTTTGAATATCTTCAAAGGTACATTGCAGTCAGCAGGGACTGCCATATCAATAAGGAGGCACCGTTTTTGTTTGTGGTCTTTAATAACAATATCTGGGCGGTTGGCTTTGATTGTTCTGTCAGTGTGTATTGTGTAGTCCCATAGAATTGTAACAGGTTCTATCTCCGTAACCGGGTCTGGTTGGTGTTCATACCAGTTTCTTTCAGTTTTCTTCCCGTAGAAGTTGCAGATTTTCCAGTGCAGATATTAGCCCACTCTGTCATGCCGGGTTTTATATTCAGTGGGTGCCAATAGCGTGCAGCCTGATACAAGATGATCAATCGTTTCTGGATATTTATTGCAGAATCTGCATTTTGGGCTGACACAATATTTTAGTATATGTGCTTGATAATTCCTAGTTAGCAAGCATTGGTCCTGTGCAGCAAGAATAAAACCTTCAGTTTCAGCTTTCAACCCTGCACTACGTAGCCACTGATGGGTACGGGTTTTGTCTACGTCAGCTTGTTTGGTACGGGCAGGGTATTGACCATGAAGCGGTTTATCTTGCCAGTGCTTCTGTATCTGGTCGGTTGCATTCGTCTTTGCTGTTTTTTTTTAAGTATTTTGCAGTTTCAGCCGGTGTATTGTGCTGTAGTTTCATCTCTACGCACATGTGAAACTCCATTTTGAATTTGTTGGATTCTTTTATTACGGAGTAAAGACGCTTACTACTTTCATGTTCCTTGACGCATACCATCACCCGGTCTTCTGTAGTTTCCAAATATCTTTGGAAGCCAATTGTTGTAGTTTTGTAGGACAGTTCTAGTTGAACTAATCCTCTGCCTCCTTCGGATCTGGGCACATACAGACGATCAACATCAGCTTTGGGATGATGCATTGCGATAGCAAGTGAGAAGCTTTCATGTTTTGGCGTCCATTCGCTTAATTTCAGCTGTATTGCACCACAGGGACAGCCAATGTGTTTATGGCCGATATTCTGTTTTTTGAATTTAGCTCAATATTTAGTACCAGACGTACACGCCTGTAGTACTCTTTTCTTATTTTTCCTTCATTTGGGGGTGTTGTATGCCATCCCCTTTCCTTCGCTAATTCCTAGGTACTTATAAGCTTCATCATGCTCCAGTTCCCTAATCTTTGTGACAAAATCTAAATCTATTAAGGATGTTTCTGTAATTCTACCTTTCTTGAATGTTACTTTTGCTTATTATTATTATTATTATTATTATTATTATTATTATCTATTTACTTCAGTGGAACTAAAAAGAAGAAAACAAATGGAGTCAATAAACTATAAAAGTACCTTCCAGTTTGCAAGGAATATTCACTGTAATGATGTGAGCAATTTATCTTCTTTTGTCTACGCGTGTTCATACATTGAAAAGTGATGATTAGGAGATAATTTAATTTCTTTTTAATTTTTATTTATCCACCATACTCTACCATTATGGTTTGAATTAATATTAAATTGATTAAATTAAATAGTTCGCAAAAAAATTATATTCATTTTCAAGAGCAATAATAACGAGTTGGTAATAACGTCTGAAGATAAGCACAAATCTTCTTTCATGTAAACTTCAGTTCATAAGAAATGGCCACTGAAAACTGAATCTACTGACAACTGATTAAGGCGTTCATTTTTAGTCTTTTATCATAACTCCAATAAAAGTAGGAACATGCAAAACAAAAATAACGATACCTAACATCAAAATGCATTTTAAAAGAAGAAAAAACTTGCTTGAAGATTTAATTTTAGTTATATTTCCAAGCTAATAGATTAATTTTTATATTTTCAATAGACAAAATACTTTGGTGTATTTCAATTCGACTTTAAATTGATTGAAATATTTTTCCCCTTATCAGTAAAATCTATAAATTCGTCCATATTGACAGATCTGTCAATACAATATATATTTTTTTCATTTGAAAGTCTTTAAAAAGTAAAAAAATAAACTTTTCCGAAACATCATTACTTACTTTTAGTTAAAAATATTGCAGAAAAACATTTTACAATATTGCAGAAAAAAAACATTTTGTTTTTAACATGGAGTAAACGTTTTCTGACGTGTTGTGTAATTTATTAATAGCTTGGTGAAAATTTAAGTAAAGTCGGGTGCAGAACTGAAAGAATTTACTTGAATATGACGTTGACGCCTTTGTAATTTTAACTACCTAGTAATACAATAAGTAATTAAATATTTTATTGGATTTTAAGTATTTTGACTTTATAGCTTTAATTGCGAATACGCTTGTGAAAATGTTAGAAAATTACCAATAATTTTAAAATTTATTATAGTTATCTTATTTTTGATAATGTCGCCTATGGACGTCCGTTTATACAAAGTCGACACATATGCACACATATACAAAAAAATCAAAATTATTTTTTTTTAAATAATAGTGGTCGCTGAATTGTAGTGATATTTTCCATTTATAATTAGTAAATAGAGATTTAAATTAATAGCAATATCATTTGACCGCTGAAAATTTAAAGGGAATTAAAAGTTTAAAAATTATTCTAATTAAAATTTGTAAAAAGTAAAACAATTCTTCTAAAAATTATTATTCATCGAGTTCTTTTCTGAAGATAATAGTGTCCCTAACATATTTTATTCATAAAAACAATTACACGCTTTTCTAATTAAAAATGTATTAGTTTTACTGAACTTTTATTTTACTATTCAATGCATGCACTGGGCGAGGAATATTTTTACAACGTGTTTCTAAAAGAGAAAAAATTAAAACATGATTCCATTCATTTCTGGATAAGTACTGAAAGTTTCATTAAAATCTAACAATTACCTGTTTTTCACATCAAGAAAACCTTTCCATCTTTCTTAAGAACAGCGAAAAGATTTTGCGCATTTTCTTTTTAATGAACATTTGAAGGTACATAAATTACATAATCCAATGTGTAAAAGTACAAAATGTAATTTCTTTATATTCCTGCCATCGTCTTCTGATGACGATGTTAATATATACAAAACCATTTCCTCACGTTATTAACAAAAATAGATTTTTATACCATGCAATCAATTGGATATGTCTGTTCCTTTATATTAAGGCTTCAATTTCTTAATGTATATATTGAACATTTCGAAGATACTGGAAAATCTACCACAAGAATTGAAGATTACTTTATATTCAGTTACTATGCTATGGAGTAGTTAACATTCTGAAACACGTAGATTGTTTTTCTATTGTATTCTTTATTTGAAACTTTACATTTTTGTTCATATTTTTAAAATTTGAAGACCTTCTATATTGATTTTAATGGTGTAAAGAAAAAAAAACATCGGGCATGTGATAGAATGTTTAAACAGACGAAAATAGAATACATACAGCTAAAAGTAAATTGCTATCAAAAGTTGGGAGGAAGACAATTAGACAAATTCTTAAGTTCTTGCCGGTTGATGAGTGGCTGTCTTTATAAAGCCAGATGAAGAATATACAGAAACAGTTGAGTGAAATCGTAGCCTTAAAAAGAAACCATTTCCCTCTGTTTATGGACGTTGACGACGAAAATTGTTGTTTCTTATTGAATTCAGGATGAAAATGATAGAGTATCTCATTTGTTACGAGTGACGAGTTACGAGATTTCAGTGATAAAGATGAATTGGTGCCACTGAGTGGATGAGTGAATTTTCACTGAGAAGTCATTTAAATAGACGTCAATAGAACTGGCTTTTGCTTTATTTCCGTTCGCACGCACACACACGTATTCGCAAGCATACACACACACACAGACCATCCCCCACACATAGAACCGACAAATGGAATAATGAAATAAAAAGAAAACAATGCCAGCTAAATATTGCTACACTTGAATTGTTGTAACCATTCATATATGTATGAATATGTGTGAATGTGTAGTTTTTTTTTCCGAATATTTATATGGTAAACAAAGAAAGCACACGTAGCAATTTCTGAAAAAAGTCCCTCGTTTATTGATTTCTTTTCAATTCTATAGAAACGTCGATTTCTTTCATAATATAAAGAGATAAGTTTTCTGATATGAAACCCAAGAGAAAAAGGAAACTATTTTAATCAACAGCAAACATTTACAGGCTGGCAGTTTTTTCACTTCACATTTAATCGTTTTTCTAAGAGCGACGATTTAATGACGACTGAATCTTTTGGCTTTAAATTTGGTCAGATTTACACAACTTGACGATCAGAAGGAAACTCTCTTTTCATCGATTTCAAAAATCATAGCAGCCAGAATTAAGTGGATAGGAAATAAATATTATAATGAAATAAATCTTCTTCTTCTTCTTCTTCTTCATGTGCCGTGTCCCTTCAGGACATGGTCGATCAAGGCTCTCCACTACTTTCTGTCCTTTGTAGCTCTTAATAAGATGTGTATTTTTGCTGTCCATCTTAATGCTGTTATACCGGCGATTTTGTTTACGTTTTCCTTAAAACTTCTGCTACTCACCCGTTCAGTCCATAGGATCCTCAGCATCCTTCTGAAGAACCACATTTTTATTTTCTCAAGTCTCTTCTTCATCTGTGAGGAGATTTTTCAGTATTCGCTGTCATATAAGAGGGCCGATATTACATATCTATTCAGTACTCTTTTCTTTGTTTCTAACGAAATTTTTCTGTCGCTTAATAATTTGCTTAGATTTTGAAAAGCATCTTTCACTATCCCAACGCGCCTACAGATTTTGGTGTTGTATTTTCTGTCCTCTGTTAAGGCACATGACAGGTATTTAAACTGTTATACTATTATTCTATTTATATATTATTCTAATATCTTGCCCAAATAAATCAAGCTTACTTAACAGTTCAAATAAGTTTTTTTGCCGTACAAAAACTTTTGAATAATCTATAAAAAATAGATAAGCACACTTTTGAAGTATTATTTAAAGATTTTTTGAGAGAATTAAATGTTATAATCAAGAATATTTATTGCAGTATTATCATCTTGTTTGGTATCTTAAACATGGTTTTACAAAAACTAAACTTCCTAGAAATTCATAAATCACTTTAGAATCGATCTGAATTTGTATTTAAAATGGCTTTTTATTTCATTCAGAATATGTAGACGTCATCGATAAAGTAAAACTACATCACATTTTAACTTTAACGGTACCAACATACAGCAGGTTTTTTTAATAACCTTACAATACAGTAACGCGAAAAACTTTTGACCATTTTAAACTATTGTTAAAACAATTGCGAACTGAATGCTTCGAACAAATATAAACAAATAAATTAGTTTTCGGTATTGATAATTTACATAAAAGGGTAAATACCCGAAAAGTTTAAAATATAGAAAATGGGATAGTAAGAGAAACAATACTTCACTTTGAATGGGTGGAGGCTTTCTATTGCCGCTGTTGTATTTGGGTGAAGGGTTTCTTGGGCCTTGAGTTTTTGTTGCTGGGTGCAGCTGTGAATTTGCTGTCTCTGGAATCATTGGTTGAGTTTGAACCCGGAGATCTTCATTCTTCCTGCATTGGCCAGGAATTTATGTTGTCAGGGACAATACGTCGTGAAAGCGGCAATACTCCCTTTGGTGAGTTATTTCAACTCTTTAAGTAGGCCTCGCAGGGTCGTCATAACGACAGATTTAATGAGAGACTGATTGGCTGGTGGTGATTTCATTCTTAACCTGAGTATTTCCAGAAAGGCTGGGTGTTGATTGGCAAAGAAAGTTGTGATGTCATTAAACCCCAGGCCGCCAAGATGAAAATGTTTAAGGGTCAAGGCGACTGCCAAGAAAATCGTGTCGTCGGCAAAAGTTCTCCAGTGGAAGATTTGAGCCACGTTTTCTGAAACTGGAAATACCACAGCGGTAATATAGTTTCGAAATAAATAAAAAAATTTTTTTATGTTTTCAGTATCTATACTAACGTAACAGATATTACTAATATTTATTGTAGAAAACATATAAATATGACACAAAGTCAACAATGGGGATGGGGGCAACAAAAGTAATCTCTGTTCTATTTATTGACCTACCTAGTCACAATCGCTCAAATATTTACCTAACATAAATATTTCGCATTTACACGTTTCAGTCGTACTACGGGCATCGTAATTTTACAATTGGTGTCTTAATTAATATGTACAATCTGTGGAGGAGTTTATTACTATTGTTGATATTTCATTTAGATTTTTATATTCCCATTCTTCTACACTATTAACATTATTCTGACTATTGTCCTCATCTTTGTCGCCATTTTTATTACAACGTTTCGGTCGTTGTACCCTCTGGCCTTCTTCAGGTGGTTGGAATGTCGAATTGAAGCCTTTATTTCGCTCACTGGGGTAGACTGTTCTAGTTCCACGTGCCATGTTTAATGGATGTCAGTTATCAGTTATCTTCTGTTAATTCCCCTCTCCAAGTTCTCCACTGTCTTAATCGGGTATTGAACTCACACTCTTTGGGTCCTGTCACTGGATCTAACCAAAGCTTTTATCCCCGCCTCAAGGACACATGGCACAGTGGATAAATGCGTTGGTTAGATCCAGTGACAGGACCGAAAGAGTCCGAATAATGTAAATAGTGTACATAATGCCTCATCTCAGAAATATAGACAGATCCCCTTCTTCTGTTATATCAACCATGCAGTCTTTATATGAAAACATATCACATCATACTTTCGATGCTTATTTTAAATAAACTCAAATTAATTTTCTGGATATATGTCGGTGTCTCAGACACGAAAATCATTTACTATTTTCATTGATAATGTTTTTCTCTAGTTTTTTTCTAACTTATTTCTTGCTTTTAAGCTATTGACAATGATAAAGTTACAAACTGAAATTTCCAGACTCGTCTCATATCCAAAGTTTCTTTCTTCTGCAATTAATATTTTCATAATTCATAATCTAGATTTTAACCAAATGAACTTTTCTGCTTTTACAACTTTTCATTACTGTCACCAAATCTTTATTCGCCTCTTCCTTTTTCGCTTTCTAGATAAAATACTAAGCCAACAAATAAAGACTCAAACAAAAAGTGTTCTTCCTAAGCAAGCCACCCCAGTAAACATGTCGACCAAGAACAGCGTTATATATATTTTGAATTTTCTCCGCCTCTCTTCTGTCCACTCAAACAAATTTATTAGCACTGCTGCGAGACAGGATCAACTATGAAAATATTGTAATTTCAAAAGCGTCCTCTAGAAAAATAATGAAAAGCTTCAAGCAAAGAGAGTCGCGACTATTAAATATTTCATAGTGGCAACTATTTGTCGAGGCGGAAGGATACCAGGGGCTTTATTGCAAAAAGTCATTTGGCTCACTGTTGATTCGTAATATGTTACTGGCATTATTGAAATTTCCTCATGGACGAACACTTTTCCAAATCTTTCTGCAAGGGAAGATAAGAAATTTTTATTTCATTTTATCATTTTTTCTCCTCTTCTCATTAATTCTTTGTTTCTGTTTTATTAATTAATCTCCTTCTTTAATTCTCGCCTTCTTCAGTTTTCAATTTATTTTGCATTTCTTTTCGCTATTTAGTTCTTCAATTTTCTTAGCCGACTTTCTATTCACATCGAATAGACATTCGGGCAAAATTTGCTAAATCTGATTATTTCATCAATAATCTCTCCTTGAAAATGCTTTATTAAGGCTTAAAAAATCTCTATATTGAAGTCGGAAAAATTTTCGATCAGCTTTTTTTTTCAATATGAAACAAGGAAACGTCCATGTGACTGGAAATAGTGAAGGTTTTCATAAAACTATGGGGGAAAGAGAAAGAAAAGAAATGAGAAAAAAATGACAGAGACGAAAATGTGGGCGGGGGGAAAGAATGGGGAGAAAGAGTGGCAGGACGTCAGAAAAGAAAGGAGGAGAAGTAAGAAGACAGAAAAGGGGGATAGAAGAAGGGAAGGAAGAAAATGGGGATGGGTAAAAAAGTGAGAAAGAAATGGGGTGAGAAGAAATAGATATAAAAAGGAGAGGAATGAATGAGAGAAAGAAGGGAGACAAAAGAGAGAATGGAAAGAAAGGGTGTCAACCGTGAAAGCGGAAAAGGATGGAAAAACGGAGAAAGACGAAAGGTGAGAGGAAAAATATAAAAGTAGGGAGAGAGAGAAAGAGAGAGAGGAAAAGAAAGATAAAGAGAGAAAAGGGTGAAAGAAAAATTGATGGTGTAAGTGTCTAATAAATAGGAGAAAGAATGTAAAATTTTGATGAAGTAAAAAAAAAACTATTAAGAATATAACTGAAACAAACGTGCAAAACATAAATTGCGATTATTTCGAGTATAAGCAAAATGAAAAAAGACACCTGCTTTTTCTTTTCTTCTCGTAATTGACTTTTTGAAAAAAACAGAAAAATAATCGATTTTGGCAAAAGAGAAGATGAAGACATGAAATTAGAAGAAAAAGATGGGAGACGAAAAGACGCAAAAAAAGAAGCGTGAATTGGCGAGATTTCATTTAGTGCTGTTCACTGTGGCCACCATTTTAATAAGGCAAGGCTTGGAGACTATTTTAAAAGCTGTATTACATGTGTAATGGGAAGACAAAATCGAAAGCTAAAAAATACCAGCCATAAAATGTCCCAAGAGACAGAGAAGCTCTAATTGACGTGGAGAAAAGAAAAAGAGAATCGGGAGGAGGAGGAGGAGGAGGAGGAGGAAAGCGACGAAGTAACAATGTAAAAATAAAACAAAAACAGTAATTATTAGGTATTTTATACTCTTAAAAATAAATTTCAAAAAGCGTAAAATATTAAAGGAATTCTAATCTCTACATTCCAGAGGAGACTGCTTAAAATGTTTGTTTTTGGTTGGTTACCTTTCTAAGTATTACACATAAAAGTAATAAAATCTGCAAGCAGATCTTTCATTGCATTTATTCTTTCTGACGTCTTTTCTTTGCTTTTTGCCTTTGGCTTTTTTGTTTTTCTACGAATTTTTCTTTCAGACATCACGAAATGAACGAAACCGATAACATGTCTTATGAAAATAAAAGTCAGAAATTTGATGGAATTTGATGAAGAATAAATAAATTATTTGAAGGAGAAAGTTTGATGTGAACATAACCTATATGTCTCCTTGAAATTGCTTTGTCCTCTACGCCTGACCGTGTTGCAAAATGATTGCCCTCTCGCTTATTTTGTTTTGAGCAGTTTCAGAATAGAAATCGATATTCCAGATTGTTTTCTTCTTTGATTTCCTTATCAGAACAGAACCAAGTGGGATAATAATAATAATAATAATAATAATAATAATAATAATAATAATAATAATAATAATAATAGGAAAATGAAGCAAAGAAAATGCCCGATCATACAAATCGAGGATGAAAAAAATCTATGAGTTTGATCAAGATTAATGTATCTCTTCCTGTCTCTATGTGAGTGTGTTTATACATCCGGGGTTTATGCGTGCTAGCTTTTATCCTGGTAATTTTAAGAAAATAGATACAAAATATATATAAAGACTTTTGCCAAAACTATTATTGAACGTTTGTTAGTTATTTATTTTTGCAATATGCCTTTAATTTTCTCAAAATTCCTATTTAGGCTACTTTACTTTTAAGATGCTCAAATAGTTCTTATTTACTAAATATAAAAGTGGTCATTTCTAGTCTAGAAAATATCAAATAAAATCAAACTGTTAGTTTCGAATGTATGGATTATCTGTACCAAAAGTCGTGAAGAAAGGTTGAAAATCCAATATTTTTGTTTATTATTTTTAACTTATTGCTTTTTTAAAAAATGAAATATATATCAGCTGTATATGAAAAATATATTTTTTCCACTGAAAAAGAACTTATCTTCCTGATTAACGACTCAATTTTGGGAAAAATATCAAAGACCTTTCCCAATAACCAAAAGATAATATATTATTCGACATCAATGACGTTGCGTGAATTTTCAAGTTTTGTATTAACAAAAATAGCGTCTTCGACGCCGGGAAAGTGAGCTGTTTGTCTAATATAGCTGTTAGTATTATAAAAACAAAAAATTGAATGATTTTAATATTTTCGTGGCTGTTGAGAAATTTGATATTTTCAGCTTGTGAAGAAAAAAAAGTGAAATAACGGAAATCAACATCAATGTGGAAATCACAATAAAAATCCTGATAAGAAAAAGTTTAAATTCACTTGTAATTAATAAATGATTTTATGCGGATATTGACTTAGATTAGCTTCGGTTAAGAAAATAAACTACGTTCGTGTCACTCGGTGTGGAGCGAACTAACAATATCAGAAAATTCTGCAAAACTACTATGATAACCACTGCTCCATGGCGAAGAGAAAATAAAGTTTCAATATTAAAACTTCATTCTTCTCCTCTTTAGATTTCTGCTTAGATGTTTATCAAAAAGAAAACATTTCTGTACGCATAATATTAATATGATGGTTGATGTTTGGAATTTTGACTAATGTCCTCATGCAATCATTGCTTGGATCACTGTCTTGAACGATGAACTCTCTTCTCATATCAGGTGGATATCATATTTGGTAATATTAATTCAATTAAAAAATCTACTGCGACGGACTAATAAGTTTTAGTTGAACATACATACTGGGTTATAACAAAAGTCTGTGGCATTTTTCAGTATGTCGAGTTTGAAGACATTATTTCATTTCACACGTGACTAAAATTTATGACGTATATGCATATTCTGAAAGGTGGTTTTAAACGCGTCTTTTTGTACGATTCATGTGTGAATTGTAAAGTGTAAGTGCTTTTAAGTTAAAAGTCAAAACAGAAGAGAATTAGATGCATTTTCATCATTTGATGCCACTTTATTTCCTTAAAAGCAAACAAACGTTGTACCTACATAAAAAGACATGTACCTTTTATGGAGATTGTGTCATAAGTGATTGTACTGTTTGTAAATAGTTCACTTATTTCAGAAGTCAAAATTTGGATCTTGAAGACTGAGAGAGTTCTGATAGAGAACGTTGGTGTTAGGGCAGCAGAAGTTGCTCTTTTCCACCAATATACCCATATCTTTGCTTCTAACAGATGGCATCTGAGAGACACTATCGCAAAATTGCGTACCAAGCAATGGTGTATCATTGAATTCCTCAGCGTGTACAAAAGTGCATCCATTCGCATTCATTGATGCTTGTTGAACGTTTACAGAAACCAGATAGTGAATAAGAGCACAGTTGGCATGTTTAGCGATATGTGTGACAAGCATCGTTCCAGGCAGCTCTGTGTATCTCTCAGCCAAAGAAATGAAGGTTTATTGTTTATTATTAGACAAAGACATTGTGGATGTAGAAAACAGGGTTTTGTTGCTTACAACCTGCTTCATAACGTTATGATTTTGCTCCATGTATCTGTTGTTGTTTGCATGAAAATAAATAGAAGCCATTATTTTCGCATCGTCTTTGCGATCGTGACTCTGTCTGTCTGTCTCTATCTTTCCATCTCTTTATATCTCTCTCTCTCATATATATATATATATATATATATATATATATATACCAAAGAAACGTGATAGCCAAGTTTTAAAATTAATTTTTAAACCTGAAAAATCTTCCTTGAAGTTTTTATTTTTATTTTAATTTTAGGACAATGGATTAACTTTTATATTTCCAAAGAGCAAATTATTTGCTTTGTTTCAAAACGCATTTAAATTGATTGGAGAGAGTTCTATTTTTTCGCTGATTTTAGTTTTGGTTTGGTTTGAGGTTTATTTTTATATTTGGTTTGTTTTTTTTATTTTATCTTAATGCCGACAACATTTTTATTTTCCAAAAATGTATTGCAACTAATATAATATAATTTTTTTTTTACTGGTAATATTTTTTCACAAATGTATTGCTGATATGTTTTTCAAAAATTTATCGCTGGTAATAATCTTTTAAAAAAAATGTATAGCTGATATTAAAACCTATTTTTACACTTTCATAGTGTTTGCCCATAGCTGGGACTCTAACAGGTGTTACCACTCCGGGTCAGGGTGGACCTGGGAACAAATAGCAATTGAGAGGTGGTTCCACGCTCCTCAACCTCCTGATCAAAGGCCTTGCTGCCGGACGTAGTTTATCGTCTTACCCAGGACACGGTTGTTGTTTATCGTCATACCCAGGACGTTCGCTGATTTTACATATTTTTAAACATCTGTCCGTTCAATGTAATTCTCTTTATTAAAAAATCTTTCAAAAATTCTTTACTGAAACTTTATTTGAGGTATATTAACTGATTTAAAGTTTAATAAATCTGATTTAAAACAAAGGAGGTAGGTGGGTTTATGATTTATTTATGTGTTGATAGGCGGATAGGTCTATCTACAGCCGGAAATTTAATTATTTATACATGGGACATATCAGTAAAAATTATTTGGCGAATATAATGTGAGCGCTTTTTTATATAATTTTTTAACTACTCAGTAATCTTAAATATTTAGGAAAATATTCTCCATAATCTAATATTTTATTGAATTTTAGGTACTTTGGCTTTAAATGTACTATAGTTACCGCTCTCATTTTCTGATAATGTCATGTATGGACGTCCGTATTTAAAAAATTGGCAAGTTTGTACCTACAAAAAAATTCGAAATTCTTTTATAAAATACTAGGGATCGCTGAATTGTAGTAATTCCCACTTATGATTAGTAAATATAGTTTTTGCTTAATAATTATCACCTAACCCCCATAAATTAATACAAAATTTTAAAAGATTTAAATCACTATAAATTATTCTGTTAAAATAAAAAATGAAAACAATTCTTGTAAAAATTAATAATTCATCGAAATTTATTTCTTAAAACAATAGTGTCCATAATATATCTTATTCATAAAAGCAATTAAAAGTTTTTCTGATTAAATAATGTCTTAGTTTTATTGCATTTTCTATTTTACGATTCACAACAGATTTTGGGAAGGTGGGATCCTGTTTTACAAAAAGAAAATGATTTAAATTCTCCAAGAAGTTAAACAAGAATTTCTTGAAATTTAATAAAAGTTATATAAGTGGTAGGTAACAGATGTTAAAAAATATTTTCACCAAGATTTTCTATAAAAGGAAACATTTAAAAACACTTAATTCATTTGTGAATAAGTCCTGAAAGTTTCATTATAATCCGACAATTATTTGATTTTTCTCGAATTACCAAATCAATGTGAATTTCAACGCAAAAGACGCAAAAATTTCCTTTACTAATTTATGGTCACACGCTGACGCAAGAAAAAATAATCAAAATTTGAAAGCTCTAAAAAAGATTAAAATATAATTTAATAATGAAAACATATTTGGTCTTTCCTTTTAACATAAGAATTTAAAAATAAAATAAGAATTTTAACTATAAAAGTTTGTATTAAATTTGGGAGATTTTTTCATCATGTACGCTCATTTCATATATTTATCTTATACACACACATACACACACACATATAAACATATATATATATATATATATATATATATATATATATATATATATATATATATATATATATATATATATATATATATATATACATATATATGTGTGAGTGTGAAATATAAAAATATTTAGAATACCAACCATCCTACTGCTAATTTTGCTACTTGACGATACCTAATTGGTAGAAAGCGCAGTAGCAGGAAGATTGGTTTTCTAAATATTTCATTTATATATATATATATATATATATATATATATATATATATATATATTAGAAAATGTCGCATTGAAGAATTTATACAAGTTTTGTCTACTTATTTTAATAGGATCGTCTCATATTAACAGAAAAACTTCTTGGTATCGTTATTAAAGAAAAAGAGAAAATTAACATGTTGATACATACTCATTTACTCCGGGTACTTTATGAAAACACGGTACCAAAATATACGCAATATATATATATATATATATATATATATATATATATATATAAAGTGAACATAGAAGTCAACACTTAGAGGCGACACTGTTTCATGCTAGACGCAATGGCCTGACGATTGTGTCTAGCATAAAGCAGACTGTCGCCTCTAAGTTTTGGCTTCTATATTCACTTTTTATTTATATTCACATACGCTCTATCTCTGATATTGTGCACTTTATCCCATAAATATTGCACACCTTAAAACTAAATTTTTTCATATAGATATGGTGGGGAAAATAATTATGCATTAAACGCTACAAAAATAGTTTATTGCCTCATTCATTAATTACCTTTATAACAAGTATTTTCCTTCAAATTACTCTATATGTAGATTTTTTTCTCTTTACAATAGTAAATATAAGCAAAATGGTCAAGTAAAGTCTTTGTATAAGATTATTAAAAATATATTTTAAAAAAGATTATGCAAATATGTATCTAATAACACTTCATAATAAAATTAAAATAATACTCCTGGAGATTATTCTAGAACGTTCTAAATTGTTATTCATTTTTCGCTGATGGTACGTCGATCGATAGCCATTGTCGTAGTAGCCACTATAATTCCGAAAACTATGGCATATTCTACAAACCTCAAATTTAGCATACTTAATCTTTATCGTAAAAAGTAATGATTCTATAACCATTGGCAGATCTACAACTTCCTCCATACTCTGTTGGTTCGATAGTCTGCAAATACAAAGAACGAGTGTCAACAGTGATCTGTTATTTGATCTCGTGCCTTCTGAAAATTTTCCAGCCATGATGCCAAAAGGATTTTAAGAATGATAAATAAGCAATGAACGGGTAAGAACTTCAAGCTCAGTGACATTTGTTACATCTGAAACTGAACCTGAGTTGAATCTAAATGAAAATAAGTTTCTATGATCGATGACTAATAATTTAAAAGAAGAGGATCTGCCATGGTGAATGGTCCAAAATGAAAGCAGACAAGTGTTCGAATCTGAAAGCTACTTATAGGAAACGACTCGATGCTGATGATCATTAAGCTCTGTTTCATTCTGAATTACTTAAGGTATTTCAATATTTCTTTTGTTTCATCTTTTATAATTTTTTAGAAATGTATTTGATGACATTTCTGTGTAGATTTATTATTGTATAGGTTAAATCCAAATGTGTCATATGGTTTTATTATAATAAAAACATGTGTTGAAAAATAATGCAATGATCTCTTTTTTGTGGCATGTATTGAATACTTATTTCCCCCAATAAACACACTCGTGCTCCCCACACATGGTTCAAAACTGCGCCTCTCTTGAAGTGGGGGACCATCATATGTTGTCCAGTGTGCTTTTGAACAGCTCAGCCGCGAGAGAATTTCACAGTCAATCATAATTATTTGGCATCCAGAATTTTGAGAGCCAATGATTGAAATTATAAATTTGAATTTCCAATGATTGTCTTTCCTTGTTGGCTAATGTAACAGAATATTTCTCAACAGGGACAGAGGTTCAATAGTAGATAAAATCAGGATTCAAAATGTGGATTTTCAAGGTACACACACATACACACTCTTTCTCTCTCTTTCTCTCTCTCACTCTTCATATATATATATATATATATATATATATATATATATATATGGAATAAATAAATGACAAGATGGAAATCTATTGAGACGCGTTTCATTCCAAAAAGGAGCTTCAGACAAAATGTTTTATTGATTGAATCAACTAATGTAGAAAAAGAAATAAAAACAAATAAAAAAAAGTGTTGGTTACAGATTACAAGAAAACGTTAAAGACAGTCATCATTCTAAATCAATACTTGACTGACCCTGATGTACGTGTCTCATTCAAAAACCTGTATTTGATCGTTAAAAGCTTAACAAACCATTTCGAGCATCTCCGGCTCAGATTTGCTGAGCTTCACACAAAATTGCTCGAATTTGTCAGTCTTCATAATATTTGCAAGGACATTCCAACAGTGTTGCAAAAATTCAGCTAATAACTGAACAAAACCAAATAGCACGAAGCATATTGGCAAGAACCATTGAATGTTATCCGCTTGTGTATTTTATTGAATACTAAAGAAACCTGCCATGACTAAATCCTACAAGTAATTATTATTATTTTTATTATTATCTTTCAAACGCTGAATCTGTAAATCCTTGTTATTTTTTGAAATGATGTGTTATTCTTGTAAAATATCTTACCATCAGCTCTGCGTCGTCACTTTGATTTTATCGCATGTTTCTATTTATTAACCTTCAAGGAAAGTTAAACAAAACATTTCGTTTCAACCAGAAATAGGGTCTTTGTATTGTTTCTCTTACTTTTAGTTACATCTAATCTCCTTCCTGTGGATTACGGAGTTTCATCTTTTTTCTATGCTTTTTCCATTGGGTGGATGTCCCAAGCACTGACTTTCCTTGGGATTAAACACATGACTCTTTTTTCCATTACCAAATTTAAGCAATAGATTTTAATTAAAACAATTTGCATATATTTGAATAAATCATTTTCTGAAGAATTACGATGGTTGAAAGTAAAAGTGTGACTCAAATTCAATATTTGAAAACCCAACGAAATTAATTCTGATATTTCTGAACCCCAATGTTTAATTAAAATCTGCAAACCATCGACACGGCATAAAAAAACACTCTTCCTACTTTAGACAACTTCTGAGTTCCATCCATTAAAAAAATTATGAAAAAATGTTTTTCAAAATATGAAAAAAAATATTACATCATTTTTTAAAAAGCATTTCAAATCAAGCTAGGCGATTTCACAGTAGATATTAACATCCAAGCCAAAAACTTAAAGATTATATGCGTTACTTAAGAAACACAGAATAGTCAATTTCATTCAGATTTCAACCGATTTCAACCGATTTTAACCGATTTTGCTTGCCTCGAAATTCGCAGAATTTATGTGGATGTCTTAAGAGTAAGTTCTGAACTCTAATTCTTGCGATATTTTTCTTTGTGCAACTTCCATTCAACTGAGATGAAACCTGTTATGATTTTGTAATCGTAGATATGATTTAATGGCTTTTTATCACAGACGGACCTTTCTAAATTTGCACGTTAGGAGTTTTACCTAAATTTAACTGTTCAACTAATCTGGATTTCCTTCGCAGTAATCGAGCCAATGTACGTGCATCGAGTTTGAAATAAAATCTTAAACATCTTTTTTGTATTCATTTCTGGTAATCACCCATGAATGAAAGATGGACAGGTTTGTCATAGTGAAAGATAACCATAAAAATCGAAGCAATAAAGGACACAAAATAATTCATGCGTGAAATTATTTTCTGAGTAAATATGGTTCAGTTTCGTTGATATCATTCTACACCCCCCTCCTTTCAATATGTTGAAGACAGCAACAACAACAACAACAACAATAATTTGTAGGATAGAAATCATGGGGAAGTGGATAAATGCTTTCTCTTAAAAATCCTAACGCTATGAAATCTAGTCAAAATAAAATATATAACATCGAACTGACACTTGAGTGGGAAATTGTCGTTCGCGATAAAAGGCAAACCGTTCAGCTGGCGGAACTCACTTATTCTGAATCAATTCGTTGAAGAGTTGTTTTTTGAGTATCCCTAACCTTTCACCTCTTTCTGTTTTGTTTTTATTTTTGTTTTTTTTTTACTTTTTTATTCAGCGTCCGACTGTCAGAAGTCATTGACAGGAATAATATGAACGTTTGTATTTTTTGCTAAAAATGTCTTGATACAAAAGTTCCTTTTATGTCAAAGGGCAAGCGATACACAAGAAAATGATTATTTAAAATAATGACTACAAACAAAAGAAATTTATACGCCTTCATTGCTTCGATGCGTAAAGTTTAAATTTGTGTTTATTAATATATAAAAAAAATAATTATTGAAATTTCTACTTTACAATTTGAATATCTTGACAGCTTATTTTTTTTAATTTATTAAAGTATAATCTTTAGAATTACTGCTACTGCTACTACTAGGCGTTGTCAAAATCAACATATTTTTGTTAATTTTATTAATCACAAATAAACAGCTGAATTCAGATCTGTGCTACGTCAATATCACTACAATGAACAAAAAGAAGCAAAGAGGATTTGAAGTAAAGTTTGAAATTTTCAAAAACTAGATGTTGCATATATAAGCGATTTTAAATTGCTGTGGCCCCTATTCTGCTGTTGGCTGAGGATATTGAGACTTCACCCACTAGTGACCATCAAGTGCGCATGTGTTGAAGATGAACCAACTTCCTCCGGTTTATTTCCTTCTCGCTACACATTCTGTTATCCTTATTTCACTTCTGTTGAATATGATCTCCATTGCCAGCAACAGGTCTTTCAGTTCTGCTTGAATAGTAACTGTAAAAAAAAACAAAAAACGACGGTATTATATACAGAAAGGATCTGCACTTCTGTCTAAGATAAAATTAGGTACCTCCGGTTTTTCGCGGGAAAACTGATAGCGTAATGAAAAATTCCACAAACTTAACGAAAATAAAGTTTTATCGTCAAAATGTTTATGTTATTATTAAGATGAAAGTATTTTTTAATTATTTTTTTGAAAATTTTTAATCCTTTCTAACATGTTCGAAATTTTGGTTAAGGTCTTCTTTTGTTTGCGCTTTTTTCTGTTGAAAACACATTTATTTGAAAATTCTTGTAAAAATCAAATAATTGGCCGATTTTAATTAAATTTTCAGGACTTATTCACACATGAATGTAATTAGTTTTTAAATGTTTTTTTTTAGAAAATTTTGGTAAAAAATATATTTTCTAAATATGTTAACCCCCACTTACCTAATTTCATGAAATTTTGCGCAAAACCTTTCTATTTCCTGATTTTTTTTGTTAAAAGTAGAAGTCCTTGGATATTGTAAATCACCTACTTTTTTTCAAATTTTAGCTATCTAACAGCTCTGAATTGAAAAATAATGTATCCAATAAAATTATGACATTACTTAATTAGCTTTTAATTGCTTTGTAAATAAGTAATATTAAGGACATTATTGTATGATGAAATAAAATTTTTGAATTTATGAATAATTAATTTTTACAAGAATTTTTCCATTTTCTTAAAAAATTTAATTATAATAATTTATAATAGATTAAAATCGTGTAAAATTCTGTACTGGGCTATTCTCTGGATGTGATATAGTAATTAAGTGGAAACAAAATTTACAAATCCAAAATTGAAAAGATTAATCAACTTAGTTGTGCTATTCTATTTTTAAAATAATTTTTTATTTTGTATTTTTTTTACTTAATACGTTCATTATTTTCATGTACGGTAGACTGAAATTGCCATTATTATGATCTAAAAGTTTTGTCCCTTTATTATGTCGCTTCAGTTACGTTTCAACGGGTTTTCAAAATTTCTATCCAGCTTTAAATATTTAAAGCTTAAACTAAGTTTTACTTTTTTGAATTACTATTTCGCTAAATATTTTTATTTTATGCATTTACATTAGTGTGGGCCATACTTCAATTGATTAATCATGGTATTTCATTTGTTATTAAATTATAAAATTAATTGAAGAAAATTTTATAGTATTTTAAATTTTTTATTTTTGCATCTTCGAAATGTAAATAGAAGTCAATAAAGTATTAAATAATTGCGGAAAATATGTTCATTTGTAAAACTTACTAGGTAGTTAAAAACCAAAAAAATGAGTTCACTAAGATTTCTGACAATTGGTTCATCCATAGTAGCTAACATCGTTTCGTCTATCAGCAGTCCATCAAACGTTGGATCAGATGAACAGGAGCAATCGTTAATAATTGGTTGTATATTATTTTTTTATGTTACAAGTAAGTAATATTTATTTCAAATCAGATTAATTTAACTTTAGATTTTTTAATTTTACTAAAATAACGTGTCAGAAATATATATTTATTTTGTGAAAGAACTTTAAAATAGAAAAATTTGGTTTGTTTACAAATTTCTTAAAATTAAGAAAAAATTAAGAAATTTTTAGGAAAATTTTAAGAAATCAAAATTAAATTTGACATTCCAATTTATATAATTTCTATCTGAAATACACCAGAATATTTTACTTACTGGAAATAATAAATTTGATTATAAAACTTTCAATTAAAGCTAAAATGAAATCTTCAAAAAAGACTTTTCATTTTTAAAATTTAATTTTAAACCTTAGGTATCGAAAATTTATGCCAAAAAAGTAGAGGTCCCTAGTTCAAAGTATCTGGGTTCAATGTTTAGAAGAAAAATAACGCTCTCTGGGCTTCTGCCGATGATCAGTGAAGTGTCTGTGCATACTGCGTAACTTTGTATCTGTATAAGTTAATTTTAGTGCGTCATCTATGCAGTAAAACGTTGGTATAGTGTATTTGTTGCTAATCTACTTACCGAATCAAGAATCACTTCTGTCTATATGTCTGAGATGAGGTGTTGTAACTATTTACACTATTTACATTATTCGGACTATTGTCCTCATCTTTATTGTCATATTCGCGACGTTTCGGCCGTTGTACGCCCCTGCCTTCTTCAGGTAATATACGTTAGAATTCAGTACTTGGGCACAGAACAAATAATTGGAGAGTTGAGTTACTAAAGGAAAATACTGAAACGTCCAAAAAAGGCATGGCACGTGGAACTAGAACAATATACTGCAGAGGAGTAAATAAAGGGTTCGTTTCGAAATTTCAACGTATATCATCTGAAGAAGGTCGGAGCGTACAAAAGAAATTTTCTACTTGCTTAGATATAACTTTGAAAAAATTAGAAACTGCATGAGAAGGAGGCTTAGTTGAACAATATTTACTAGAAACTCGAAAGTGTTGTCCGGATGGACTGTTATGCATTTTGGGCATCCTATAAATGATTAGAATTTCTCATTCTTTAATTTCAACATCCATACCAAGCATTTTTGTGTATTAAATGTTGTAAACAGTACCTTCTCTTCCGGTCTGTGAGACAGTACGTAATTACTGCCATCAGAAGACATACAAACGTCATTCAGTATTACATTGACATAGTACTTTTTGCACGACATTTAGCTATATTAATTGCAGTTTTATCGATTGCTATAAACACGTATTTGGTGTAGGGTCTCTGTAGGTATTTAATTACATCAGGTTGTTTCTAAATAGGCTTGCATTTTTGTGTTTTACTTACGTAATTTTTAATCCACTTTTTTCAGTACCACATTTTGCATTTTGCCAAAGAATTAAATCTTCGCGCTAGTTTCCTCGTTTTTTAATGTTCTGTCAACGCTTTCGGATAAAACTTCAACAATATATATATATATATATATATATATATATATATATATATATATATATATACGTATATTTTGGCAACATGTTTTCATTAAAACATGTCTCATAGAATAATTTAGATAAGTTTTGTCTACTTATTTTCAATAGGATTCTCTCATATTCACAGACAAACTTCTTAGTATCCTTATTAAGTGAAGAGAGAAAATTACCATGTTGATACATCTTCATTTATTCCAGTACTTTCGATATTATTACACTGTCATCGTCAAGGTGATTTTTTTTTTCTAAGAAAAAATTGTTCTGTTCATCTGAAAATTAATTTTTTTTCAACTGTAAGGTGAAAAATGCTAATGTTATGCACTTTACGCTTTATATTTCACGATGTAAACGTCAGGTGAGGTAAATATGTTTGAAATGTCCATACGTTTCAAAAAAAAAAACCCCAAAAAACAAACTATTAGTTAAAACCTAGATATTTTAAACTATCTACTGTAAATATTTTAAAACATTTTTGCAGTATTCATAATTAATTTTATTATATACTATACGAAGTTCAATTTAATTATATACTGTACTTAATTCACAGATCACGACATCTATCGGATAGATGAAATTTAAATTTTTATTATTGCATTATTCCAAACTTTTAAGACATCAGCAGATAGCTATTAATGTCAACAACTGAGCACAAATAGTTATTAATTAAAACAATTAGTAATTAATGTATAATATTATCCATATCTACATGTACAAGAATGTCGTTTTTAATAAATGTTAAAAAAATAGCCATAAATAAGTAAAATAATGGGTATATTGTCGAAAACTATTTTTTCTACTAAATAGCTATTTGCGCTATGTTATAATGCTTATTACCGCAACAATAATAATGCTGAATATTTTTTAAACATTAAAGTATATTTAATCACATCTCCCTAATAGCTATGGCGATCTGTCATTATTTCTAATTTAATCATTCGTAATGACTCCTTCTTACTAACAGTGTTGCAGAAAACCGACATTGTATATAAATTTAAATGTCACTGGGGACACTGTATCTCCAACAGAAAAGAAAATGATATATATGTTGGTCATACTACAACTACGTTATCTCGAAGGTTGAGTTTGTATCTGAATGATGCATCGGGCACATCACATTTACAATAACATGCCTGTCTACTTTCACAATTTAGTAAAATTCTTGTTGAAAATGCATCTATACATTTTCATGAAAATAATAAGCATAAACTAACAATTGTCGAAGCTATCTATATTAAAAAAAATTAAATCAACCTTTAATAAAATTAATTATGAATACAGTACAAATGTTTTAAAAATTTTATAGTAGATAGTTTAAAATATATAGGCTTTAACTAATAACTTTTTGTTTTAAAAAATAACATATGGACATTTCAAACTTGGTTACGTGAATATGAGAGGATTCAATTAAATAAGTAGACAAATCTTGTCTAAATTACTCAATTAGAATATATATATATATATATATATATATATATATATATATATATATATATATGCATATATATATATGCATATGTATATGTATATATATATATATATATATATATACATAACAAATTAGAATTATGAACGTAAATATACACTGTATACACGTAAATATAAACTACATAGTGTATACAAGTTTTCTGTTGTTCTTTTTGTAAAAATGTCATAGTTTAAATGTTGAAAAAGCCTCTGATTCTATTTTGCTGGTTTTGCCTTTATTCTCTCTGTTTTCTATCATATGTTCAACTTTCCAGCGACAGTCGTCGTCGTCAAGTGACGAGCAGACACAATTGCGTGAACCCAGCAGATTGTAACATTCTTCCATAACCGTTTTCATTTGATTCAATCCCTCGGGTTTCGCCTTCGTGTGTTTATCCGCTTCATTACTAAAGCTTGTCACCGACCCTTCCTCCTTACGTCTTTGCTTTCTTCTTCATTTATGAAAATTCATTTCGCAATAAAACAAACACACAATTTGAGATTTTTGTCAATATCAGTTACTGTTGAAAATCAAGCGTTTTCAGGAATGACAGTGCGATATCATTTCTTGATTGCCCATCAAAGTTTGCGACTCATCAAAAACATCGGTTGGAGGAAAGTGAAAAATAAGACTCGGGGTGGGTGAGGGTGGTCGAATGCCCAATGGCGCAGTTGTCCACAAGAACAAAATTGGTGGAGGAATACAGAGTCTTGTCGGATCAAAAATTCTAATTTAATATAGTTATCCTCGCCAGAATGTAATACTAGCATTTTTTTCTCTAGTTCTTTCATCTTTTGTTTCCGGTTTAAAAAATTTTCCTCGAAAATGAATTAATATGGGCTAAAAAATAGTCTGCATGTGGAAATGTAATTTTATCCGACGCAGTAAATCCAAAAACGCGTGCTTGTGTGTATCCATGTGTTTCTATATATATATATGCATATGCGTGCAGCCATATATGTATATTTGTGAATATGTATTTGTGTGTAAATGTGTTCATGCATGTGTGTCTGTGAAATGATGTTGCATATGTCAACGTTAAATGCCATTTTTGTAATGGACATTCGACATAGAAAATGTTGCATGTTTCGCGCTTTCATCGCCTCGAATGTCGTTTCTATCAATGAAATCCTTTGTTTTATTAGAAGGAAAACAATAAAAACAAATCTATAAAGATTTTAAATGCAAACAAATATCTGCACACACATTTGAATTTGTCAGTGTTTGTTTGCCTGTATTGTTTGCATACATGGGGTCGGTGTGGTTGGTTGGGACGGTGGGGATTGATTTCTTAAGTAAGTTTATGCTTGATGCAAAAAATAAAACAAAATATCCACCGGTCAAAGAAGATCGATGCCGATGTTTAAAGGAATGTTTTACAACATTATTTGTTTCCTTTACTGAATTCTTGAGATGCCCCAAAGCGCCAATTCACATCGGTTCATTGTGTCTAATTTGTCAAGATTTTTCTTCTTTTTCCATTTATAGGAAAGGCGTAATTAGTCTAAAAGCCATAAAAATTCCATATTCGTTTAGTTTTGCAAACTTTTTTTGACATAAGTTTTCAGAATTTCTCGATTTTCTCTTGCCTTTGAGTTTTTGATTCTAAATCTCTGGTTGATAAAAATCAACTTGGAAAATTGATTTTCATGAACGGCCTGATCTGTTTTGTTTCTCTTTTGCATAAAATAACACGACTTTATTAAGGCTAACTGATTATAAAATACCAGAAAAAATATCTTAACAACAGACAAAAAATTATTGATAGCGACAAATGGAGTTATTCTTTCGCGTTGTCTGCATTTGGTTCGATAAAAACAAATCTGGATTTGTTAAAAGACAAAAGTTATATTTGTTCTCTCAAATTTAAATCTTCACATTTAAATTCAGGCGTAAATTAGCCAACGTCGTTAATTTAAAATGGAAAATTTTCATTATTACGTTTTTTTTGTTTTCTTTTTATATTTTCTTTCACTTATTTCATTTTAAGCATTGGTTTTGCTTAAGATGAAACTATGAAAAATAAGAGAACTTTACTAAACAATTAAGAATAGTTCACTTTGCTCATCTCTGATGTAATCGATATGTGCTTTGTGTGTGTGCTTGTGTGTGTGTGATTGTGTGTGTATGCTTGTGTGTGTGTACGCGTGTAAATGACCACAAAGAAAGTAGCTATACTTATATAGAATTTGAGTGTAGAATTTAGTGTAGAATTAAACAAAACGCATTGAAAATAGGTAAATTTCTATTTTTGTTTTCATTAACATCATTATTAGAATCTGTCTATATTTCTGAGATGAGCTCTTATGTACACTATTTACATTATTCGGACTAATGTCCTCATCTTTGTCGCCATATTTATTACAACGTTTCGGCCGTTGTACGCTCCGGCCTTCTTCAGGTGGTTGGGCACATGGCACAGTGGATAAAGGCGTTGGTTAGATCCAGTGACAGGACCCAAAGAGTGTGAGTTCAATACAGGCAATGGAAAACTTCGAGAGGGGAATTAACAGGAGATAACTGATAACTGACATCCATTAAACATGGCACGTGGAACTAGAACAGTCTACCCCAGTGAGCGAAATAAAGTGTTCAGTTCGACATTCCAACCACATAAATAAGGCCGGAGCGTACCACAGCCGAAACGTTGTAATAAATATGGCGACAAAGATGAGGACAATAGTCCGAATAATGTAAATAGTGATCATTATTAGATGTCCGCACACAGGCATAGTTCCATCATAGAAACATTAAAAAAAAAGAAACAAGATGAAAAATATCGTGATAAAAATTTAATCCCCATTCTGAGAGGCAATCGATAAATTTGCAAATTTATGAACAAAGAAAAAATAAAGAGAGAAATCCCTAAAATATTAAAGAAAGAAAAACCTCAACTATTGACGTGAATTTGTCTACACAGAGACCCTATTATTTTAGTTAAAAGTACTTGTCATTTGACAGTAAATGCAGGCTACAAAAATGTGTGCTTTTTTACATTTAATTTTCTTTTTCTGCTTTTAAATTTATTCAAAATTCGCACTAAACACGAAAACCTATAATTAATTTCATTTAAGTATCATCATAAAGAAACTATGGACGTGATTGTTGAACTTTTTAAAAAATCTCTTTAGATATTTAAAGTACTGCACACCAAATGCGGATATGTGGATGCAATTTAATCAAACGTGAAATGAGCGTTCAGTTAATCCGTTTAGATTGTCATTAATCATTGGATCAAGGTGATTCTCTGGCTGTTTTTCGTCTGCAAACCGGATCATTGCTCATTGATTTCCGGCTTGTAAAGAGAGTATTCACGTCGACACATTAACTGTCTTTGCCAGCAAAGCACAATGAGTGGGCAAACAAAACTGACTCTTACTTCATCATTATATCTCCTTCGACGAGTCGAACAAAACTGATCGATTTTGTAATTATGATTGATCTCTTCTTGATCAATAATTAGAGCGGAACAACCCGGCTAGGCCAAGTGATCAGAAGTGACACTCACCACCAACGTTAAGTGGCTACTTCATAGCCGATTCGTGTTGATTACTAATTGCTATTGGTATAGCGCTTTAAGTCTCAAAATACATCAACCTTGCAAGACATGAAACATACAAAAGATTTTAACACATTTTTTTTACCTAGTATTTAGTTACGGCAAGAAGAAAAGAAGTAGATTTTTCTAAAGATTCTTTATTATTTGCAACCCTTCTTTAAGGGTTACTCCCAGATCAAGACTAATTGCAATATCGATTCTTTTATGAGTTCCCTTTTTTTTTCTTCTGAAAACTGTCCTTACGGATGGCTTTAAAATAGACACTGTATCTTGAAAGTGATAGTCTGATTTTAATTAAAAACGAGAAAATATGAGATAGAAACAATATGTAAGTTTTCTAAGTGATGCAAGCGTATATAAAATCCGCATTCGAATTCCTTATATTTTACTTAAGTTTGAACCCTGACCGTTTGTGCTAGTAGTAAATATGCACTGATATCTTCTACGAAGCCGACTTTCATGCAGTAAAATAGGAAGGAATAAAGTTATATCAGTAAAGTTTCTATATAATCATTTGCCGATTAATCCCTAAGGGTTAGAAGAACAAATGTGTGAACAAGTAACAAGTTGAGGAACTGTCATGTAGTCACCAACAAAATCATCAAGGCAAACATGTTTTAGTTTATGAAAACTAACAGAAGACTGAAAGAACGTTGTTGGCTCAAGAAATGATTTCAATTTTTTTTTCTTTTCTCCTTTAAATATCATTTCACTAATCTATAGATTAATAGCGACAAAAGTTATTAATTTTTAGATTGAAAGTATAAACATTTTCTTGGTGACTAGAGTTCGTTTGATTTTCAGGCATTTCCATCTCAGTTTGGAAATCATCATTCTTAAGTCTCGTTGTCAAAAGTACTGTTTGTCATTTGTATTGCTTACTTGTCATAACTGCATTGCCTGGTCTGTGTCGGGTGGAGGATGATTTAAACTTATCTAAGCATTATTGTTATTGTTGTTTCTAACTGCACAGATTTCGATGTTCATTTCTGAGGATCAAGTGATAGAAAATCTCCCCAGATCTGCATTGTCCAATCTATTTTCGCACATTTTAGCAACACCGGACTCTGTACTGTTTCACTTATTAAAATATTCAACTCATCCTGATTAGAGCGATTTTTTCCGCAGATTTCTCTTGAGAGAATACTCTGATTGATTTTTATAAAATAAAGTTATTTTCTATGACTAAAAACACCAAATGCATACTTGATGGCCCAGGAAGTTTGTATATATCACGTGCGTTGCGTGGCCGGCGTTTAATCCCAGAATTTTAATTTTCAAGGCAGGCACACAAGCCTTCCTTATTTGAAAGAATTTAGCACTGACCAATCTATCCCTAAATTTGGAAAATGTTTACAAACTGAAGAAAAAGAAATAACCTCTGTAGAAGACAATATCCTGCCTTTTACTTTTATAACCTCAAGATGGAAAATGTTGAGAATATAGCTTGATATGAACAGAATAAGAGGAAGAACAAGCGAAAGAGAGTGAGTGATAAGTGAGAGAGAGAGAGAGAGAGAGAGAGAGAGAGAGAGAGAGAAGTAGATCGACAAAGGAGTGGTGAAGGTGTGCTGCATATAATACTTTTTAATAGACTATGGAGGCATAAGAATTTCGTGGCCTAAATTCATGTGAAGTGAGTGTGTGTTGGTCATGGTGTTAGAGGCTATGTTAAATGCCCATAGATAGTCCTTGATGTGTTCTTTACTTTACACAAACTGGATAAAGACATTCAACCAGAAATCTATATTTACATTCGTAGTACTCAACAATATTTAAGGATTTTATTCAGAGCGGCTGGTTTTGACTGATATTACTTAGCTGCCTAAAAGTGTTTTCTTTCTCAGATTTTATTCTGTTTCTGCACTGATAATAAGAATAGATATGAAATAACGAACAAAGTAGACGAAGACAACCAGTCAGCTAAAAGAAAAGAATAGACATCTAATTTCACTTTCACATATTTGTGTCTTATCAACAACAAAAAATTATCGAAAGGAAATAAAGAAGGCAAATTCTAAAATCATAAAAAAGGTAAAAAGAATCTGAGGTCATAATTAACGATAGAGATATTTTACAAGTTTGCTTTAATTGGCGCAAATAAAAAAGAAGAAGAAAGGAAGATTGTAGTGTGCCAATCTGCTCTGAAAATAATTATTAAAAAATCCTGTATAGATGATGCTCTTTTTAATCATTTCACCACACGCAAGGCAACAAAGCACCTAAGACGCAGAGGGCTACTGAGTGTGAAAAAATATAAGAAAAAGAAAAACATTATTAAGAACCGAGAACAAAGAAGATGACAAAAGATAATTTTTTACATTTAAATTTTTGAAGTTCAAAGATGACTAGAAACCAAGAAGACGGAAGAGAATTTCACAAGTAAAAAAAGAAGAAACTGTTAACATAGAATTTACGGTTGCATCCAGTCATTTTAACTGTAAAATGAGAGGTTACCGCCAATCTGGTACTGCGCTTAAATTCATAGAGTTTAGGTACCATAAAAGAAAGTTCGTCAGAAAAATTACCATGAACGTATTTATAGAAAAGGCACAGGGAAGCTACATTACGGCGGTGGGAAAGTAACTGAAGCCGAGATGACAGGTCAGGATCAATAGAATTGCAGGTTCTTCTTTGGATTTTATCAAGGATATCTAAATATATAACAGGAGCACCAAACTATATGTGACAGCAATATTCAAAGCATGGGCGAATAGTAGACTTATAAGTATCTAAGATAGATTCGGGCGAGAAAAATTATCTAGCACGGTACAGTGAACCAACATTCCTAGCAGCAGGCCTAACAATTGATTCAGCATAATATTTCCACTTCATGTAAGCGGAAAATGTTAGCCTAAGAAGGTGAGGCGAATCACTCTACTGGGGTTAGCATCAGCCATGCTGATGGAAGACAGAAAAAGTTCTCTCAGGCGGATAATTGAAAGAAGTTTCGTTTTGGAGGCGTTAAAATTAACAAACAATTCCCCAGTTAAAAACAGAATATAGGTAATTTTTGAGATTAGCTGCCAATTTTGAACTTATCGAACCGATAGTTGTATTATCAGCATAGATCTCGAATTGAGAACTGATGCCATCAGCAAGATCAATAATGAAAATGAGGAACGACGCATGTTCACGGATGTAGACTTTTAGACGCCTGCATTAATGCAGAAAGATCTAGAAGAGTGGCAGTTAAAGATAACTTTCAACCTGTGAAGAAGTATGCTAAACCTTGTCAAATGCCTTCGAGATATTATCCATATTATGTTTACTTTTCTACTACTTTATAGTAAGTGGAAGAGTTCACAATAGCCTCATTAAAGGGAAGACACCACAACACAGAGCTTCATTCTTATCTAAAGATTGATAGATTCAATAATCGTTAATAGATCAGCAATGATCGATAATAGATCAGCAGTTGACCTAGAGAAGCGAAAGCCATATTGCTTATCCGAAAAAAGACCTTTCAAGGTGAGATGCTTAACCAATTCAGAGTTTATTGGAGCCTCTAGTACATGACCAAAAAGAAGTAGAGGACTAATAGGCTGATAGTTAGAAGAGTCAGATGGTTCTTAAAGGCTGGAATAACAGAAGAGGATTCCCAACAAGCAGGAATGCAAGAAGCAGCGAGGCACGTATTGTAGAGATTAGAGAGAACATGAGCCAGTTCAGGAGAACATTTCTTAAGGACTATTGCAGGGATATAATCAAGTCCACATTCTTTTAGGTGATCCAGTCTGGAGATTATAGCAGAAACACAGACGGAGTTATATGCATATCACTCAATAGAGGCTCATTTCTAAATGGAAAGTCGAGCAAAAATACTCCAGATGAGACAAGAGTAGAATTTGAATAGAATTTACGAGCAAAATATTCTGCTTTATCAGTAGAAGATGATAACGCCTCAAATCGAGTAAAGAGAGGAGGGTTAGAGACTTATTCTTATTTAAGACAATATTACAGAACCGCCAGTAGTCACAAAATTCACACTTGTTAGAGGCTATATGGTGTCCCATTCTATCAGCAATGACTTAGTCTCTTTGAGAACACTTTAACAATTCTAACTTCTGGTTTTTACATGGGCTTATATATCGGTATCTAGCATCAATGAAGAACTTATAATTGTTTTAATCACTAAGTAGACCGTGGATATAACTGCTTATTCATATGCTCCCCCACCCTGCTTTAGATTGTGTAGAAGGATTTGGAGCTTATATACTTAAAAGGCCGTTCGGAAATACTGAAATTGGTATGTCATTATATTTGACTGTTGTATATCTAAAGCGTAAATTAAGCATATTTTTTCAGATAGATAGACAAATATTGCATACTATGGTAGAGGAACAAATTTGTGAAGTGATATACATGGGCCAATTTTATACATGATAAATGTCAGCTTGCAAATTTTAAAGCCAACATTTAAAATTGTGGCTTCTGAACATTAACAACCTATGTAATAAGTATCTAGATACCTCAACTATCCTTAGAGATTACATGTATATTACTTGAAGCTAATTTAATAGGCTACAAGGATAGATTAGAGGAAATATGTGTAGAAAGATTCTATCTTCTAAATGGAGAAGATACAGCATTGATAAAATCGGCATTTGAAACCGTGTCTATTTGCCTGGGCGTGAATACAGACAATTTGCTATGATAACAAGTGTTAAACAATCATTTATAGTTAACTAGCTTAAAACCTGCACTCCGTTAGAACTTTTAAGTTATCTCCTGTGAAGGGCTAACCGGCTTCCGGTCCAAAACTAAAGAAACCTTTGGTTCAGCTTAGAAAACAGCAATTATAATTTTGAGAAATAACTTTGAATTCCTCAATTCACTCTATGGAATTTCAAAACCTCACTTTAACTCTGTTTTCGGCCAAAAGACCGATTTGGTTCTTTTTCGGTCGAGACTGCGATTTGGGCAGCAATTCCAATTAAGGACGAAAATTGTATTCGTCAAACTCTGTGGACCTTCAAACTTCACATTACGAAACCTCTCACTTTAACTCCGATTCCTTGAAATTCTGAAGAAATAAAATCCACAAAAATTTGGAAATATTTTAAACTGAATTTAAAACAAAAAAAATTCAATTCAATTTTTTTTATTACTTTAAAACTCAATAAAATTAAAAAAACTTTAAAAATCTCTATTTGTTTCAGTTATTTTAAAATTTGACTTTTTAACTGTTTCCTACTCATCCGGGCACAAATCTCAATGCTGGAAGTTCAAGCACCAGATGAATGGCAGATTTTAAATCGCGGAATCATCCTTATTCCGAAACGGTATGTCTATGTAGCTGAAGTTTGGCCCGAGTTATACAGGTTTCAGTCACACGGACGGACAAAGAGAATTTGCCGTTTATTTATTTAGATTAAACGGCTATAATAGAGGGGACAGAGTGGGAATCGAAATGATGGCAACAAAGAAAAGATCTGAAAAACAAACACTAAAAAAAACGACTGCGGCGAAGATACGGTTAGCAAATCTACAGTAGCAGGGTACAGATTGGAAAACGAAGTGACTACACCATAAAACTGATTTACAAAACGATTTTACCAAACATTGTGCTATAAATGATAACTTTCTCTCTGTATGTATAGATAGATAGATAGATAGATAGATAGATAGATAGATAGATAGATACGGAGGGATTGAGATATATATATATATATATATATATATATATATATATATATATATATATATGGAGAGATTGAGATAGATAGATAGATTTCTATTTCAAGAATAATGTCTGGTACATAGTTTAGTAGCCTAAACATTTTCCGCCTGAAAGGTGTCGTATATTTTTGATTAATTGTTTGTTTTTGTGATTAACTTCGCTTCTCAATCCGAAGATTAGGAAAAGTCTATTTCTATTTCCAAAATACTTATTCACCAACTTTACGCCTTGATTCATTGATTATTCTAAATTACTGTATAATCGCCTGAAATTCTTAACAGATGAATTAAATATTTTAACCCTGCTACGAATGTCCATCTAATACGAATGTTAGAACAAAGTTTTGCATATCAAGTAAACAGTTTTACATTTGCTGCTTAATTTGGGAATCTTAAAAATAATTTCGAGTTCTCATGAAACTTCTTGAAGGTCAGTCACGTGTCATTCATAGATGTTTAATTAAAGGTTAAGGAAAATGGACAATGAAGACCGTAGAGCGAAAAACTGTAAAAAAGATAAAAATGATGAATTCAAATTTTGAGCATAAAGGTTTTATCTAACTTTCTGTGATTAGGAGTTATTGTTTTTATTATTTTAAGGTGGGCAAATTTCCTCATCTTTGTTTTTATCATCAGGATATTTCGAACGTTGTGCTATTCGACCTTCTTTAAGTGTATATCAATCCCGATAATAAATACCACATATCTGTGAATTTTTCAACGCTATATTAAACTAATTCTGTTACTATCACTGAAAGTTTGTCTGGTTATCACATCTCTCTTTTGCGATCTTTAGGATTCTGTGTTTTTTCTCTTTCATCGCAAAGGAAAAAGTTTAGATATAAATCTAAGCATCACCCAGAATTCGATCTCGATGTGGTTTACCTGAATTTACTTAAATTGCAAAACTTACTACTCTTTCTTTCCCTCCAACTCTTTTTCTTCGTCAGTTTTACATTCTCTGTTTTTCAATATTACACACACACACATATATATATAGGAATATAAAAAAATATACATACATACATATATATATATATATATATATATATATATAGAGAGAGAGAGAGAGAGAGAGAGAAAGAAAGTGCCATGGAATAAATTCTCGTCTAAATTACACAAAAAATGAAAATAACACTGACATCTCATTATGACAGTTATATTTACCAAAATTACACAAAAATATCTTGAAACACTAAAGAGTACATTTATTCAATAAAATCGCCATTGGCTTCAACCACAGCCACCAGACGACTTAGGAATCTCCTGCAACTCTTCTGGACGGTCTCCTTGTTTAAGTTAGTCAATGCTGCCATAATCCTTGCTTTCAGTTCATCTTTGGTGTTACAAGAAATTTTGTTCGTTCCTCGCTCAACTGCGCCCCACACATAATAATCAAGGGGGTTACAGTTTGGGGAGTTGGGTGGCCAGATGAAAGGGATGATGTGGTCGCAGAAAATGTCTGGCAGCCAAGACTAGGTTCTCCGGCTTGTGTGACATGGAGCAGAGTCCTGTTGCTAGACATAGACTCTTCCAGCAGCCACCCACTTGACCCAGGGCAACACTAACCCCTGAGGGTACTTGATGTAGGCTTCCGTGCTGAGGCCCTGTTGGAAGTCAATGGAGGCATAACGTCGCCATCACTAGTGATCACACTAAATACCATGATGTTGACTGGTATTTGGTTTTCATCACTATCGATGCATCTTTGGGAGACACTTGCCTCCTCTGCACTGTCCAGGTACGAATTCCAAGCAGTACAGCATGCCGTTTCCAAACTTCTGGCGGACTGATTTGTGTTATGGAACTCTTTTTCTCACATATGGTGCCCAACTGACCCTACTGTATTGTGCAGGCGACAAAATAATAAGCAACAACGAATAGAAACTGTCCAAATGTTCTATACTTCCTAGCGCTTTCGGCTATACTTTTAACCATTATCAACGATGGTTATATTTTTGTTTTTTAATTGATTGTATGGGATGTGCGGAAGTTTTTAGCGTTATAGTAGTGTTTTATTTTCCGAACACAGTTAGCAAATTGTGACCGTGTTCGTAGTTAATATTATTATGTGTTGTCTTTTTCTTTTTTATTATTAAGGCTCCCATTATTTTTAATCTTTTTTTTTTAAATGTGGATGAGGTTATTATGTTTGCATTTTCTATTTGTATATTTCGGATGGAATCTGGTAAGTGTTTGTGTGTGTTTAAATAGATTCTAATAGTTTTCGTAACGCGTTTCGTCCTTTAGGGCTTCATTGGACTAAGTTTATGTTTACATTAAAGAAACTAAAACGAATTTTAAATATAAAATAATTCTTATTTTTAATATGTGTCAATTCGGTATATAATATAACCGATTTCATGCAGATTCTTTTTGTTTATATTTCCATCACTTTTCTTATTAAATATGTCACATTGTGATAAAGAATTTCTACCAAGGAAGATGTAATGTCGCAAGTACCTGGATGCAAATTTACTGTGGATGATCTAGCGATTAAAAAACTTTCTAAATATTTTCGCCTGAGTAAATTGTTTTCTCTTTTAATTAGAGCAGCATATTTTAATCAAAATCGTGACCAGTCTCTTGTAAAACTAATGCATAGAATATGTTGTTTTGTAGAAGATTCCTTTTATGTTCATATAATATCTTATTTAAATTCCTTGAGGTTTCTCCGATGCATTCCTTCTGGCAATTATTGCAGCTAATAGAATAAACTCCTCTTTTAAGTGTTAGCTTTTTATTGTGTTTTGTATTAACTGGTATTTTGATTTAAAAATTATACACTTTCGTTCGTGTGCACGTGTATTCACATCAATGTAAATACGAACTTAATCCAATGTAGTCCTAACGGACGAAATACGTCACAAGAAAACTTTTTCAATTTGTTATACTTCTTTCCCTATATATATATATATATATAAATAAACTAAAATCTTTAGACACACTGGTTTGTAGATTAATATTCTTTCGTTTTTTTTATTATTATTTCATATATATATATATATATATATATATATATATATATATATATATATCTTATCTTCTAAGCTATGATAGCCAATGCCCGGAAAGATATGAAATAGCAGTGATAAAAAAAAACAACTCCTATATAGAGCAAACTTAAGTCCCTCTTGCCAATAACATTTCTTTGTGAACTAAGACACGTAAAACATCAGTCAACAATAATTTTCACAACGACATCACAACTACACAACTGCATCACAATCATATCATTGAGAAACAAATAAAATTATTCTTACAAAAAATACACGACATTAGTAATAAAAATACCACACAAAAAACATCAACATATTTTACTGTAACCAGATGCACAATGATTATAATCAGGACGAATTCCCTATACGAAATATCATTAAACATCATATTTCCGCTGTAATTCCCGAAATTCTTGTAACACTTAAATATTTTACAGAAAATGAAAAACCACAAAAGTTGTTGTCACTAACCACATCAACATAACCACATCAAATCTAAACTAGCGATGACAATTATAGTGTATCAATTTCTCTGCACAATACAGGACTGTGTTTCTTGTCATAAATTAATTACCTATATCGGACATACTACCACCTCCTTGAGTAGACGCCTTACGTGTTACTTATCAGAGCAGGGAGCAATAAAAACATCTATCAATCTACAAGAACCCTTAAGAAAAACTCTGATCAAAAACACTAAAATTCTATGTAAATCAAATTACAGAAAACATCTCGCTATAAAAAGGCCCTGTATATCAAACATCTCTCTCCCATTATCAACCTCACCTTATTTAACAATGGTAGCGGCATTTTCTCAATAAAATGTCGTTTGAGCCAACATTCTTTAGTCAGAATTATCCGGATGATCCATTAGGTGAATCCTAGGTAGATAGATTCTGTCTCTTTAGGTATTTTAATTTTGCTCTAGTTAGTGTATTGAGCACTTTTACGCATCAGCTTAGATAACACTGTCGGTGTTTTTTTCTTTAGGCTAGACATTGCAGTGCTGGTTGATTATTTTCAAGCAGTACGGATGTTTTTAGTCTTTCCTTTTTTTATTGATTTCTTTCCCTAAATATCAGTTTGTCTAATATTTTTTTATTTGCAAATTGTCTTACCTGGGTTTTTCACACCGCCAGAATTATAGTTTTAAAATTATATATATATATATATATATATATATATATATATATATATATATGTGTGTGTGTGTGTGTGTGTGTGTGTGTGTGTGTGTGTGTGTGTGTGGATCGTATATTTTAATGAACTTTATTCCAAGTAGGTATAAGAAAAATGCCAAGACGCAATATGAAATTCAAAGAAGTAAGAAAGGAAATGTCCGTGTATTTTCTGAGACACATTTCATCGGAAAGCTCAGGTTATAACTTCTGCTTATAAATCTAAAAGATTTCATTCACTCGTACAAATCGCTTGGATATTGCAAGCAGCAAAATGAATGATTGAGGAAATTGCCATAAAAAAGACAACAGATAAAGTCGAAACAGTTTTCATCCGCCTTTCCTTGAATTACCTTTTCTGTATTTGTAATCTTGTTAAACGTTTTACTTCTTGACAAGATTGTCAGCCTATCCAAGCTATTACCAAACAGTGAAAAGATCGTAGCATTTGCCTAATCATAATTTTCTAACATCAACAAACGTAAAGCAATAACGTGTCATTAAAGAACAGTAAAATTTCAAATCTTGTGAACGCTTTCGTTAAAACTTCAGGAAAAGAACATATTTTACTTTGTTTGATTGTCAATGCACATTTATCATTGACTACAGCTTTTTATGTTTCTTTGAGAAAAGTTCAACAGATATAAAACTCTTTTACTATTTTGTCGGCTTTGGAATTTCAGAGAAGTATTTATCTGTCACATAATAATAAATAATTACAGGTTGAGAAAGCAAGGAAATCGACATAAATTCTCTCATAAAATGCCAGACAGCTGTTGGCTTGTCAAAGACAAAAAATATATATCTGTCGTCATTTTATAATAAATACGTGAATAATTGTTTGAGAATTGAAAATAAAAACCATTAGAAAAAGGCAAGTGGCTATACAAACATACAGTTATTTAGTTTCGGAAATTTAAATTGATGTATCGAACATAAATGAGAACTACCCATAAAAATGACGAGTTTATTTCTATAATGAAGTTTGCAGATTGTAATGTTAAAATAAGATCCCTTTTATTTTCAGTTGCAGCAAATGAATTTCTAACTTTCGAATCACCCAGGTTGACAGGTAAAACGATTATAAAGTGTAGACCTTACTGAAGAACAATAATCAAACATCCGAGAAACGGAACCAGTCAGTGTTGAGAGTTCAGCTTTTAATTAATTTGTTTAACATTTTTGATTTCATCCAATCTACTTCTGATGGCAGCAAAATTCATCTTCTAACTTCCGTTTTTATGTTATTTTTAATGATTTCTTTATAAGAAATTCTACGTGAATGTTGAGCATTTTAGGTCCTGAATGATATCATTACATTTATCAAATATGCAAATAATATACTATTAGGTTCCTGTTCATACATAATTTTGATAAAAAACAAAAAAATATCATTTATAGTCAGAATATACTATAATTTGAACGTCTCTAACAAAACTATCCACACACACACACACACACACACACACACATATATATATATATATATATATATATATATATATTTGGTTGGATTGATGTGAGTTTGTGAACCTGGGTTTCACGCTTTTGCGATCGTCAGACAAACTGATTAATTTTTTTTAGATTTGGGTTTATGTAGATTGCGTGTATTGGTGTTATTATGGGAGTAGGGGGAATCGTCGTCGTGATGTCACTCATGTTAACACAAACATAGATGCATGTCCATACACCCGATGAGGTACGCAGACACACATACACACTTGCTCATCCGCCGGGACTCATACATATATAAACATATGTGGACAGTTTGGGATTTGGCATATGTATGTATATGGGGGTTGTTGTGTCTATACATAAGCATTTGTATGTTGAAATTCGAAGATTGGAAGTGTAGCGAAAATTTCTTGTGAATGTCTCGTGAATGTATACATGTCAGCAATCAGAGCATTTTTCTATTTTTTCGCTGAATAATATTTCCTCGCATGTATTCAGCGAAAAAATAGAAAAATGCTCTGATTGCTCATTCAAAAGGTTTTTTGGGAGGTCTGGAAATGTTATTATAACTAACTATAAATAAAGGTTACAGATATTACTCAGTTGTTATTTTTTTTTCCTTTAATTTCCACACATGGTTGGGTAGTCAGGTAGAATTCCTAAGTCTTTCTAGCTTGAATGATGACTTGTAAATATACCATATCTTCTGTATATATGTGTGGGGGAAGGGGGTATTCAACAAATGAAGCAAAGTTCAAAAGACCGAATCTTGCAACCGAATTTACTTAGAGTCTAAAAACTGCTCATCAGGATCACATTTTCCTGGAAAATTAAATAAATTTTCCATATAAAACTAACGAAATAGACATGCAGCTCGAATCTATGAGCTGAAAATAAAGGAAGTTTGAAAGACCCCCCCCCCCAAACAAAGAGGAGATTTTTCAAATGAGTGAAATTCTCTTCGTATAAAGTGACGCTGTCGACTTGTCTATCTGAAAATGATATCATCTTTATAGTGAAATAGTAATGAAGTTAGAAGTTAGGAGTGAATGGATTTCCTAAATGATGATACAATGTCATTGTTTTGCTGAAGACATTCGTTTCAGGAATACGACTTTTTTTTTTGTTTTCACCCTCCGTACATAGTTCCACTCAATTTCATGCAGATATTTGATAATCTTAATCTAGATTGAAGTTGATAAGGATCAAATAAAGAATGAAGGGTGGTATTGCTGTCTTGAAAATCATCATTGAAAATGGTTTCTTCTGGTTCTGCACACTAATCATGTGAAATACACATATATCGCAGTCTCCTCTTTTACAAATTGCTACGTGACGTCACAATTTATTGATTCAGAAGTTTTTGGTACATTTTCAAAAAGCCTTTTTACTAATAATCAAATATTTAATTTGGTTTTCTATGACGAAACGCTAGTGTTTTCCAAATTTAAACCATTGAAAATTATTTATTTGATATTTTTTTAATAAACTCCTTTGTTTTTTACAATGTTTATTAAGTAAAAAGAAAAAAATACGTAAAATTTGATATTTTTGGTTACATTCTTACCAATTTTGAGTAAGGTTTAGTGTGACACAGGAACAGAAATCTGTAATTAAAAGATGATTTCTGCATTTTGTTTTTGAATATGTAATAATGGAAAACCATGAAACGCATGGTAGCAACCTATAGGTTACGAAAGGTAACTTTTAGGTAAATTTTTTATCCTACCATAAAAGAACGACTCCAGTTTTGATTCAACGACGTTTCAAAGAATTTTTCGATCACTTGAACTTGCTGGAAGCGTAAACAGATGAGTGTTAGAAGTTAATCGAAATCAGTGGATGGATTTTCGATCTCAGATCAACAATTTTTGTGTCATATTTACAATATGTGATGTTTTCATGCAAACATCTTCCCCAATTTTCCATTGCGCAGTAGCGCTGTCCAGATTCCGACAATTTTCCATAAAGAATTTACTTTTAGTCTCATAAATACAGTGGAAAAGTTTCTTTTTCCCCCACTAGATTCAAATTAAGTTGAGATTTTTAAAACTGTTTTGGATCCTGACATAATTTTCTACGTGTTTTTTTTTGTTTCGTTTTGAATTTTTGTTATATATTTTTATTTCAACTAAATCTCTTGCTGAAAAATAATTTATTTTCGTGTCAAGCAAAAAAAAAAAAAAGCAAACGAATTTTTTGATATTGACTGATGTTCGCTTCCCAAATTCATGTGAAATATATTTTCTTAGATTCTGAATTTTCCTTAACGCTCATAAGTGACACTGACTGATTGAAAAATGAAAAAAAAAACCAAAAAACTGAGAAACTTCAAAGACACTTCTAAGATTTTCCTAACATTGTACAAAAGGTAAGACGAGGAACTTTTGTCTCAAACTAATACTTTAATGATTATTTAGTTATATTTATAAAGAATTAAAATGTTTCTTAATTTTATTCACTCAGAAAATAAATAGTTCACAATCACTAAAGTGCGATAGAGAGGCTGTGAAGGAAGAGGATTATTTACATCGTCTTTTGTGATAAATTTTGTTCATTCTTTTTTTTTCCATCCGAAAATAACTATTGCTCTTCGTGTCCTGGAATTGTTATAAAGTAGAAAAGTTCAAAATTCCGAAGCATGAAGTCTCGATAAAAAACGAATATTTAATTATAATGATCAACTTGAACAATTCTTTTGTAAAGATGAAAATATTTTGTTCTTCCTAAAAGGTTCAGTTTAAAGTGTAGAATTATAGTTTTGAAATGGACAAAGCAAACATCCCTTTAAAGGCTTGTGAAAACTTTAGTTGAAAGCATTCGCAAAAAATACGATACTAGAATAAAAAAATAAGTAAATAAAAAGGTAGAATAAACGACACTGAAAAACTAAGAATTTATAACGCAAAACATGAAATTAGCTGTTGTTTAATTTGATATTTTTCATTAAAATTGTTTGCTTTCCAATTCCCTTGTTTTGTGTTTAGGATTTGGTCTCCAGTTCTGACTAAAATCCGCCTTCAGCTCTGTATTTCTAGTGTCTACAGCTGAACTCTGAAATTATTTTTTCTCTCCTCCAACAATAGAATTAGATATATTTGCGTCCGGTTCACAATCCTTCTCGGTCTTTTGAACAGATGTAAACGTTTATCCATTATTTCGTGTTTAAGACTGGGTTTCCGGTTCCTTCTAAAAGTCTACTTCAGCTCTATACTCCTAACGCATGTCCTTTCCTATGCAAATATAACTCCACACAGTAACCTTCTACATTGATAAGATTCCTAGCCTTGGATTGGGTGAACATTAATAAAAAAATACTTTCTATTTTGCTCTGAAATATGTGCGTTTTTATTTTGCAAAATATATAAATTAGTTAATCTGGGATAATCTGTGAGATAATCTGCAACATTTGAGTTAATCCCGCCTTCTCATTCATGTGAATCATTTTTATGTCTTTCTTTTAATATTTACATTTTGCATATTCCTAAGCAAAATTTGATTTTAATTTTCTAATGCCTCAAAGTGAGAATTTTTTTTTTATCTACAGATTGTGTGGAAGTAGTAAAAAACTATAAAGACCCTGGATATTAGTTAGGCTTCGGTTATATAGGAATAAAGTGTCGTTGCCGACACTTGAGTTTGAACATGGATCGTCAGTGAGCAAACACGGGCGATCCCATTATTAAATTAAGTCGATCACGCAAGGAAACGCATATATAGGAAGTCGCGTCTAGATTGATCACTACTTCTAGTCTATCTTCTATTACTACACGGATCTCTATTCTAGTCTTTCCTCTATAGCTATACGGACCGCTATTCTCTACTCTATTCACTATACTATTTCTCTATTCAGATCACTATACGATGGTTACTATACGAGCGAGTATTATCGAGCAAGTACTATTATTGCGTGTACTATTTGAAGGCGTTTGACGCCAGTATTGTTCAACGGTGTAAAATAGTTTTATCTGCGATTACAAAGTCTCTACTACAACGAGCATTACGGAAGTGACAACGAGTATTCGTTGGTATCCCAAAAGTGGCAACGAGGGTTCGTTGACATCACAAAAATTTCCCTCTTATATATGCAAAAGATCAATGACTCTCCGATAGAATTTTTCTTTTGAAGCATATTGAGCAATAGTTCAAAATGTCCAAATGGATATTATTATCTTTTGTTCTCTAATACAGATTCGTTATTAAAATTAGTTGATCGAAATAACAAATATGATTAACAATACAGACCAATGGTTGAATCATTTGCTGTTTTCTCTGATATTATTTCCATAATTCAACATTTGAAAAAAAAATACAAATTCTGGTTAAATATAAAAAACAACGTGAAAGTTACAAATGTGCATATGGCAGTCAGAAAGTAAAAAGAAAGTAAAATGATTGGAAATTTGTTATTCAGCGATAGTTTTTCGTAACAAAACAATAAGGAATTATCAAATCTCAGCGAAGTTAAGAAAACATATAATATGATAGGCTTTGGTCTGAGAAGGCTCGTAAAAAGATTTAGCGACATCTTTTATTAAGTTTCTGAAAACATTCCAAAATGATGAAAACGACAAAGAGGTTAAGAGCAAAAATAGGGTGACTTTACCAAAATTTTATTAACAAAATATTTCACGGATATTAAGTCAGCAATTTGGAAGAAATATTTGATTGCTGCACAATATTAAGACCTTACATTTATAAATATTATACAAAAATAAAATCCTAAAATTAAGCAGGATAGCTTTATCGTAATATTCAAAGAATAGACAAAAGTCAAAAAGGAAGATGCAAACATTCTGGATTTTCATTGAAAGGAAAAGAAAATATCAGATTGGTCATTAAGAGAAAGAGAAAATTTCTATGGGTCGATTTTTGTTTAAATTATTTGGATGGAATATAGAAGAGACTGCGAATACGAAAATAAACCGGTGCTAAAAAGGGAAAAAAGGACTGTTGGCGCCATGTATCTTGACCTTCTAATCGTTATCTAGTCGGGTCATAGTTCTAAGCTAGGAGGGAGTCGTGGGGCTCATTCTAGTAGCACATGCAAGAGAAAGAGAGAGAAAAGAAAGTACGCCAATAAATAGAGAGAAAGAGAGGACGAAATAAAGAAAAAGGGTGAAAGATAAAAAGATAAACATAAAGAAAGGAGGGAAATAAGAGTAAAAAGTGTGAAAGCGAGAGATAAAGAGATAAAGAGATCGTGTGTGAAAGAGAAATTAACTAACTTTTTCCTTCATTTTCCGACCAGAAAATGAATAAATCTGTTTCTCGAAGATAAAGCAAAATGATCGCCATTGCAGGCTTCTTTTCTTTCCGTTTCTTAAAATCATACGCGTTTTCGTTTATTTGATGCTGTTTCCTTTTGCTTACAGACTGAAAAACCGATTCGTATATAACTAAAACCAAATGAAGACACTGACATTTTTCTTCAATACAAACTTACTACAAAACTTTCCTTAAATCCATGTGACTCTACGTAAATCGTTAATCTTTTTGGTAAACATTACCTTGCTTGTAAGGACTCAAACATCGCACAAAATATTTCCAAGTTCATTTTGTTGAACAATGATTCCCTTCACAATCACACTTCGCAAGAAGAGAACAATATTTTATTTCATAATTTTATTGCAACAAAGATTTAGTGAGTGCTCCACCGACAAAACAGCTGCAGCAATTTCCTTTGTGAGCTTCGCAAAAGGCAATTCAAGTATTCTTGCTGGTTGATACCTGCAGACAAACAGAAGAAGCATAATGCAAGAAATTCAGATTAAAGGAATTTTTAATGTTTTTGTACATTTCAGCGTCAAAAGTTTGGATTAGATAACTTTTGGTAAGGAAAAATTAAATTTAAAATCAACCTTCTTGCTAAAAATTCACGCAATCATGGTTATTTTAGAGTAAAAATTGTAAACTAAAAATACTAAAATGGTTAAAAGAACGGAAAGTGCAAATAAACCTAAAATACACACACATAACTTTTAAACTATGAAGGATAAGAGACAGACACTTTTACGTAAGTATTTCTTTTAACAAAGCACAAGGGGAATAAAAAATAAATCTTGAAGAACTTAGTATACAAGAGCAGTTTTGTTAATTAAGCTAGATATATATATATATATATATATATATATATATATATATATATATATATATATATATATATATATATATATTTCATCAGACGAGGGAGAGTAAAAGGTTTTCAACCCGATCAAAAAGAATTACCTAAAGACATAAAACGTCTATTCACCCTGATTCGAATGTTTGGAGATTGAAATAATAATTTTGAAGCGTGGGCGTAGGCAACTTATCAACACCCATCGTATTTTAATTATATTTTTTCAAAATGTTTTTCAAATGAACAAATTATCTTAATTTAAATCTTATAGTTTTGAAGATCAAATACTAATTGTCAAAATATGAATAAAATTAACAATTCTTAATTAAATATTATTTGGTTTGAAAATCCCATCACTTTGTTACGCAGTTATTGTCACAGATAATGTGAAGAATTGTCAATTGGTTGGATGAATGTAAGCGGTGTGCAATTAGTTAAATTTAAAATGACCAGCAAAAATAAATAAACGATAAAAAGAAAGATTCTATTTGAAATGCGTGGTTAACAGTTATTTTTTCTGACAATTGAATTAGTAATCATTTGTGGTTACGCGACTGTGTGCATGTGTGTGTGTGTGAGAGAGAGAGAGAGAGAGAGAGAAAGAGAGTGAGTTAATGTGTGTATGAAAAAAGTAAATTTGCGTGTGTATGAGTGAAATTTTATGTATGTGTGTGCGTGGGGGCTGATGAAGGTGTATCAGAGAAAAAGAATACGTGAGTGAGTGCGTTTGTAAATAAGTGGGTGTAAGATAGAGTGAAAGTAGTTGTGATTGACATAGCGAGAGAGATAAAAAAAAATGAGAGAAAGAAAAATGTGTTTGGTAATATATGGGATAGAAAATATGTGATTTTTAACCATGGGTGTGCATTTTATTTTGAGAGGGAGAATAAAGAAAGATTGTGTAAAGAATATGTGCAAATATATGTGCGTGCTTATGAAAATGGTAGAAATAGTGTTTGTGCATCTATGAAAGAAAGTGTGTGTGTGTGTGGGTGTGTCTGTGTGTGTGTGTGAGGGAGAAGAGAGAAGAATGAGAGGGTGTATATATATATGTGTGTGCAGATGTGTATGTTGCTATTTCTATGTGTAGCAGAGCGTGTTTTATACATTTTATCAAAAGGACCTACAAGAAATAAGCTATCAAAATCGTTATTGATATGAAGTCTTAATTTTTCATGGTCATTTGTTATAATAAAAAAGAGACTAAAACAGCCGAAGTGCTTTTATGTCTTTGTGTAAAAATGACTATTTTAAGTGTTAAGAAATTCAAAGCTAACATTTATTTCATTCTTGATTAGGACAAAACAACGCAAAACAGAAATTGTCTTCCATTAAAAAAAAATAAGTCGACAAAAGCAGATATTTCTCAAATCACAATGCAACGAGGAAAACCTCATTGTTATACCTATCCAAATTTGAGATACTTTAACATCAAACGTTGTGGTGGTTGTGGGGTGGGTGGGGTCATTAAAATACAACCGTGCCTTAAAGATTCATATGCATTATATACAAAGCAAATACGAGTAGACAAAACAAAAATGCTTATCAGTTATTTAATATATAAAGATCAAAGTTTTGTGTGCTCGCTCGAAATCTTGAAAGTGAAGGCTTTAACATCAAATAAATACGGTTTGATTATTTCTAACTATCTATGATTTTCATATCCAGTTTTAAAAAAGTTAATTAAAAACCTGTTTTGTACTTCATCGGTTATCTAGTCTTTTGCAATCTTTGTAAATAAGTGATTTTTGTTGATAACTTTTTAAAATAAATTGCTTAATTATTCAAATAAAAATACTTTATGCCTGAAACTAGTAACCGCCTTAGCATTTAGATCACGGTTTTTGGTGAAGGCAAGTAAGAAACGTCATCATTTTTAATAGCATATTTTGAAAATCTAGCAAGTATTATAAATGATATTATTACATACTGTAGAGGACATAAACAATAAACGACTACAAAAATATAAACATCTATCAAACTGCTTTAATTTCGACAATTTTGCAAATAGCATTTTAAGGAAGACGCAAATCTCTCAGGTAAAGAAATGATAACATAAGGCCATGAATCAAAGGATATAGGCTTGGTCTGTTAAAACTGAATATTAAAGAAATATTTTTCTGGACCGTTATGGAATTTATGTTAAAATATAAGAAATGTTAAACCGGACTAGATTATCTCGCTTGATATTAATGATTCATTAAGATTATCTCGCTTGATATTAATGATTCATTAAGATTTTCTGTTCGCATCTTTTCTCTCTCGATTGTCACATCCTCCATTTGAATTTAATTCATTGTAATCATGTCTAAAACATTTTCTTTTCAGTCTTGGCAACGTAAAGTAACTTCAGAAAACTAGTCAAACTACACCTCTTGTTTCTATGCGTTGTTTCTCTTGATCTACTATAAACGAGCCAAATAATATTTCTATAATTATTATCATATATTTCTATAATAGCCAAATCAATAATTAAGATCTTGAAAATTATTTCAGAAAAAATTGTGGTCAGTTGCAAAAAAAAAGAAGCTTGAAGCATAAATTATATATCATTCACTTTGATTTAAATTTGGATGAAAATCCGACAAAGTGTTAAATATGTAATAAATTTGAAAGAAAAAAGTTTACATGTTTCGCAGTTCAAACAGCAGCATTTGAAATAAAATTCATTTTTTTTCTGATAACGCTGTTTTATCAACGAAACATGTTGACATAAAGTTTTTCAATATTGTCATACGATTTAAAGTTTATATTATTTACATTTTAAAACTCGTTTTTAAAAAATAAATTTGATAAATTCAAATGAATATCAATTACCAAATTCAACTTTGTAGTACATAATTTGTTTATTTGAAAATTGTATGACATTAAATCGCTACTTTGAATAAATTTTATCTTTTCTAAAGTTATAACCTCAATCTAAAATCTGTTCAACGGACGTCTAAATACGTTGAAAGATTTAAACACTTTTATTTCTGCTGTAAAAGAATTGTATTTGATGTAATTCATTTTCCTGATAGAATTGGGTAAACATAAAGTTGTAAAAGATTTTATTAAAATCCTATTTCAGCATACAACATCCTGCCACTTGGTAGAGTTTGGTGTTTTATGACATTTTATTTCGCTGACAACTCCCTCAAATGAAAACTAGTATGAATTAATCGTTCCAGGCAAACAAAAGATTCACAATTGGATTGAGAGAATGAAGAATATGCCAAACACGTATCGAGTTGTCGTCTTGCTGGGGTGTCGCATTATTTTCTCTCTGCTGTGTCACTTCAAGTAATGTAGATTCTATAACTGGAGCTCGATGAGGAAAAAGCATAATAGTTGTTTCTTCATATGATGAACTAATTCATTCGTTACCTGCCTGTTTTCCCCCCGCCCGTGCCGGCGTCTTGACATTTACGATAGCCGCTTAGGCGAGGTCATGTCGTGTGGGTAAGTGTCGTCATCATGTCTCCTGTCTTTCGCTCAGGAAGCAATTAACATCCAAATACACCACTTGGCGCTGTTTTTGTGCTCTCTTACTGTGCACGCTTTGAGCTTTATTCTTTTTTTCAATACTTTACCTTGAATAATTAATTCTCAGCTTTATCTTGATTTTTTAATGTTCTCCATCAAGAAAAACTACAAAGTCATAAAGACGTTGACAATTTTTAATTGAACAAAGGAATATTTTGATCGGTTTTGTCGATTTTTTTCTTGCCTTCCTTTGTTCACTCGTCTGACGGTTGCTATCAGAAAGCCTCGTTGCGTGAAAACATAAGCCGGGTGAAAATGGCTCAATAAAATCAAACCCGGAATCCACCAGAAAATTCACGAATGAATCTGAAAGTTTGCTGCAAATGCTTCGAAATTCTCAAATCTGTATTTGTCAGCGAATGCAGAAAACAGATCGATTTCAGTTTATCCACTAACGATGAATTCAAAAGAGTCTAAAATCATTATGATAAAAACAAGGATGCGGATACTAATTTATCGATTAATTTATTGACTCAGCAGAAATAATCTATGTGAAAACAATTTAATTAGAATTAAAACACAAGTCAAATTTAGCTAGATTTCAAGCAAAATAAAAACAGAATTTAAGGTTATGAAATCATGTTTGTGTTTGCCAAAGATATCCATGAAATATATTGGGAATAATTCCTCGTATCAAGTCAATGGCGTTTGCAAAATAATATTATGATTGATATTGAGAACGATTTGCATTTTCATTGTCGTTTTCCTTTCACTATATTTTCACCGGTAGGTAATTTTTATTGTATGTCTTATTTGTCCGTAGATCTTTCGCATCAATCAATATTGTTTAAATCTTTCGTAAATGATAATATATTCAGAATTAAATGTGTTTATCGTAATGATTACAGCAAAAACTCAATTTCACAACAGACTATAACTGAAGCACATTACGATTTAAGCTCTGATCTTTTGCTTAGAAAGTAGTGTTGGTTTGGAAAAGTAATTCTAGTTTTCTTCTCTAAATAATGTTGAGAGTTTTCAGAATTTGTATTGTAAGCTTTCCTTATTTTTCGTGTCATTTAGATATATATATAAAGAAATGGACAAAGTCCGACAATTTATTTATTAAAGACATTTTTATGTTTAACGTTCTTTTTTATGGATACAAGTATTTAAGTAAATACTCTGTTTATAATAAACAGTATTAAATAACATTTACCGGCCTGAATGTCCGAGAAATTTTCACAGAAAATATTCGTCCTTTGACAGAATTCGAACCTGCATCCTTATACGGATGCGTCATTTACGCTGACGTGCCTTAACCGACTCGGCCACAAAGGAGCGTTCGGTAGGCAAGGTCGAATTTACTGCTTATAAACTTCAATCTTCCATGAATCTCGTACATTCATAACTGCTCATGGCGTATCAACTGTAAACAAATGACGTCATATATTAAGAAATGGACAAAGTCCGACAATTTATTTATTAAAGACATTTTTGTGGATCCCGCGTGAAAAATAGGTATCCAATACATGACAAACGCAAGTATTTAAGCTAAGAAATAAAATGTATTTACACAAAATAAAAAAAGGTAATGCTGTTATATACAGTCTCGAAGTAGGACTTCCTTAGAGTCTACGTGCTTGTAACTGACTTCTACAAGAGATTACTTCACTCCATCCGACACTCTACGACTCATCTTCTCTGCCTGACTGGCTATTTTATGGCAGCAGGACGAGTCCATAATATCCGAAAAGGGTGGACCCCCATAATACCCCCCTCCTTAGATCCCTTTTTCGGGGGAGATAGTATTTTTGTCTTGTGGTTGACCTTCTGTGTGTGTACTTTTCACCTTTTATGGTATTTCCGATTCTATTGATTACTGTACCCGGCTCCCAGTACGACATATTGTTTCTAAAATTTTTGAAATAAACCCGTTCTCCAGGTTTGAATGACCTCTTTGGCACCATCGGTGTATATTGAATTTTGCTCTTGCTCGGTAGTGGGTAATGGTGGTCCTTTATTGCCTTGTTGAGTCCTGTCGAAAAATCTGCGCATACGCGAATTTCTCCTGACTTTTTAACGTAAACCACCGGCGCAGCCCACTCACTAAACTCTGTTTTCGATAGAATCCCAATTTGTTCAAGTCTCTCCAATTCTTTATCTATTTTTTTTATCGTAGCAAACGGGACATTTCGCTTTTTTCTAAAAATTGGTTGAACGTTTTCTTTCAATTCTATTTTGGCCTTAAATTTGTTGCATCGTCCCAACCCGCTTGAAAATACCTCAGGAAATTGCTTGTATAATTCTTCCTTCAATTTTATGGTATCTGATTGTTCAACCTCTAACTTTTTGCAAAACGAGTTAATAGGTAGGTCCCAAACGTTGAATTTCTGCATCCAGTCGATACCTACTAAGTTTTTAGTATCTTTCATGACGTATGTCTTCAGTTTTTTTGTTTTGCCGTGAAATTTAACATTCACTATTATTTCTCCCTCAAATTTTATTCGTTTTCCTGTAACCGATTTGGCAATTTTTTGAGTGTGTAACATCGTAGGTCTATTGAGTTTTTTCCATGTCTGTAAGTTGATTATCGTGAGGTCGGAACCCGAATCCAATTGTAATTTAATCTTTTTGTTTAAAATTTCGAGTTCTACATATTTTCTTACATTGTTATTATTCATCCTTGTAGCTCTTATTCTATTAGTATAATTTCTATTTCTGCATTGGGATGCCTTGTGGCCTTTTTTTCCACATTCATGACAGTTTTTATATCTGAAGCGGCAATCCTTGTTCCAATGTAATCCTCCACATCGATAACATGCTGCTGGAGGGGGCTTATATTTGTTTCGATATTTGTCATAATTTGTCCTGTATGTTGTAGTTTTTCTCTTATAATATTATATTTTTCTTTCCGGGGAGGGTGAGAATCTTTTTTTCATTGTCGTAAAATTTTAGTTTTCTTTCCGGGGAAGGTGAAGAACGTAGATTTTTGTTTAACTTACGTATATGAGAAACAGCCGATTCTTCAATGTCCTTTGCGTCTTTCTTAAAGCTTAAACATCTCTGGCAATCTTCTGATAATTGCTGTAATGTTAGACCCGGTTCATTTTGTAATTTTGCCAGCATTCTTCTACGCATTTCGCCGTCTTTTGTAGAAACTTGCCCTTGAACAAAGACGAGACATTTAAAAATATCCGGGGTTAATTCCGCTAGTTTGAAATCGTCAGTGTTTATTTACTATTGCGGTCAATGTCGAATAATCCTCATTATCGCCCTTTAGCAGGTTAAGGCATTTCCACCTCCTATGGAAGAGTGCTGTTTTAGGGCTGAAGAGTTCTTTAAGACATGTCACTGCTTCGTCAAATTTTAATTCGTTCGTCTTTTTTGGCAAGATATAATCCACGAACTTTGTATATTCTTCAGTTCCCAATTTTCTAATCAATAGACGTAGCTTTTTCGCTTCTGTCCAATTTTGACAGTCTATATTAAAGATGTCTTCATGTCTTCTGAAGTAATCGCCAAAATTTTTGTCCTCATCTAGAGAATATTTGAAAATCTCTATGGTATTCCACACTGCGTCTTACGAAAATGTTGCTTTTTCGATATCTAATGTCTTGTTGCCTGCTACTTTCAATATTAGTTCCTGCAGCTCGGTTTGCCTATCTCGATTTTCCTTTTGCGTTTGTAATAATTGCTTTTGCCATATTTCTTGTAGTTGTAACTGTTGATAATTTTGGTGCTTTATTAGTTCTACCAACATAGTTTTAAAATCCTCCATGATAGCTCAATTTTCTGTATTTTTACTCCACGAAATTGTTTGTCGCTAATTTGTTGTTGGACGACGAGGGAAGGATTTTTCTATTTTTTTTTTTTTCTCGTGTGAGTTCGAATAACTCGACGCCAATTTGCTTGTTGAACGTCGAGGGAAGATTTTTCTTTTGTCAGTGCTTTTTCTTTTCCGCTTGGGTTAGAATCTGTGTGGCCAAGTTGTTGTTGTTGGTTAAGCGTACGAAAAGTTTTTCTTTTCCGCGTGAGTTTCGAATCCTCGTTCGTCAAGTTGTTGTGGATCCCGCGTGAAAAATAGGTATCCAATAAATGACAAACGCAAGTATTTACGCTAAGAAATTAAATGTATTTACACAAAATACAAAAGGTAATGCTGTTAGTAAAATCCAGGAACACGGTTAGTAGCAAATGCAGATAGATATATACAGTCTCGAAGTAGGACTTCCTTAGAGTCTACGTGCTTGTAACTGACTTCTACAAGAGGTTACTTCACGCCATCCGACACTCTACGACTCATCTTCTCTGCTTGACTGTGGCTATTTTATGGCAGCAGGACGAGTCCATTATATCCGAAAAGGGTGGACCCCATAATATATATATATTACATAACAGAGAAATCCAAAATTACCTCATGAGTATAGACTATTTCAGCTAACGTTAAAGCGTTAGCCTTATTAAACTCAAATGGTGGACTGTATTCAGTTTCGGAACTAGAAATATAAGATTTATTTTTTAAAAAAGAACGCAGTTGAGAAATTGATACAAAGTCAACCCATAAAGTAACGTAGCAGGCAACAAAAACTGCTTTGACGTTAGCTGAAAAAGTCTATACTCATGAGGTAATTTTGAATTTCTCTGTTATGTAATTTATATGCTCTGTTTTAATAAATACATTGAGCTCTTTTTGTGGATCAGTTTTAATATTTTATATTATTAGGATCCACTTGGATTATATACCAACGGATTTATTACGTACCATATATATATGTGTGTGCGTGTGTGTGTGTGTGTGCGTGTGTGTGCGTGTCTAATAATTTCACTTCTGGCATTAAAACGCAAGAGGTTACTGGGAGTGAAAGAAAATGGGATGACTTTAAAAGACGGAACCGGAAGGGAAATCTTAAACAGGGAACAAGGAATGAATCTCTCTATTCATGTTCAAAAGACGGAGAAGACACACACACACACACACACACACACACATACACACATATATATATATATATATATATATATATATATATATATATATATATATATATATATATAATAGGCGTAGATAGGTCCACTATAGTCCGGTTCAAACTCCTTGGTAAAACTCTTTCATTTAATATAAACCTATAATTGAAAATATGTACAAGCACAAAACTAAATATTACATAATTACTTTTTTGGCCCGAAATGTGTGCATACTTTTTAAAATAAGAATTTCGTATAACAAATACACTAGAGCTTTCAACAACTTTGGTTAATCCCACTGCAGATTATCCAGAATGCCGCTGACCCCAATGGCCATGTCGCCCAACCTAGATGAATAGATGGGTGGATATAAAGAATGTTTCTCTTACCACTTCAAAGTACACATTTTATGCTAAATACGTCTTGGAAAAATAAAAACTTTTAGAATTATTTCAATTTATTCTTAATTATTTAATCAGACTGCAAAGCGAAAATAAATAATTAGTAAAAGTGAAAAGTAAACTTCGACGATAATGATTTATAGTAGATTTTAGTCGGAGGCATTGATTAAGCTTGATTCACCGTTAATCCTCTTCTCTTCTCGAAAGCGACATCTGTCTTGGCGACTCACTATTTATTTTTCTCCGGAAGAATACAAGAAGACAGGTGCTTCATTTTCCAAACCCACCAGAGAAAATCTGACTTACTATTAAGATCAAATCTTTCTTCTATTAGCACAAATATGGAATATTTCTGACGCTCTTACACACATTGCTGTAGACGTCGGTTAGTAAATACCTTCTGTACGTTTAATAATTTTCCCCAATAAAATTTCGTTGCTTTCTCTGAGATAAGCGACTTTTGATGCATATAGACGAGCTTAATCGAATGATTTAGCATATTGCGAAAATCTACTTTGTATTGGGCGAAAGAAGAGAACAACTGAATACCCGATAACAGAATGAGGAAGAAGGAAACATGGCGCTTATAACCGTGATCAGTTATGATGAAAGGTCATCAACTTTCCGCTTAAGTGGCATCTTGAGTTGCAGGCAAACATTGTTGTTGTTGTTCTTTGATGCAAAATTTGGACTGTGTCATAAGCTGAGGTGAAGTGCTTTTCACAACGTTGCGTATTGCCGCTTGGTCTCGACTTTTGATAATCAAGCGCAAATATGAATCGATCTATTTTCATTCTGAATATGATATCAGTTGGATTAGGAGAGTTGACGGTGGGTAACACACTGAATAAACGAATCGAGATACATCAACAGAAAAAAAAAATCACCGCTTCTTTTTCTAGTGAATCTTTTTCAGCCTCGGGCTTCCGGGGACTCATCTTCATTGGAGCGCACTGATTTTGAACAAAACGAAATTTCACAAAATGACGGCTCACTTGAATTAATAGAATGAAACCAAAAGTGGTAAAAGATGAAATAAAATATATATGTAATTACTGACTGAAATGAAAGAAAAGTTGTTTCTACATTAGGTTTTCTAATTAAAACAAAATTTATCAGTTCATTATCAACCATTTTCCTCAGTGACGAATGTGCACTTTTCAGCAGGAAAAATAATTCCCATAAAAAGAATAAAACTCCACACTCTTCAGTATTAAATAAAAACACTTGATGTGGTTTTATTTTGACTGTGAAAGAACATCAATTTTAGGAAACACTGATATTATGCAAAATATGATATTTTATTATAAAAAATAACTTCAATATTTACATATTTACATATAGATCAGCATTTCTGTCTAGGATCCGCATGTAGTATGCAGTCTAAGATAAAAGGGCCAAAAATGAAAGGGTCAAGGATAAAACTGCCAATGATTAGAATATAGTACTTGTGTGCTCTTTGAAAAAAAACATACATATATGAGGGGCTGTCGAAAAGTTCTTGACATAAGCCTCGAAACAACATTTGGTCAAACAGGCTTTTTTCAGGGGCTTCTTGATCAAACTAATAACTTTTAAGCTTCCACTCTTATATGGGGCTTATTCTTTCATCCGTTTGCTGATTGAAACGTTTTATTCCATTTCCAAGCCAAATTGGATCAGCCGTAGAAAATAATTTAACCTCTTTTAAGAGCTAATCTCTGATTAAGCGCATCTGTTTAGTATATGCTATTCTATGTGAAGTCAAACAATAAATGTTTTTAAGGGAATCGTTAAATTTAATTGGGATGAAATCGCTAAGGCATTTTATACAGAATTGGAAGACTCACTTCCGAAATGTTATAAAAACAAATATGTCCTGAATTTCTTCTTGAAAGATTAACTTGAAGGCAACAGACTTTGGCAAATTCAAATTAATTTCTTTTGTAAAACAGGTCGGTAGAAATATTTCCTGTTGTGTATGACTATGATACACAATTTCATTATTATTAAATTTATCCTTTTTGAGAGGAACATGTTCATTCAAACATTTCAAAAGCTGGACTTCTCATTTCAGGATATGAAACTCAAAGCCACAAAACTAACGTCTCGCTTTGAAGTTGAATTCATCTAATTATCCCCAGTGATCGGTATTCGAATCTATTCAATATTTACTATTTTGGATGTTGTGTTTTCAAAGCAATCACATCCTATCCCCATAGGATGATTAGCATAATATGGTTTTTCCTCAGTCTTACTCCAAATTTTGTCCAATACCAAACTTAATAATCTAGCATAATGATAATGATATTATTCAAGAGTAAAATTGTAAAATTTGTTTTCTATAAAAAGTGTTATTCAGACAGAAAATTCAATATTGATCGGAATCCGAATTATAATTTTCAACCGATTACACATATTTCAAAGGAAAAAAAAAATATTTTTAAGCCAGTAAATGAATTTCAAGAATTATGCCAGTTTTTTTTTTATAATTTTTATTAACATTGAATTTATTTATTCATTTTTTTAATTAATTAATTCCTTTAATTAATTTTTCGGAGCAATAAATTCTTTTGAATACTCAAAAAGACATCAAATTCAGAAATTTTATTTGGAAACAAAAACTAAAGCTGAAATTCCAGTGGCATTTTCAAATAAAGAACTTTTTGCAGATCCGAATTCGCATAAAATTATGTGGCTTCGACTGAAATTTATCATGGCTAATTTATGTATTAAATACATTCAATTCGTCGGAAGCAATCTGAATATTTGAATAAATTAGTGAATAATATAATAATAATAATAATAATAATAATAATAATAATAATAATAATTTTAAATGAGGAATTGACGTATATAGAAAAAGGTATTTTGAGTTAAGTGATAGATTCACAAGCAGAGAGGTTTCAATAAAGGAATAGAAAGTTTTTAAGGATCATCATATTAGCGATTGGGAAGAATTACCATCTGTCCTTCAGTTGCACGCACCTATGTTTTTCTTCTGAGATGAGGATACATTTCCGCACACATGTATACACAATCAGTTTCAATCTTTCTCCAACAGGCATTCGCGCACACAAATTTTTCAAGAAGAAACACAAACACATTCATTTATAAACATCAAGTTTCACTCCCTCTAACACACACAAAAGCACATACATTCCTGAAATAAAAACACATACACATCCACGAATGTAAATATACAATTCTAAATCGGTGTTGTGGGACGCTTGTGGCATTCCGAACTTCCAGCATTGCATGAGAGTTCTTGAAAACGCAAAGAAGCTATACACAGTGCAAATCAAGATTGAAAACAAAAGACTTGGTTTCTGTGAGTTCTGAAAAGTCTCAAATCATATTCTCAAGCCGTCATGGGTATGACGATAAACTAAATCCGCGTCCTGGATAAGACGATAAACTAAATCCGCGTCCTGGATAAGACGATAAACTAAATCCAACAGAAGGCTTCTGATGGGGAGATTTTGAAGAGTACGGAACCACCTCTTAATTGCTGGTGTTACCAGGTTTACCCTGACCCGGGTTGGTAGCACCTGTCAGGGTCTCAGATGTAGGTAAATAGTTAACCCCCAAACTGGGGTCAAAACACTATGAAAGTGTAAAAATAGGCTTTAATACCAGAAATACTTTTTTGTAAAAAATTATTACCAGCAATAAATTTTTGAAGAAAAAATATGACCAGCAATGCATTTTTTGAGGAAAAAGATATTGCCAGCAATACATTATTACCAGCAATACATTTTTGGGGAAAATATAACGAGCAATAAAAATTTTGTCGGCATTAGATAATAATCCATTGAGGTCGATATGACGTAAAACAAAACAAACGAAACAAACCAGTCACATTCTCAATAGAGTCAAAACGTCAGTGCCAGCTATTATAAATGACTCTGAAGTTATATAACATCCTTATATGACAAGGCAAGGGACTTTGGTATGAGCTTTGCCTCTAACTCTATGTTAGACAATTTGAACTACCCCTTACCTGACATCCCCACCTCCATACAGAGAACAGACTTTGTAATATTTCTAACACAGTGCGGGAAGTTTCTAGACTTATAAAAAATTGACTTCGTATAAAATCTCAATGATTTTTCGTAAGGACATCAGTCCAGAGTTATCTTCGTTACTGGCAAAAGTATTTAATCGCTGCCTGAAGGAGTAGATCTTCCAAGTCCATGGGAGGTGACAACTGTAGGCTCTGTTTTAAGAGTGTGGGTGTGCACACTTTCCCATCTCAATATTGAGGAATTAGCCCCTTTAGTGTCATCAGCAAAACCTTTGAATCTATAAACGACAAGAAGGTTTTTGAATCCCTCAACAGAAACAACCTCCTGAGTGATAACCAATATAGATTTCGCTCTGCTAAATCCACAGCATAGAATCAGCGAGGCACAGTAAATTCATCACGAAGACCATCGTCCTAGATATATCAAAACCTGTGACAATGTTTGGCATCGAAGGCTGCTACCTAAACTTTCAAGCTATCGAATCTTTGGAAAGGGTGTTCTCAATTATTAAGTCCTTCTTAACAGGTGGGTTCCTGAAGGTTGTTGTTAAGTCATTCATCGGAAGCCCATAAGATCAATGCCGGCACTCCTCAGGGTTCTCTATACAATCTTTCTGCTCTATATTAATGATCTGCCTAAGAACATACTCCAATCTTTAGTGAATATTTATGTAGGTGACATAACAGTTTATAGTTGCAATTCCAAAAATCAAAGTGACCAGAAGCTAGTAACTGATCTCTCCTCTGACCTAACCCTGAACTGGATTCATTATGTCCAAAACCAGACCAGTAACGTTCCACCATCGCCGAGAAAACTCGGAACTTTCAGCTATTATGATGGATGGGTGTTCTTTCAAGGAGGCTACTTGCCTTGAACGTGTTTTGGAATCAAACTCCCTCCAAATGTCAACTGAAACTCGTATATATGATCTTTTGTTAAAGATGCTGGAAAAGGGGCCAGTTCATTGTATCGCTGCAGTAAGTATCTGACTCCTTCTGCTATACGCTGTCTTTACAAAAGCCAAATCAGACCAAAATAAAGTATTACTAACATATCTGTGCTACAACTGCCCAGTTCTCACGTTTTGATAGAATTCGAAAGCCTCTAGACGGCCTTGTGGGTGAAGAATTATTTTCCATACTAGAGTCTCTTTCCCACAGACGAAACCTCGTAAGCCTCTCGCTATTTCCATGGCAAGTTTTCTGAAGGCCTATTCCTCGTTTCTAATAGTCTTGACATTTGCAGCAAGGACCGCCATGTTATAAACACAAGGATGAATCATCCCCATTCCATTCGTGTTCCATGAATAAGAAGTTCCTCTCATACATATTCTTACAGAAGACTGCTTCTTTGTGGAACAGACACCAGGTAGGATGTTTTTTTCATTACTACAATCTTGACCTCTAAAAGTCGAGGGTTAACCGTTATCTTTCCTACATAAACTCATGAACCTCACTTCTTTCCCTTGCTTATGTTCATACAACACCATACAGTAACCCACTAGTATGAGTTGCTCTTAAGCTTTGTAGTGGGTAAAAATTAGTCAAAAGAACACACTGGCAACACTTTAAATAACATTAAGATTGAGTTATTTTCATCTACGTTGTTATTTTTATCTATTTTGTCGTTGTTTGATTGCCGACTTACAATGAGAATTGGTGCAGTGTAATCTTTCTATTGCAATTTATTTAATTTGACCCTTAATGAAATATAAATAGATGCACTACTATACCCTCCACGCACCCTGAGAAAGGCGGCCATATACCGAAGCACTTATTTGCAGACCTACTATGCACTCATTAACCAAATTTCTCTTTCTATTCAGCTTGTCAGATGTTCAAAGTCACTTTAAACTCTTGACCCTCCTTCTATTGACTCTGACAGCAAATGGCCCACTTTTCACCCACATATCGCAAAATGTCCTGCTGCTCAGTGAGAACAAATGTCATGAAGCGACTGGAGACAAATGACTGCATGTCAACCGATGATGGCGAACAACTGAATCAATCAAACTAAAACAAAACTTTTAACCCTGAAGAGCCTAACCGCTTGTCTATAATTATCGACATTTATCAGGTCACCGTTTAGTAGAAATTAAGATGTGAGTGAATAATATAATAAAACAAAGATGTAATATATAAGACAAAATAAAAGACATACACAGCGCACCAAGAGATTATATAAATATGCAGTTAAATAGCTATTAGGCAATACAGCAATATATACGAGACACAATAATATTTCTTGCATTATTTTTTGTTTTATTTTTACTTGGTGATTTGTTGTTGTTTTTTATAGAATTGACAAATTGTTATATAGGAATAAAGTGCCAACACTGGAGTTTGAACACAGATCACCAGAGAGCAAACACAGGCGATCCCATTTTGAATAAGTAGATCACTTGATAGTAAAGTAAATGTATATATGTTAATTAGCGTGGCGTCTAAGTGATCGCTATTCGGTGGTTACTATTCGAGCGAATATTATCGAGCAAGTACTATTAGTACGAGTGTTATTCGAAGGCGTCTAACACCAGTATTGTTCAACGGCGTTACTATAGTTGTATCTACGATTACAATGTCTCCACTACAACGAGCATTACGAAAGTGACAACGAGTATTCGTTGGCACCACAAAGTGTCAAACAAGTGTTCGTTGACATCACAGACAAATGGTGCATGTCGACTTAATAAAACATATCAAGTACAGATATATTAGTATCGTTTTATTTTCTTTTGACATCATATTTGCAGAGTAATACCTTAAAGAGTAGATTAGACTTATTTATAGACAATACTGACTTAATCGAAACCCAAACCCCCACTCACACACCAACACACACATACGCACACACACATATATATATTGATGTGTATTTGGGCATCAAACTTTCTTTCATGTATCTTCCATTGTAAAAGGCCGACATGGAAGATTTAATTAATCTATCATTGAGTTTTTCTAGCAATTTAATATTTTTCCGTTTTTCGGGCGTTAAAGAATTTAGGAATTGTCCATTCATCTAATTCTCTAACTTCACACTCTAAAATTACTATGTAGCAGCTACACACAGAATTTAACCACCGAAAAACACATCCTTGATAATGGCTAGAGGAGTAGCCGAAAGCGCTCAGAACAATTATAACTATGGACAATTCCTAAATTCTTTAACCCCTGATAAACAGAAAATATTAGATTGTTGGAAAAACTCAATAAAAGATTAATTAAATCGTCCTTGTCGACCGTTTACAATGAAAGATGCACACACACACACACACACACACACACACACACACACACACACACACACACACACACACACATATATATATATATATATATATATATCACAGATGTACAACACACATTATATTTCGCCAAAATATGATCGACCAGCGTCATTCTGGAAAATAACATTTTAGGCAAGTAATTTTTGCAATTCTAATGCTCGATATCAAAAGGTAGACAAAAAATATGAATAATAAATGAAATAGATCTATTTTTTATTTCATAAGTCAACAAATCAAATTTATTTTAAAAATATTTTAGCATTTGTACACACTCGCGCACAGACTAATTGAAGGAATTCCTGGTAGCCCAAGCCTTAAAGAAATACAAAAAATGTACTCACAAGTACAGCCCACATCTTAAAAAGGGTTTTGTCTATGTAAAATATGCGTGATCTTAGATGTATTTTTTTTTCCTAAAAATATGCTCAGGGAAAAATATGATGATGCCATTTCTGACCTTATGTCTCTGGATGGAACTTGGAAAGAAATGAGTATATAACAGAAATAAAAACAAAATAATAATAATAATAATAATAATAATAATAATAATAATGTAAACAAATCCCGTACTCATCAGTGGTTACGTAGTGCAGGGTTAAAAGCTGGAAAACCGAAATTTTTATTCTTGCCGCAGAGAACTAGATGCTTGCTAACTAAAAATTACCAAGCACACATACTGGGAAATTGTGTTAAACTAAAATGCAGATTCTGTGATAAATATCCAGGAACAGTTAAGTATCTTGTATCAGATTGTGTGGTGTTAGCATCCACTGAGTAAAAAAAAATCGGCATGACACAATGGGCTAATATCTGCATGGGAAAATCTGCAACTTTTAAGGAAAAGAAACTGAAAGAAATTGGTATAAACACCACAAAGACCCAGGGTTAACCCTAACCCAACAATTTTATGGGACTTTACAATACACATTGACAGAACAATCAAAGCTAATCGCCCAGACATCGTGATCAAACCTACAGAAAGAAAATGTGCCTTCTTATTGATATGGCAGACTGTAATGTATCTTTTAAAACCTTCAAAAACTATCAAAATACAAGGACACTGAAATGGAAATCTACAAAATGTGGTACACGAGAACATCAACATTCCAGTTGTAGATGGAGCCCTCAGATTGATTTGAAAATGTTCCGACAGATTCATTGAATGGATGCCTGTTAAAAAAATACAAAAAAAATTGTACTCAGAAGAACAGCCCACACCTTGCTATATAAAATATGTGTGATCTTATGTTGTTTCTTTGGGGGTTTTTTTTCTCCAGAAAATGCTCAGTGGAAAATGTTATGATGCCATTTTTGGCCTTAGTTCTCTAGTTGGGACGCAGAAAGAAATGGGTATACAGCAAAAATAATAATAATAATAATAATAATAATAATAATAATAATAATAATAATAATAATAACATTATGAGTGAAATAAAGTCGTATGATCAAAAGAAAAATAAAGCAAACAGTACAAGTGAAGGCTCAAAAAATCAAACGCAATGGAAAAATATGAAGCTTCCACAGAGAGAACAAGATCTTTCAAACCGATGCTAAGAAATTTTCTAGAGAAATAGTCAAACATAAAAATGAAGTCTCACCGCTAAAATGGAAGAGGTTATACAGTTCTGGGAAAAATATGGTGTTTTTCTAAAGAACATAATAAAAAAGCGGGCTGGATTACGCAAGAGGTAGAACGGATGAAAAAATAAATGTTGAATGTGCACTGAAAAAAACATACAACTGGAAATCTCTAGGAATAGATAAAATTCCTAACTTTTGACTCTATTATCTTCATACAGCACACGAAAAAAAAAAAAACTAGACAAAGAACTTCATGAAATAATCAAGGATCCTACTAAAAGTTCGGCGTGAGTAACCAAACGAATTACCTTCCTTCTACCAAAGAATGGTGGCACAAATGTCCCAAAAACTACAGACCGATTACATGTCTTTCCACTACATGCAAACTGTTGACATCTATTCTGACAAAATAGATATATTCTTTATTAGACCAATTGCTTATTAATAGGAAAACTACTTCAGTACAAAGAAAAATCTTCGTACTGCCTGGACAGATTACCATAAGACATTCGGTAGTATACCCCATTCCTGGATGTTAACTTCTTTAAATATATACAAGGTATCACCCGTCGTCAACAATTGCATCAAAGTATGTTGATAATGAAATCAACACTTCAACGCAATCATATAAATGGAGTCTATAAGTCTGGTGAAATAAACATCAATAGAGGAATATTTCAAGGTGAATTTTTGTTTCAATTAATATTTTGTATACCCCTAATATGATTAAACAGCGAACTTAACAGAACGGAATATAACTGTAAGATATTTTTTTTAAAAAATAAGTCATCTATTTTACATGGATAACTTAGTTTTATGCTAAGAATGACAGTGAGCAGAAAGTTCTCCTGAAAACAGTAAAATGTCTCAGTGATGATATTGGAATGGAATTCTGTTTGGATAAATGTGCTAAATCTACAATTTTACATGGATCACTACAACAAACCTGCTCTGTTAGCTTAGACCCTGGGGTAACAATCAAATATTTAGAGCGAGAAGAAACTTATAAGCACTTCGGTGTAAATGTGAATGAAGGAATTCACCATAAAACTGAAAGAAAGATTGCGAATAGTTTCAACAGCTTGAACTGGACTCTAAACGATATCAGGATTCTGTAGAAAACCAAGACAGAATCCATGAACCAAAAGTTGCAGCAAAAATTATGAAAAAGAAAGCGAAGGCTAAAGCTCTTGAACAGATGAAACAACGCTGGTAGGACAAACCTATGCATGGCCAATATCCAGAACGAGGCTAATAAAACTGATGTTGGTAAAGTTAACACTCATCGATGGTTATGAGCATCTGGGTTAAAGGCTGAAACGGAACCTTTTATTCTTACAGCGCAAGACCAGAGTCTTTCCACTAGAAACTTTCAGGCAAATATCACATTTGGATACTAAATGCAGGTTCTGTACTTGCGCCAAATGAATATAAAAAACGTCACGATATATTTACACTGGACAATGTGCAAAGATGTTAATAAACACTGGTATGAACATCATCCAGCACTGGTTACAGAAATAGAAGACATCACAATTCTATGGGATTAAACCATCTTTACAGAAAGAGAGATTGCAGCAAAAGGGCTGGGCATAATTATCAAAAGCCAAAAATAAAAACTTGTCTACTAATTGATATGGCTTGCAGTCAAGGAACTGTCAAAACTATCGAAGTGTAAAGACCTGGAAAACGAAATAGAAAAAAATGTGGAAATTGAAAACAAGAATAGTACCAGTTATAGTAGGTGTGCTTGGAATAATAACAAAAGGAACACAAGAAGACATTGAAAAAATCCCTGGAAATCGCAGCTTAAGAGAAATACAAAAATTGTCTTGATAAGTCCAGCCCACCCACTAAGAAGAACTTTGTCCATGTAACGTTAGTAATGTTATGGGAATTAAAAAAAATCATGAAATGTCGCCACAACAACACACCACTACCCGCCTTAGGTCATCCCGTAGACTTGGTAGGTAGTATAATCATAGAAGAAATCGATGATGATGATGATGATGATGATGATGATGATGATGATGATGATGATGATGGAAGAAATTAAGCCATTATTGTATCAAGTTTCCATAAAGATTTAGCTCATTTTGTCAAATCTACTTTGCTGGCGAATGGCACTCTTAGGATTGGAACATTTTAAATTTGAGGTAACCCTCATCTTTAAAAAGTGGACACTATGCACTAATGGATTGAATAGTTTTGGCATCCATGTTTAGTAGAACTTAATTAATCCAAAGAGTCTATGAAACTTATTAAGTTTTAAATTCAGAGGGCGGACAAAAAAGTTTGGCCTATCTTGTTTTGTTCAACGAAACTTGTATTTTTGTGTAAATAAAGAAATATAATGATCACAAAATCACTCATTACGTCATTTTCTAAAAACATGCATTCAAATTAAAGGTTTCGATATTTTGCATTTCTAGTGGTCAATTTTTTACCCAAATTATATTCTAAATTTGTCGCTGATTCTTACCTATGCAACACATCAAGTCTTACTTTTGGTGATATTCGTCATCATGTCACCAGTCTGTGTTTAGTGCTTAGCGATATTGAAAAACAAATATTGCAACCAAAATAGTTTTTACAACTCGAGATGAAATAAAAAAAAAACATTTGCACATGCTTCCTTAACGAAATGTTTGATTTTAAACACGACAAAAAGATAAACAAACTAAAAAACAAAAGCAAATTTAAGTATAGACACTGACCATTTATTTTATGCATCGAGAATCTAGATTCAACTTCAGCTAAAACGAAGGTAGAATATTAAACAAGCTTTGAAGACTGGACTCGTTGGTGGGTGACAGATACAGGTGATTGACTTTTCCTTCGTCGTTCTGAACAACCCACTTGACATCATTTAGTACGTAACGTAACCGTTTTTCAGAAGCAAAGTAAGCAGACAAATTGGAAAACCTTTAAGATGTCCAAAAATCTAGTCTAGGAATAAAAATGAAACAATTAATAAGGCGCTGCAAATATGTTTGGCATTTTCAGAATTGCTTTTGGCATTTGATGAAAAACTGGAACCTAAAAGTTGGTCTTCATTATGAAAGAAGCAATCGAGAAGCAAGACTTTCTTTTAGAAACTGATAATAATGAAAATTTTGGTGATTTCATCTGCATATCATCAAAAGTAAGCAACGGAAGAGAAAAGAAAAAAATCATGTTTCACACAAACTATGAAATTTGTTTCATTTTTTTCTTACGGAAGAAGACATTGTTTGACTTCAAGGGTGATATGATTTCTTACTGGTGCAAGTAGTCGTTGTTCTAAACCGCATAAAAGCCAGTAATACGAATGCAGATTTTCAAAACAGTCAAACCTCTCCAGTTGAAAGATAGGTACAACACAATACTTCTATATACTTTAATCCTCATTGTCCTACTACATTACAAAACAAATCATGATATATACTAATTTACTCACAAATCGAACTAGAAAATCCATATGAATGCGAAATTTATTAATATTTTGTTTATTTTATAAAAATCGAATTGAAAATATTTCAGTTCCGTGGGTGAGAAGGTTAATCAACAAACAATATCAATTTTATATATAAATATACATCCACTGACAGACTGTTTCAAAGCTCATCAGAGTGGCTAGACGTCCGGTTGCCTCTAGCTAGGATCGAAACCCAACTGAATTGGCGTCAGCCGAAGACTCTACCACTATGCCGTTGGCGCACGACTGGGCTTTAAGCGTATTTATTTTTAGATAAACTCACAGTGACTGAGAGAACTTGATTCGATTATAAGCCGTAATAGACACTGTTAACAAACCCACACTTCCTCCCCAAAGAGGTCAACCGAAATAAAAAGTTTTTCAGGAGAATATATATATATATATATATATATATATATATATATATATATATATATATATAAGTGGACATTGAAGTCAACACTCAGAGGCGACAGGCTGTCTCATGCTAGACGCAATCGTGAGGCTACGATCGTCAGGTGGCCTTATGATTGCACCTAGCATGAAACAGCCTGACGCCTCTGAGTGTTCACTTCAATGTCCATTTTTATATTTACATACGCTCTATTTATGATATTGAGCACTTTATCCCATAAATATACCACACTTTAAAACTATATTACTTCTTATATATTCACGTCAGAAGAATGAAACTAAAAGATATATTTTTTATCATTACCTTGGAGTTGAAGCTTCATCATATGCTGATAACCTTTTCTTTCGTTGAAAGCTTCTTGACTTCAACTATGACTGTCTCGTTGCAAGATGATGAATTAGTGAATAATGTAGTGATACACCTTAATGAAAAACTGATACTATTTTAAGATGAGAATTAAAATGCCATCAGTACCGAAAATGTCATGATTATAGGACTTGGCACATTGATAAATTTTAAATAAATGTTCAGCAGTCAGCTGAATCTAATTAATTAATGCACCTATGCAAATTGTTTAAATTTGGTTTCTAAATATTTACTGGTATATGCTAATTAAACCTGCCTTCCAATCAATGAACACTCCTAGCTATGTAGTCGGCGCCGTAGTGACATGTAAACTGATAAATTACACAACTTGCAGGTCATATAACCAATACATGTTTTCGGTACTGAGAAAGGCTCACTCTGCTATTCACCTTAAAGTTTTAAGAATCAATTTATATTAAGCCCTTTCAGCCATTCCACTTTAAGCATAAAGAGTGAATGTTAGGTTTAAGGATAATTACACATTGTTTATATATTCATTATGTTATATGTGAAAATATTTTTCACAAAATTTACGTTTCAAGCAAAACGGAAAAGACCCAAGATGGCGGCCATTTTTAATATCCTAACATCACAGAAATCAATCGTTAATACATACATACATCATACATACATTCATGCATAAATATACACACACACACACACACACACACACACACACACACACATATATATATATATATATATATGTCTGTGTGTTGTATTACCTATTTAGTAGGGAGTACTTCTGTTATGGATCAATTCATCTATAACAGGCTATATATATATATTCTTGAACTTCCAAGATCATGTTCTATCAGAGGGAATTGTCTGTGTTTATAAAGTGAATACTGTCGCGTAATTAAGATTTACTTTCAATATGATTCCAGTCTTCCACATTGACTTAGTAAAACACAATAAAAATTCGTTCTCTTCTAAAAGACGAAGAAGAAAGAATGAAGAAAGAAATAAAAGAAACAAATGCAAGCATTTTGGTCATTTGTGTTCGAGCCGTAAACGAATTTGTTTGTAGCGAGTGGAAATATAAATTCCTCAGATAAAAGATTCAAATTGACAATCTGTAAAGTCATAAATTCCAGTTGTGGAAAACGCTTCGGTTATAATAGGGCGAACATGAAAATATTGTTTCAGAAGAATCAATGAGAAGAGAAATGTGTCAGAGGCATACTTGTAAATGCCTGTGTGATACACAAAGGTTATCAACACTTCCGTCCATCGATCCATCACTGCCAGCACCGTATGATGCTGCAGCGAGATACCATTACGCTCTGACAGCAAGACATATCACAGTCCACTTCATCGAGATTACGGGTCACCCAATACACGGAATGAACGTTTCATTATGCTTTTCATAAAATGATAGATGTCTACAAAAGAACGCATTGGCCCGCTCTCTTTACAACCTGGAAGATTCGTCCTCTTTCCATGACATATTAATAAATGTAGGTAGCGTGGAACGCCATTTGCCCAGCGTTAGCCGATGTGATAAAGAATTATTTGAGGATAAATCTGTGTCTAAAAACTCTTTAGGAGGGAAATATTGGCAGGCTAAATAGATTCAAGATCCTCGTTTATGCGATTTACAAGAAAGAAATGGTCGCCTATTTCGCTATCTTTAATGTTTGCTTGGTTCTAATATCTTTGCTTTTCCAATCACTTATTCTTTGCGGTAGAAAATATCGACATTTGGCAAGAACTTGTTATTATCAATTCACTCAATTTCCAAACTACGTGATTAACTTATAAATTTCCGTTCTTTTCGACCATGTCTTCTCACAAAATGATTTAGTACACCATTGGACTACAGACATTCACATGTGGAAAAGTCACTTCTACAAATAAACATAATGTTTGTTTGTTAACAAAATAATGAGAGAGTGATATAAAGACAGCCAGAGAGAGTGAATACATGCGAAGGTAAGAGAGAGTGTGAAAGAAAATGAGAGAGTAATTTTTTTTCTTTTCAAATTGTCTCATTGAAATATTTATTTTAATTAAATAGAAATAACTATAGGAAAATATAAGAATAAAATATTTCCACTTGATCATGTTAAACCAGGGAGTTGTAATTAATTAATTAATTCAAGTCAATTAGCAAATGTATTGGCGAACAACAGAAAAAAAGGAAATGAATGATAAAAAATACTGAATTGTGGTACCTGATGTGTCGGCGTAAATTATTTATATTATAATTATTATTGAGTCAAAGAGCAACAAGATGACAAAGTGGTGCTGAAATACAAAGAAACGTAGCCGAATATACAAATCATGACACCCAGTCCGATTAGAGATGAAAAAGTTTGCTCATCAGAGCAATCTTTTATAGCGCCCATAAATGACTTGGAAAGACAACCATTATTATCCGAATTTATTATTATTATTATTATTATCATCATCATCATATGGACACACTACCTACCAAGTCTGCGGATTAGAGATGTGTGTTGTTTGGCCACATTTCGGTGAATCAGAGTTACATAGACAAAGTTCTTTTATGTGCTGTACTTAATAAGACAATTTTCTGTATGTCTCCTGGGGTTTCCAGGATTCTTTGAATGTGTTGTTTTGTTCCATTTTTATAATTCCGTGCACCTATTACCACTGGTATTATTTGTTTTCAATTAAGATTTTTTCTATTTCAACAGGTCTTTGTATTTTTGATATTTTTCAAATTCCTTGGTTTCTATGTTACAATCATATCAATTTAGGCAAGTTTTTTTTTCTTTCTGGTTTTTGACAATAATGTCCGGCCTATTTGCTTCAATTTTTCTGTCTGTGTGGATGGTATAATTAGAATGGTGACATCTTCTTCTTATTATTATTATTATTATTATTATTATTATTATTATCCTACTACTATCCTTATCCTATTTTATTTCATACATTTCTGCTTCGGGCTTCCTTACATGAAAGTCACATAAGAATCATTTTCTACATATACTCCTGATCCTTTTATCTTTATTGAAAACAACAAAGACAAGGACATAATTTTTAAAAAAAAGCGGATTACCGAATGTGACAGTCAAATAATCAGAGTCAAATCGTCTAAAGGCCTAAATATTATCGAAAAGATAAAGCATAATTTATTGAAATATTTTGAATTATATATAAAATGGATGGCACATGCAATCTGAATAGACAATAATGACATAATAAAGATGTTGATGTCCGAAACGACTTCAAATAAAAGAAAAAGAAAGAAGCCCTCATCAACAGTGGAAAGAGAGATAACAGCTTCCTAAAAATGTTTTAAGAGAAAGATTTTATAAATTTCAGCCAATATTAGCACTAACTGCTTGGTCAATGAATATTGAATGTTTCCTTATAAGAAAACGCCTAATATTACCGCACACACGAAAACACACACACACACACACATATATATATATATATGAAGTAATATAGTTTTAAGGTGTGCTATATTTATGGAATAAAGTGCTCAATATCAGAGATAGAGCGTATGTAAATATAAAAGTGAACATTGAAGTCAACACTCAGAGGCGACAGGCTGTTTAATGGTAGACGCAATCGTCAGACCTGACGATTGCGTCTAGCATGAAACAGCCTGTCGCCTGTCGAAACATAAAACTGATAGTCACCATACAGTGTTGATTCCTCTGTCCACACTGTCTCTATCTACAAATGCTCTGTTTCCGGTATTGATACATTAATTAGCAGTAAAAAATATTGATTTTAGTGTTTTAACGCTGAAATTTATTGAAACTAAACTTCTAAATATATTTAAATATGAAATGAGTGAAAACTTCTATTTCGCTCTTGTCTATCAATAACGAATATTTTAATGCTTTAACAGAACAAATCAGTTCTATGGAAACCTTACAGTTTTTATTGGTTTAATGTAATATTTTCTTGTCATAAATTGATTAGAATGTTTTCTAAAGGCTACCGTTAGTTATGATTAATATTGTTGCACTAATATTTAATAAAACTGATTGATCTTATATTTTGCGGTGTTTTTCTAATAATAATTCAGGTGTGTTCTCAATCTTGTTTCTAAATAAGATATATGAGTAAAGTTTAGGAAGCCACGATTGAGAAGTTTAGATGAAGAGTTCTTCGTCGGACTCACTTCTCAAAAACAGTATGTTTTAATGGTTTTCTCATTGAAGTCAGGTATGAATGTTTCAGCACTCCTCAGAGATAGATAGATAGATAGATAGATAGATAGATAGATAGATAGATAGATAGATAGATAGATATGAATATCCATACATATCAACAGACTGAGATATATATTTTAAGAACGTTAAAACATTATTTCAAGTCGAGAACTTTTCAGCACTACATCCAAAGAGTGGGCAGATGAAACATAATCAAAAACCGAAATAAACAGATTCCTCTCAGTCATAGGAAAAACTACAAAAAATAAAAAAAGAAAGATTTCTCAATCAAATCATCGAAGTCAACTCAAGTTTATTTTATATTTTTCTGTTAGTTTGAAACTTATTTTCTTACGGAAGAACTTTCTTCCGTACACCTGCATATAGAGTAAAATCTCTCTCTCTCTCTCTCTCTCTCTCTCTCTCTCTCTCTATATATATATATATATATATATATATATATATAGAGAGAGAGAGAGAGAGAGAGAGAGATAGAGAGAGAGAGTCAACAACTGAACAACAAGGTCTCCCTACACCAAAGCATCATAAAATTACCAAACAACAAAAAAACTTTTTGTATCACAACACATTTTCAAATGTAACCAGGGAAAATTATGCCAATATATCAAACAGACAATTATTCTTACCTACGAATACAAGAAAAAAACTTCATATAAAAATATAAACCAGAACTAAATAGATCAATATTCAAACCAGAACTAAATAGACGCAAAAGCACACAACATGCACACATAGTGACCAAATACAGTGATCAAACCATTCACATACATGCACGCACGCTCACATGCGGGTGTTTGAAGGCACAGTGTATATATATATATATATATATATATATATATATATATATATATATATATATATATATGTATATATGTATGTATGTATATATTGACAAAAGCAGGAAAACTACTCACAGGCTATAGAATGAAACAACTTCTTAGGAAGTATGTGTATGTACGTATGTGTGTATGTACCGATTCCTTGTAATGGGACGGTATGTGTGTGTGTTTGTGTGTTTGTGTATGTGTGTTTGTGTGTTTGTGTATGTGTGTGTATATGTGTGTGTGTGTGCACAGATGTGTTCACTGATTCCTCGTAGTGAGACAGTGTGTATGTATGGAGAGGGGATATATGCATATATACACGCATGCTGACAAAAGCACACGAAAATGGAAATGGAAACACACAGGGGTCATTAAAAGATAAGCATACCGATAACTAATACATCATTTCTCTCGGACCAATCTTAATTGTTTTATAACTCTTCACGCAGAACTTTTCACTACCCATGTAGCAAAATTATGGAAAATAAAGCATAATATTTTTTTTTAAATCCGCATCACAACCATGCGGTTTCTCTCTTCTTTTTAATATACACACTTTTCTCTCGTTGGATCTACTATAACCTCTTCCTTTTATATATACATATATATATATATATATATATATATATATATATATATACTAAGTTACCAAACATATCGATTACAAAATTTAATGCGTATACTATCATATGTGTGTGTGTGTGTGTGCGTGTGTGTGTGTGTGATTTCGGTGATTACCAGCACCAAAATTCAAGTGACAATTTGATGGTTAGTTGATAAGTTAATGAAACATTCAAGTAGTTCAGTAAATCAAACTGATGTCAAAAGATAAAGAAAATTCACGATAATGAACAGAAAAATAAAACAAGGAAAAACAATGAACCTACACAAAACATACTAATTTAATAAAACATTCTCATTAATAAGCTCTTTTCACTTTTTCCACACAAATGTCTGTCATCTTTCTCTTCTATGTTTAATATTTTCTCTCTCCAATGGAGATATTAGCTGTCTTTTTCACTGTCTTATTTATCGACTTTTTACCATTCAGAGAATTACAAACAGCGAAAAAATTTGAAAGCTTTTAGAGCCAAGAAATGCCAGACACACCGACGGAAAAACCCAAAATGTCAAATCGTTTTGTCTTCTTTAAATTGATCATCAGTACTTTATTTTTTATCAGTAACAAGTGCAGTTTTTGTTGTTGTTGATAACATGTTTATTGTTTATCGTTTTTTGTGTAAAACGAAATATTGCTGTTGAGAAGGATACAGAACAATATATTGTTTCTAACTTGAAGAAGAATTATTGAGATTCCAAGCTTTGGTCGGACAATTGAACACGTTCCTTGTGTTGCTGATATTATTATCACGTTTCGGTATATTCATTCTACAGCCTTCTTCAGGTGCATCATTTGTAAGGAAACAGAGCTTCCATGAAGAGGAAAATCATCTCAACGCTTAGGAATTATCCATTTGAAGAAGGCTATAGAATGAAACAACCAAAACGATTGCGCGTGCGTATTACCGGCTGGCCGCCGCTTTAGTGGTTAGTCTATTGCCGGTTCAGTCGAACCACTCGCCACCGTCGCCGTTAACTGTTCGTGAGCAATAATATCATCAATTCAAAGAATGAGCTCAATTGTCCAAAGCTTGGGAGAAAGAAAAACTGCAAAAGAAAAGATAAACCGAACATGTAACGTTCCAGCATCACCGAGAAGCCCCTGAATTTCCGGGTGTCAGTAGGTCCCTTGAACGCCTATTCGGGCTTATGCACACCCCAGTCCTCAAATGGAACCCGAATATATGTCCCATCGATAAAGATGATGCAAATATCTTCGGCGCCCCGATTCTCTGCAGTAAGAACCAAACTCCTCCTGCTATGCATTACACCGTCCTGGCTATGACGATAAACTACATCCGGCAGCAAGACCTCTTATCCGGAGGTTTTGACGAACGTGGAACCACTTCTTATTTGCTGGTGTTCCCTGGTCCACCCTGACCCAGGGTGGTAGTACCTCTTAGGGTACCAGCTATGTGCAAATAGTTAACCCCCCAAACAGGGGCCAGACACTATGAAAGTGTAAAAATAGGTCTTAATACCAGCAATATATTTTTGGCAAAAAATATTACCAGTAATACATTTTTTTTAAAAAGAAAATGTATTACGAGCAATAAATATCTTGTCGACATTAAATAACCCATAGAGGTTGATATGCCGTAAAACAAAACAAATTAAACCAAATCTATGTTTACAAGTGCCTAATCAGGCCGAAAATGAAATACTGTTGTCATATATGGACTGGGACTCCCAGTCTTCACTTTCCAGCTTTGATATATTACAAAAGCGTCTACGCGGCCTTGTGGGTGATAAATTGTTTTCCACATTATAACCTCTTTCTCACAGACGAAACGTTACAAGCTTCTCGCTACTCTATATCTATTTCGTTAGAAAATGTCCAAACGAACTAAATTAGTTCCTCTGACTCTAATCATCACAGCTAGAACCCGCCATTGAAGTGAACCACCCTCATCCTCTTCGTATTCTTTTAGTAAGGAGTAAGTTCAACTCGAATAGTTTCTGCCTAAGAACTGTTGCTTTGTAGGACAAAATCCGAAGAGGATGACTTCTGAATCACTATAGTCTTAATCTCTACGAGACTAAGGTTAACCGTTATCTTTACAAAATATCTTCATGAACTGCGCCCTTTAATCGTACCGTTCACACATCAACCATCTTTAGTAACCCTCTACCTAGAGTGGCCCTTGGGCCTTATAGAGTTAACATTAGTTAAAGAAAATTTTGAGTCTAGATCAAGTTGAAGTGATTGAAAAATACAAGAAGAATGATTTCGATAAAGAAAAAATGAGTTAACAAAACTGTAAATGAAAAATCTTTTTTCAAGAAATAAAAATAAATCGAAATTTAAAGAAAGAAATAACATGAAATGGAGAAATAGATAATTTAAAAAACAACTAATAAACACACACAAACATATAATTTATAGATAGATAGATAGATAGATAGATAGATAGATAGATAGATAGATAGATTAGGCTAAATATTAGGTGAGTGCCAAATTCTCCAGCGGTTTCATTTTTAATATAATTTAAAAGCTAAAGATTGAATACACATGTGAAAAGCTGTTTATTCAGTAATCATTTATTATATGTTGAGAAAAATGGCGCTGCACAAATCCATATGCGACACTGCAAATCAGCAACCGAAGCAGTTGATTGATGAAGACAGTGGAGATTGTTCAATTGGAAACAGTAAATGTCATGAATGCTTGGCAAAAAGATGAATTTGATTTGGACGACAAACTACTCTGCGGTAAACCACAAAAATTTGGAAATAAAAGCTATGCTGAATGATGAACAGAGTCTAGAAATACCGGAATTAACCGTAGAGGGACAATCACGTAATAGTTGTTTGAATTTTGCAAAATATGTGGGAGATTAAAAGAATAATGAAAATGCGTTTCATCCGAATTGTCAGAGAGGCACATTAGACAGAATTTCAGCAACTCCTGCACTTCACTTGTATCTAGACATGAAAGGTTTTTTTTTATGCTGATTGTCATTTAAGATGAAATAGAATTTAACTACAATAATCAGAATTGCCGAAAATCGTCGGTGGAATCCGAAAAGCCTGCAGCATTAAAATCCAACATTTTGAAAAAAAAAAAAACTTAATGCTCTGTATCTGCTGGTATAAATGAATATTTTATTATGGGTTGGTAAATAAAAATGAAATTGTTACTGCTGAGACTTACAGTCGCCAGCGTTGCAACTGAAAAAAAAAAGAGAGAAAGTAAGAAAATTATACAGTTTAAATTTCATTGACAATTTTATTGCTTGGAAGCCAGAGTTGTTTTATCAATTTCGAATTCGGAAATGCTTTGAACGTTAGCACAAAGTCATAGAAAGTCAAAGTAAATAATCGATTAATAAATATATGTATATGTTATTATGAGTTATGTATATATGTATTAATTATGCATAGCTATATTAGATATGCATACATGCATACACACACACACACACACACACACATTTTTTTTTTATTTGTCTCCCCTAGTAGGGAGAATTGGATCGTATTTACGATTCCAATGGAATAAATTATGACCATGGAATATTAGTGTTTAAGCCTTTTTATTATATCCTTACTCTGTCCTGGACATTGCGTTCTACCTGGATTCTAACCTCTTGGAATTATTTTTTATACAAATATATATATATATGTGTATGTATGTATGTATGTATGTATGTATATATATATATTTATATATTTTAGATATATGATTGCATATGTATATTTACCACTAGTATTATCTATATATATATATATATATATATATTTTCTAAATAATGGATATTTTTATTTTTTAATCCGACATATTTTAATTACTTCAAACGGAGGGCAGATTTTTAGTTATGTTTTGTAGAATTCACAAGACGTTAGACAAAATAAACAGTGTTATGGGGCGTTCTTTTTAAATATGGTTATTCGCTATAAATAACGTTTGAAGCAATGAATATTTACACATATATATAAAGCTTAGCTACGAACAGTGCACTATATATATATATATATATATATATATATATATATATATATATATATATATATATATATATATTGCATGTTTCATTAAAAACGACAGTTAAGCTTTTTATTTAATTTTTCTTGTGTTCTGACAAGAGCTTTCTTTTCTGGACAAAGGGTGTGTAAGAACTGTCCAAATGTTTTATATTTCCGAGCGCTTTCGGCTATACCTTTAGCCATTATCAAAGATGATTCGATTTTCAGATTAATTGAGTGTGTGCGTTCTGTGTATGTATTAGTGTGTGGTAGGGATGTTTTTAATTTCCGAATACGGTTAGCACATTGTGGCTTTGTTCATAGTTAATATTTTTAAGAGTTGGCTTTTTCTTTTTTATTATTAAAGCTTCCATTATTTTTAGTCTTTTTTTGCAGGTGGATGCAGTTAATATATCTGTGTTTTCTACTAGTATGTTCCTAATGGAGTCGGGTAAATTTGTGTGTGTGTTTAAATGGGTTCTAATGAAGCTGTGATCAGATAGGTGTAACGTAAGACGTCTGGATAAGCATGTGGTTGTGTAACAAATGTAATTATTTATGAATTTTTTTAAAAAACCCACCAGCAAAAACTCGTGCTACCTTAACTTCAAAAGCGAATGTCCACTTAGGTACAAAATAGCAGTAATAAAAAACTTTCTAAATAGAGCACACCAGAACTCATCCTCTCGACTACTCTTCCTCAAAGAACTTAATAACGTCAAACAAACACTAATCAACAACGGCTTCCCTAACTCCCTTATAGACCACCAAATTAGACTATTTCTCCCTAAAGCAAGTAATAACGATAGCGAACACACAGCCAAAAATCACATACACATTTATTACAAAAACCAAATGCATATTAATTACAAACAAGACGAATCTTCTCTAAGGCATATTATAAAGAAATATACTACGCCAATTGATCCGAATAAAAAAATCAAATTTATTATCTATTATAAATAATTTAAGACAGCCAACCTTATCCTCAAAAATAACAACACACCAGCTAAGTCAAAATTACAAAGAACGAACATTATCTATGAGTTCAAATGCCCCTTAAGGAACTGTGTTCCTGATCAAACCGAACTCATAAATAATTACATGCATAAAGGAAGGGTTGCTGCCTAAATATACAACTATATCTATCTATCTATCTATCTATCTATATATATATATATATATATATATATATATATATATATATATATATATATATGTGTGTGTGTGTGTGTGTGTGTGTGTGTGTGTGAAAAGTGTATATAAATATAAATAAATATATATATGTATAATTATTTATATATTATATGCGCGGTACTTATTAGAAAGCGCTCAATATCAGAGATAGAGCTAACAAACTCACATCTATCCAACCAAATATATATATATATATATATATATATATATATATATATATATATTATATATATATGAATTTATATATATAAACAGTTTTAGTTAAATAATTTAAACAGTTTTATTATGTCTATTTTAGTTCTAATCCTTTCGAGTCGACTAATTAATGTTTGTAGCAGAAAAGTTTCATATTCTAAAAATCAATAATAATAAATAAATACAAAAGTTACTTTCTTTACATAAAAAAAAACTCTTAAATTTGAATTTGACCCCATGAACGCTGCAAAACGAAATAAAACAGTGAAAAATATTTTGAATTTATGGAACTACGTATATACATTGACAGACAATTTAAGTACCTGAAGATGGTCTCAGATGAGATCGAATGTACTTGAAAAAATAAAAATTATTTGAAAGAAAATTGTATTATTCTTCTTAATCAATTTTTTATGGCCACCAAGAAATTAATTCGTGGACTCGAAAGGATTAAAATTAAATTAAATACACATAATACGACTAAATTATTTAACCAAACTTATTTGAATATATATATCTGCAAAAATATATATAAAGGCATTTTTGTGTTTATACATTCTTTTTTATAGATACAAATATTTAAGTAAATGCTCTGTTTATAATAAACAGTATTAAACAACATTTACCGGCCTGAAAATATTCGTCCTCAGACAGGAAACGAACCTGTACTCTATACGGAACCATCATATAGCCTGACGTGCCTTTAACCGATTGGGCCACAGAGGAACGTTCGGTTAGCAGGGTCGATTTTTCTGTCTTTAAACTACAATCTTCCATGATTCTCTCACGTACATTCATATCTGCTCATGGCGTATCTAAATGTAGACAAACGACGTCACACATTATGTAATCGACAAAGTCCGACAATTATTTTAATTATATATATATATATATTACAAATATTCTGCTCTAGTTGACTTTTAGAATTAAAATCAATGGATCAAAGTTTGATTTTGAAATATATTGAAAAAAGACATTGTGAATGTTTTAAATACAGCTGCATATTTTACGAATATATTCTCATAAGCAAGAAACTATTTTCTTTTGAAAACCTGTTGCTATCTTTCATGACTTTGATCTTGTTTGATCGCTCAATGTAAGTAATCCATGATTTCAAGTTTATTAGTTGGTTATACTCCACTTTTATAATAAACTAAGTATTTGTTCTTTGTTTAAGTTAATATTAATCGATATTTTAACAAAGTGAAAATATTTTCTCTCTAAATTTGATTCAATCTTTGAGTCTTTGTCTGGGAAATTATTTTTTTTTCCGTAAACTTTACTTGTGATTGTCATTTTGACTGAAAAAATACTTTGAAATTAGAAGAAAATGTTCGAGTCAATATTGGCCGTCAGTGGAAGTATAAATACCTGGCTATATCCTACCAACAATCCTGAAAAGATGAGCTTTGATGAATAATGAGAGAGAGAGAAAGAGAGAGAGAGAACAACATGACACCGTACTGATCAGGTTGATCAAGATGAGTCACGTGAGCCAACTGCATGTCAGAGGACTTTGATAAGCGGCGGCTGATGAGTTATCCGTATTGGCCAGCACCAAATTGTATTAGTTTCACGGGCAACGCAGCTTTTCAGTGAAGATCGTTCACTTTAATTGAACCATTGTTGAATACAAGACCGTGACACAAATTTGAATAACTGCCAAAAAATGAATGTCACATGGCTTATTCAGGGTTCGAGGTTTATTGAAATGGTGTGTTTACGGAGGAGAAGCTTTGTCGCGTTGCCAACAGAGGAAATGGCGACGAAGTCCAAAGCTTTATGGTTAGCCAAAGACAACTGAATAATTCTCTCTCACTCAACACACACACACACACACACACACACACACACACACACACACACACACACACACACTTGCGCATATGTTTATATCTACTCAACCGACTCGACACAGTCTTCTGTTCTGAAGTATTTCTTATTTTCTTGATTTGATTGAGAAAGAAAGAATTATCTCTGTTAGTCAATATAGGCAACAATAGACTTGTTTCTTCGGTTACGAAATACGTTAGAATTGGTGACATTTTGATAGATATTCTTTATCCATTGACATGGAGATAATAACAGAAAAATAGCTGAGATTTTTTTTCAGGCGCTGATAATTCATTTGTATTTTCATGTTCCATGCCACCAAGAATTTAAAAAAATATGATATGCATATTTTTGGCAAAATGTAAATATTCGGATATAAAGTCAAACCATTTCTTTTTACATTAATGCTGTCATGTCTTAAATTGTTTAAGATATATTCTTGCTCAGTTAGTGATTATTACTCTGAATTAATATCTCAGCAAAAAATAACTGAATTATTCAAATATATTGAAATAATAGCGAATATTAAAAAGCAATAAAATGTTAAAGGCGAATGAAACTTTCTTCAGTTCATTTTTGCTTCAGTCGAAGTTTACAGTTTGTTTAATGACGAAACCAAAGTATCATGCCGTGTTATATTTCAACTTGGACGCATGGAATGGACTTTGAGTAAATAACTGGATTGGAGACACCACCAAATATTTATTTTCAAAAGCAAGGAATTCCGTTTGAGATATATTATATTACTACTGCAGTTCGTTTTATTTTGTCCCAGACAACTGTGCAAAAGTAAAAATCCAAGAAAGAAAGATCCTCTTCAAGAATCTGCAAACTATTCGAATAAAAAATGTTATTCATAATTCTTTTGTTTATTATATTTGCTTTTTGTTTGTTTTATTGTCATTTTTTATCAGTTTTGTTTAATCCTTTGTTGTTTCTTTTCTTATTTTTTACGCTAATCATTAATATTTTCATTGCATCATTGGTTATAAAAAGAAATCTGTTGTATTTTCTGTCAAGAATATGCAGTGTGTTTGGCCTGAAGGGCAGGTGAATTCTTCCACCCTGCCTCAGTCCTGCAATGTAATCGCCTCAAACTAGAATGAGCACTATTGCCTAAATATCACCAATTCTTGCCAGAATTAAAAACATGATTCAAAATGACTCTCCCTTGAGGCTGATTGAAAGTTCAATGAATTTACACAGGAATACCACAAATGCAACATAGAACAACATATTCTTCGAAATCAGAGATTTTATGGCTGAAGAATTGGTTGATGCATGTCTTTGACTCGGTTAAAAAAAACAATAAAGCGAAAAAAAGATTAAAATAATGTTAAAACTAAATAACATTGAGAAAGATTTCACAGAGTTGATGTTTTGCAATTAGGCAAGCTAGCGTTCCATTCGGCCAGAAAATGTAGATTTTTTTTTCCACCAAATAAGATGACACTAAGTAGTGTATAAAGAGAAAGGGATTCATTGTTTCAATATTCTGGACGTATTTGTGTAGCGTAATTTTTACATCAAATCGCCTGGGCCGCCTGTGTATGCTTCATTTTCCAGATATGGAACGCTATATATATTTTTTTTTTACCTTGCTTTGGTTATGGATTTCTGATATTCTTAGAATCTCACTTAAATAACAAAACGATAAATTTTACCCACTCTCTCTGTTATATATATATATATATATATATATATATATATATATATATATATTTATATATATATATATATATATATAATAAACTGTCATTTCTCTGATAAAATGTTTTCACCAAAAATAGAAAGGTTTTAGTCAGAATGAGTCATGTTAGGCAACAACGCACTAAATTAGGTACCACCAAATATTCGCTAAAACTCTAGCATGTACGATAAAAAAATACTCAAAACTTCATGAAAACAATGTTTTATCGTAAAATCTGTCTTATTTATAAGAGTAAAGATCAAAGGATTTTTTTTATTATTAAATTAGTTTTTAATCTTTTTTAGTAGTTTCGAAATTTTTAAAAATTGTTTTTTCGCGTTAACGGGCGACCATAAATTAGCATGAAAAATTTGAGAGCCCTTTTGTGGGTAAAAGTACGTTGCTTTTGAAACCCTTACAAAAACCAGATAATTGTCGGATTTTAATGAAACTTTCAGGGCATTCTCAAATGAATGAACTTTTTTAAAACATTTTTTTTAGAACATCTTTTTGTACATTTGTTACCCGACAATTATTAAATTTTGTGAAATTTTGCAAAATTCTTTTTTGTAGAGCTTTTAAACCAGTTATAAGTACAAGTCCTAAGAAAATTTAAATCACGAAATTGTTTTGTTTACACAGGACCCGCAGTTATATAAAATCTGCTCTGATTCATAAAATAAAAAAAAAACTAAGCTTATTTAATTAGAAAAACTTTTAATCGTGTTTATGAATAATATATAATATGAAAACTATTATCTTAAGAAAAAGTATTTTCATGAATAATGAATTTTTACAAGAATTGTTTTCATTTTTCTTTTTTAATCTTTTAACATTTTGTGTTAATTTGTACGGGTTAGGAGATATTGTTATTAACTAAAAACTATATTTACTATTCATAAATAGAACAGATTACTACAATTCAGTGACACTCCAACATTTTCAAAATAATTTTGAATCTTTTGAGTATGTATAAACATGCCAATTTTTGTAAATAAAGGCAACCATACACGACATTATCAGAAAATAAGATCAGTAACTCTTGCGTTTTAGTAAATAACACTATAAAGCCAAAGTAGCTAAAATTCAATAAAATATTAGAATGTTGAAAATATTTTAACTTTTAATTATTAGTAAAAACATTATCCAAAAATGGAGTTTATGATGTATTCGTGGTGTAATTTTACTACAAGTATTTCACCCTTTAACCTTGATGGACACGCTTCTCCTCTATATCACTTTTTTACCTCTATCTCTGATTCATGTCGTACCCTGCAGCTCTCCCCTCTTGGCAACTCTGATCATATGGTAGTGTCTATAAACATCTCTTTCCGACCCTCAATAAGCAAAATATCTTTCTGTTATCAACGAACGGATTGGCTCTCACCTGTATGATCCACCGCTATAGCCCACAGGAATCACTTCTTCCGCCTGTACCAGAGCGACACGTCTCTGTCTCTGCTCGTAATGAGTGCAAGCGTCTCCTCAAAGAAGTGAAGTTGCTCTTTGCTGGTAGAATGAACCAATGTATAGCATCACGCAAGTTCGGTTCTAGAGATGACTGGCTATGCTGGACAAGAGGAAATCCTCAATCTCTCCTCTATTCAATCAATTCGAAGTCCCGACAAAATCCAAAGAACGATCATCAATGTAATCGATCCTGCCTTCGGATCTCGACTTCAGTCGCTTTCTCACCGACGTAATGCGGTTTCCCTATGTCTTTTCTACAAATATTTCCATAGCAACTGCTCTGACGAGCTTTTTCCTCTGTGCTCATGAGTTTAAGTGTGCTACTAATTTGGCATCTAGGCTCCACCTTTTTTACTGCTGAATTAGTTAAATGTAACCGCCACTTCTATTGCTTTTCTCGCAATTCTCGCCTGTGGAACTCCCTTCCGTTTCTTTGCTTACCTGATAACTGCAGTCTTCAAAAATGTAAATGCAACGTCAATCGCCATCTTCTATCTTCTTGAAACGCTTTCAACTTTTAACCTTTCCTCGGTCCCCTCTCTATACACTGTCTTTTCTCTTACCTTCACTCTTTGTAACTTCCTGCATACTAGTGACATTCCCGCTTTGATTGAGGTGAAATGAATTTAAAAAATTCATGAAAATACTGACCTTCGTGTTAAAAAACGATTTTCTGCGATATTCTAAACCCAGAGGAAGTGATTAAAAAAATACCGATTAATTAAACTTTTTATCAGTTATTCTTACCCCTCTAATGTTTCAGGTAAGTATATTTTATTTCTGAAAGATTTTTAATAAACAGAATTGTACTATGTTGACATATTAGTCAATATGGCCGATTTAAGGGATTAAAAATATTCCGACCAGGTTAAATTCGGTTTGAAATACAGCAAAATATTTTGCTTATTGGAAATATTAAGACATATTTTAAACCTTAGGTGTCACTTTTTTGTTGGAGGTAACTACTTAATATGTATCTACCAATGCATGTATGTTGCATCAAATCAAATCGTCCTGCTCACACTCCTCTCCAGCTTTTGAAATAGAGGTTTATCCCTGGTTTCCTGTTTAGGATTGGGTTTACGGTTCCTTCTAAAATATACTTTAACGCTATACTTGTAACGTACGCGCCTAAAATTAAATATTTATTTATTTTCAATAGGAGAAGATAGGTTCGCCTATCGTCAGGTTCACACCCCTCCCTACCCCTTTGAACAGGAGTAGAAACATATCCCTTGTTTATTTTTAAGATTGGGTTTCTGATTCCCTCTGAAGTCTTTTCATACTCTTACACTCCCATTATCGTCTTGCTTGGATGAATTCATTAATATATATATATATATATATATATATATATATATATATATATGTGTGTGTGTGTGTGTGTGTGTGTGTGTGTGTGTGTGTCTGTGTGCCTGTGTGCGCGTGTATGTGTGTGTGTTTTGATAAAAATACAATTTTAAGGTATACTATATTTAAGTGTAAATTGCTCAATATCAAGGACAGAGCGTATGTAAATATAAAAGTGAGCACTAAGATCAACACAAAGTGGCGACAGTTTGTTTCATGCTTGAACGCAATCTTCAGGCCATTTATTCAGTGTTAATCTCAGTGTTCACTTTTATATTTATACAGACACACGCAAACACCCCCATATATATGTGTATGTGTTTGTATGTGTGTGTGTATTTTCGTAGAAAAATCAGTATATTTTAAGACAAATGTACACATGTTCTGCAAATCGATGACGGTGGTGGCATTAGACTATAGGATCTGCGATAAGTGACTGAACTGCATTGCATGGACCTCATAACTAAGGAAACCCATGATTATCATCGACAACATACATTCCCGTAAGTACATTGGTCCGTTCAGTATCACCTGTCGTACCTCCTATTCACCTGGGAACTTCCAAGAATTTGTCACCTTCATGTCGGTATGACTGGTGTTTAGTGTCTCGAATACGGTGTGCCATTACATTACCTGTATCACACTGGAAGCTGCCATATGCTTGGAATAGAAATGAGAAAGTTAACATTTAGCGCACGTCGTGTAACATTATAGCAAGTTTTCTTACATTTATGATCGGCTACAGGTATGATCGCAAATGCCTATGATTTTCTATGCAATATCCACTCACTAGAGAACAATATAAACTTCCTACAGTATATTTGAGTTTTAACAGATTCAGTTTTCGTTTTGAAATTGATGAATATTTTTTTTACTTCAGCGCCATTTTTAGCCCCGGTCATCCAAAGATAATTATCTTTATTAAAAAATCTTCCAAAAATAAAATATACTTTTCTGAAACTTAATTGAGGAATATTAGCTGATTTAAAAGGTAATTAATCTGATATGAAACACTATTATTTACTTTAAGTTTAAAATATCGTAGAAACGCATTTTTATCACGGTGGTAGCTGTTTATTTAAGCCTTTCAGGTGTTGACAGCATCTTGATAGAATGATGTTTATCTAATGATGTTCTAAGGGGCGTTTATCTGTAAAAAATAAGTGAATATCATGTGAGTATCATTTATATATAATTTTTAAGTACTCAGTAATCTTGAAAAATTAAATAAAATATTCTCCGTAATCTAATGTTTTATTGAATTTTAGATATTTTGGCTTTAAATTTATTATCGCTCTTATTTTCTGATAATGTCATGTATGATCATTTCGTATCTACAAAATTTGGCACGTTTGTAGCCATACAAAACAATTCAGAATTCTATTTAATATACACTGGGTCCGTAAATAAGCCTCACGATTTACGATTAGTAAAGATAGTTTTATTAACAATATTCCACTAGTAAATATAATTTTATTTACTAATAATATTCCATAATCTTTGCAACAAACTGATTTTTAAAAAGATTTAAAAACTTTATAAATTATTCTACTTAAAGAATTATTCTATTTAAAAAAATGAAAACAAATCTTGTAAAAATTCATTATTCATAAAAAATATGTTTTTCCTTAAGACAATAGTCTTCTTAATATGTATTATTCATAAAACAATTAAAAGCTTTTCTAATTAAATAATGTTTTAGTCCTATTGTGTTTTTCCTTTTACGATTTAGAGCATATTTTCGGTTAGACGAGGAGCGATTTTACAAAAAAAATTGATGATTTAAATTCTTCAAGGAGTTCTGTTTTTAACTAATCTTGTTGAATTACTCGAATTTTCATAAAATTAAGTAAGTGGTGTGTAACACATGTAAAAAAATTTTTTCGATGAATTAAAAAAATTTTCTAAAATAATTTGTAAATAAGTCCTGACAGTTGCATTAAAATCCGACAATTATTTAATTTTTGTAAAAATTTCCAAAACAATGTGTCATTCACTGTAAAACAAAAAACGCTGAAATTCGCTAGCTAATTTATAGCTGAAGCAACAAAAAATGATAATAATACAAGATATTTTGACCAAAATTTTGAATATTCTAAAAAGGATTTAGAAATATAATTAAATAATTAAAGAATACTTTGTCTTTCCTTTTAATAAAAGCATTAAGGTTTTGACGATAAAGCCTAGTATATTTTTATAACAATATGGTATTTTTCTGCGATTATATATATATACATATATATATATATATATATATATACTCACTCATGCGCGCGACATTTCATGTATTTAAGCGTAGTACTAGATTGGCAGGTAGGTCTCATCATGTTACTAGTGAAATTGCTGGATGTTACCTTAAGTTATATTCTAATACTGTCTTCTCCAGCCCTTTTCGCCTGTGGACATTTTTTTCCGGCTTCTTGCTTTTCTGCCAACTACGATCTTCAAAAATTCAATGCAATTTTGGTCACCGTCATTGGTCTTGTTGAAAATGTTCTTTTATTGACCTTTCTCCTTAATAATGCTTTCTCAGATTCTTTCACTCTCAGTAACCAATTGCGTCTTAGTGGCTTTATCGCATTCTCTGGGGTGAAAGTGTTTGTAATAAACAAGTGTATTGTAATATTTATAATATTAATGCTATGTAAATTTACATTGAGCACTATTCACTATGAAAACTTCCAACTAATTAGAACGAATGTGATATATACTTAATTTCATCATTTCTTTGATACGTATGAAAACATAGGAACTTGTAAAATGTTGCATTGATATTCATAATGGAAGCTTCTTTTATATTAAACAAATATTTAAATTAAAATTCTCCATAAAACTTTCTGCTGATTGTAAGCTTTGAAACTTGATTTAAGACTGAATATATTGAAAAGAGTCAAAGCAATTTTACGACAAAAACTATTTGGTCATAGTTTATTTCCTGTCTTTCCAGCCGCGTCACCCACAACCAACAAAAAAAGTCGTCGCATTTGTTCTTCGTTTGCTGATCTTGAAGCTGTCATTAATTTTTGGTGAAGGGATTACAGCGAAACTCACCAAGAAGAAGCCTTGCGGCCATTTACTGACAAACAACAAAATGATTGAGTATTAAAAAATATCTCCACGTATTTCGCTTCAGCTTCCATTCCTTTATAAGCACAAATCACATCAAATGCGCCAACGTAAAATGACTCATCTTACACAGGGAAGATAAAAAAAAATACAAGCATGTAAAAAATAGAAAGAAATGTAAAAACGAACTCAGCGTTTTTGTGTGATTTTCATAAAAGTTTCAGACACAAAATTGTTTAGGATTCTTTCTCCTTTTTTTTTTTTTTTTTTTTTTTGTAGTGAAACAGACAATTATGGCCATTTTCAAATACAGAGTTTGTTAGAGAGAAATATTAAGAATGCATATTTTTCGGATACTTCCGACTGGTGTTAGAATGAAGTGGAAAGGAATTTAAAAAAAAGTAACAAGTTCAGAAACCTAAGCCTGTCCGCTAACAGTCGTATCGCCTTGAGCAGTTAATCAGAGTGTAAGGGTTCAATTTCCCATCAGCATTAAACAATTTCATATTACCAACCTACATCCACCTTTTTTTTGCTTTTTCCCAATAACACTCTTATATATCTGGCAGATTATATTTTTGTTGTAATATTTTTGTTGTAATATTTTTGTTGTAATATTTTTGTTGTAATATTAAGCTTGTAATGTTAGCAAAGGTTTTAAATATGTTACATTTTTTTTTATTATGAAACTTTTTAACAAAGATTTTTATTTCGTTCATAATATCCTGCATGTATGACTATAAAAGAGAAAAATCACTGCAAAAATTTGAATAAAATCAGTTTTTATTAACAAACAAAATTTTTATTGGTTCTGTCAATTTTCATCATCCACATATTTAGTTACCTTATTGTGTCAAATGTTAATTAGCACCTTAATTCTTGAATGGTAAACATTACCCTTTTTAGATGGTCATCCCTCCGCCCACGCCGAAATACGCTAAAGACAAATTAGCATCTGATTTTTTGTTTTATTGTAATATTTTAATGGCTTCGTGTAGGAGTTTTCAATTTTATATTCGTAGAAATATTTAATTTTCATATATTAAATGCAAGCGAAGGCATAAAACAAACTGATGTCCTGTAAACATGTAATTCAACAATACCTTGCCATTTTTTTATGAGTCCACTCAGTGATTAGCTTAGTAGTGTTTTTAACTCAAAAACAATTGCCAGGTTTGCTAATAAATCCTTCAGGGAAACATATTTGATTTATGTGACTGCTTGCAAAAATCTTTTGAATAATATCACTACAGAAATCGTTTGAAGATGAATTAAGTGTCTTCTGTTTATTCTTAAACTAGCAGCATAGCCCGGCGTTGCCCGTACTTGATTCAAAAATCGTACGACTCATACAGCAATCGCTATCACTTGACTTAAAATATTTTTGCTCTTCCTTGCCTTTAAAGGAGTGCCCTTTGCCGTGCTTACTCGTTTCTACATGCCTTACTTCTTGCCTATCTCACACTGCGAATTTTTTCTAAGCTCTACACTAAACATTAAATCTGTTACGAAAAAAGAACTAAACAAAATGAACACAAAAGGATCAGCTTTAAAAAAGGACTCGTAACTGGAAAAACCGAATGAAAAATGAATGTTAACAACAAATACTTTTCACGCCCAACCCAGTTCTGCGGAATCAGAATCAACGTTGAGTTTAAGCAAGCGAATGAGCCAATTGGATTCAAGTGCCATGCAGATTTAAATTTTTCCCACTTGTAACGAATGCAGCTATCGATTTTTTTTGCATGCTAGTTAACTTTCGTGTCAGTCAGCTGTTGGCTGCTCTCACGCTGGCCGTAGAATCTTCCTGCCTATTCGTGGCAGCCAGCTATAGGCTCTCACTCTGGCCAGTAGAAAATGACCGCAAACTACATGAAAACTGCCGTAGAAGCATGAAAAAATCGATTATTTCCACTATCGATGGGAGTTGGGAAATGCAAAGTCGGTCTTGGGCTTTCCGCTAACTTGGAGCATGTGCATGTAAATTTTGGTGCAAATCCGTCGAAAATTGCGGCCGTGCATTCGTTACACACACACACACAAACACACACACACAAATCCTGCCTTTTATAGGTAGAAACGTAATACTTTCTCTTTTTCCTTCTGTGGTCTTAAAGACACACAATTCGTAAAAATAAGTATTTTCAAAAATTAGTTGCCAGTAAGGCTTAACTACAATTCTCAGATGAAAATTTTAATAACTTCTCATTACAAGAGTAAGCGAATAACATTACTATATTCTATTTAACTCATAGTTACAAATGATCCTCACATTACGACAAGCGCCTTTGAAAATACAATAAGAAAACGTTCCTCTCTTCACTTCGTCCGGAGCTTGGCGTATTCAGGTGTCAATGCAACGTCCTAGAGGTCAACGCAGGCCTCCTCTTGGGCTCACTCCTCGGACCAACCCTCTTTTTGATCTACATAAATGATCTGCCTAAGAATATACTCAAATTGTTTGTAAACATCTATGCCGATCATACGATTATATGAGGGCGCACCTCTAAAACTTTCGTTGAACAGAGATTGGCGACTGAATTCTCTTCCGATCTTGTACAAACTACCTAAAGGGGGAAAAACTAGTTGGTTACATTCAATGCCTCGAATACCAATCTAGTTACATTCCATCATCGCCGATCTGACCCCCTAACAATCTGAATGAACGAAGGTCCTCTTGAGGAAGCACCGTGCCTTGAAAGACTGTTGGGTCTCAAACATAGAAGTGGAGCTCGTACATACGATTCATTGCTAAGTATGCAGGTTAAAAGGATCGTCTGTATCGCTCCAGTAAGTACCTGACTTCTTCTGTTATCCACTATTTTACAAGTGGCAGATCACGCCCAAAATAGAGCACTGTTGTCATATTTGGGCGGGAGCTGCCCAGACATCACCCTCCAGCCTTGATAGAGTCCAAAAGAGATGTAGTAAGCCTCTCACTTCTACATCGCTACTTCCACGGAAAGTGTTCAGATGAACTACATTCCCTGGTCCTTTCAAAAGAACACGCCATGCCGCTTACATAGTAGCAAACCACTCACATTCACTCCGTATTCCACCGGTGGGAAGTAATTCCATTCGAACAGCTTCTTCCCATGAACCACTACCCTGTGGAACCGACTTCCAACAGGATGTTTCCCCGATCGCTACAATCTTAATCTGTTCAAGGCTTGAGTTAAGCATTTCCTTTCACTCTTATACACACAAATAGCCTCCAAGCGTAACCATCTACATCGAGTTGCCTCCGGGCCTTGTAAATGGTGAACCTCGTTGTAAAAAAAAAGGAGGTTTCTCAAGTGCAGTAATTACTATCGCACTTTCCTGTGTCAACAGAGGCTTTCTTCCTAATCATTTCTTTCAAGTAGTGTGGAATATATACCTGTTCATTATATCATTATTTTCACTTTGAGTTACATGTGATATCCATTTTAATTGTTTCTGCTATTGAAACTCCTCAAGTGATTGGTTTCTGTTGTGTTTTATGAAAAATGTGCCAATAAAAACCTCTATCTAATCACATATGCACGCTCCTGCACACACACACGCGCGCGCGCACACACACACACACACATGTTTCATATGAAAACTTAAACTTCGCCTTTAAAACTAAAACTGCAGTTAGAAGTAATATAGGTATAGTGATAGGTCAGAGGTCATAGGAGTTTTCATTCCGCTTTCCATTGTAGTCGTAACGCCTGACAATCAAGTCAGTGAACATATGAGATTAATATGTGTAAGTCATTATAACTCATGTAATAATTTATTCCGACCTGAAGAAGTCCATCCCAACACACGTTGGTGAAACACGTCGTTTATAAGCTTTTCCATTTTGTTTCATCATCCCCAACTAATGAAGATCAAAGTTTTTTACCTGGAAAAACTAAAAGTTGCTATTGATTTTGTGCCTAATTAAACAGATTCTTGAAAGGTATCATTTCTCTATTAACCCTATTTCGTTCACCTTTGGAGATTCTATGTAAAATTAACTTTTTGATAATATCGAATCATTTATAACGATTTAACAAAATATAATCATATATAACGGTGTAACTATATTTTTAATCGTATATAATTAATTATATTATAATTATTTAATCAAAATTATATCATGAAAAAAATGAATTCGTTTTTTTGCAAATTTAATGTGCAAAATGTTTTTGCAAATGTAGCGACTTAATACCACGAATCTGAAAACATAAAACCAGTACCAGAACTAAAAAACTGCTTTGCTGAATTTTATTTGTTAAAAAACGGAATATTTACGCTGTTTTAAAAATTGTGTCAACGACGCCAATGTATTTTTCTTTAAAATTGTTAGATTATCGCCCCTGACTAAATCAAAGGCGGCGCGAGTTTTAAAAGATTATTTCTCTTTTCACTTTGGGAACGACAACACGCGCTCTCCCACTCTCTCCGATAAAACACGTGATATAAATACCAGAGATATCCACTGAAGATGGAGTTGAGCTATCACGAACTTCAACGATGAAGTTTATCTCTTTCTTTAGTTTTCTGTAATATGTTTTTTTAAATACATTTATTAAATATTCTTTGTTTAAATTTCATGTTTTGTGGGTTTTTTTTAACCCGGACTCGCATGAGTCTGCAAAATATTGTTTACGGAACAAATAATAGCAGTTGTTGAAAAATTATAATTCCTTCTGTTCGGCAACAAAACTTGTGTCGCGGACGTGATTTTCTCTTGGTTATATTTCCAAAAAGACACTTTGGAAAAGAATAAAATGATCCGGATATTTTTTTTATTTTGCGTCTCATGCGCGTAGAGTTCTGGCAGACTACTGCTACTACTCATACCAATATGACTGATGGCTACCTAACAGCTTATTCTTTCATTGACCTTTCTAACGATCTACTCTTTCACCCAGAGAAAGATTTTATGACGTCCAACTGACTTCTTCTAGAGTGATCTCGACTTTAGGGTTTAGCACAGACGAATATTCTTCTTTCCCAAGAATATTAAACATGAAAGGGTCGCCTGAAACAGAATTATTGTTACAGCTACCACCGTTCAATTCATTGGTCGTATAGTCATGGTTTGATCAACTACAAGCTATTTAACCGCAAGAAAAGTAACTTCACAAGAGACAAAATTCACCTTCTTTCTTTTCTTTTTATGTACCTTGTCCTTTCAGAGCGTAGGTGATCATGGCTCTCCATTTCTCCTTATCGCTTGTAGCTCTCAATAAGTTTAGTCCCACTGTCAACTCCTCCAGACTACGTTCTGCCATCCACTTGCTTAAGCCTGCCAGGTATGTCATGCGTTGCTTTCCCCTGTCTTTTTTCCTCTACTCGACTCGTATCAGATTCTCCAGGGCCTCCTTTCTCATAATGTGTTCCAGAAGCTTCAGTTGCCTTTTCCTGATATCAAGTATAATCCTCCTCCTTGTTTGTGTCCTCTTCAAGACCTCATCGTTGCTCACACGCTCGGTCCATGATATCCTCAGCATCATTCTGTAGAACTATATCTCCGTCTCCTCGACTCTCTTCTTCATCTTTGAGGAGACCGTCCAACATTCGCTGCCGTAAAGAAGGACAGATGTCACGTAACAACCCTGTATTCTTTTGTTTGTTACCAAAGAAATCCTCCTGTTTCGCAATACTCTGTCCAGCTTTTGGAATGCGTTCTTGGCCAACCCAGTACGTCTACGGATCTGTGTCAAACTTCCCAGATATTTTAACTTCTTCACCTGCTTGATTTTAGTGACTCGACCTGCAAACCGCATTTCGGGCTGATCTTTTTACTGATGACCATTCTGTTTTTTTTTTGTTTTTTTTGTAGTTTATGCTTAGTCTCTTCTTTTCGCTCCCTTCGCTACCTTCTGTTCCGTGTCTGCTATCAGTACTGTGTCAACTCCTAACGGAGGTTGCCCATGAAATTCTGAATTTGTTAAACGCAGTGGCCGAGATGAACCCGTTCAACACGCTGATAACAACCATTCAACACCGGACTGGCGAGCCCGAAGAAAAGAAATTAACAAATCACTTTGGTATTGAAAACAGAACACCTTCGCAACTCCTGAGACAGTTGAGGAATCTTCTCGAACCTCGCACATTGGCTGAGAATCTTCTACGTTGGTTACAGATGAATATGCTTCCAAACAATGTGACCCAAATTTGAACCACTTGAGTGGTAGGCGTTTACCTGGAGAAACTGACATGAGTTGCTAACAAAATTTGCGAAAATGCATGATGCAAAATATTAATTCTATACCAAATCCGCTTAACTCACAAATGGATCAAAATTCTGCAACCTCAGTCCGACATGGATAATCTCACCGAGCAAGTGAAGGCATATCAACAATATCTGGACAAGCAAACGTAAAATCACCCATATTAGGCGCAGATTTTCTCACACATTGCAACCTATCAGTGAACATGGCTACTAAGACACTGATAGACAACGAAAGTCAACTCCAAATACAAGGAACTCCTTTCTGATATCTTTCAACACTGCCAGACGACGAAATGTTTCGCGAAATTCTACAGAAATTCTCACAGAATTCAACTCGATTCAAGCACACAAACCTGGTATTACATTCCACTAAACACAACATTTAACCGAAAGATCAACCGACGCATTATACTCTACATTTTCTTCCCCTGAGAGAATTGTATGTGTTACGATATTGCCATCGGTGTGTGCATAGTCTAGTGGTTATCGGCGTGGAAAAGTGGGACCGAGGTTCAAATTCCGACTGTTAGCTTTTGCATAAATACCCTTGGAAACATGAAATCATATCTTACTCACCCCGGCTCTAGGTTAAATAACAAGGTTTACCGGGGTATATATATATATATATATATATATATATATATATATATATATATATATATATATATATATATATATATCCCTGATTAGCATATATACTATAGTAAAAGGACTAAACTGAATTCAAAACCTTTGGAATCTCCGGCTAATAACTATCTCCACACAAAATTAATTATTACTGAAGCCATAACAACTTCACCTCGTTTGGTCGGGGGCCCTTAACTCTGACAAGAGTCTACAGATTAAATAATACATAATCATCAGAGTAAACATTAAGCTTTTTTACTCTTCTTCTTTTATGAACCGTGTCACTTTAAGACAAGACCATTGCTCTCCATGAATTTCTATCTCTTGTAACTCTTAGCAAATTTTTCTCTGTTTTGTCATCCTTTTACACATAATCGTTACATAGTTTACTTATTGTTTTTTCTTCTTTTCTTGCGTTCAGTATATCTTGTGAGTGTTAAAGATTCCAAGCTCAGTTTCATCATAATGTCTTTTTCTGATTTTACGTTTAAGTGTTCTACTAGTGTATTGCTAGTTCGCATTAAAAAAAAAAAACTTATCACGTGTTCAGCCCCTAATATTCGCAGCGTCGGTTTATAGAACCACATCCCCGTCACATTGAGTTTCTTTTACATCTGCAAGGAAATTTTACAGCATTCACTGTCATACAGGAGGATAAATAAAAACATAACAGTTCAGTAATCTTTTCATTGTTTCTAACGAAATGTTGCTGTATCTTTCATAAGTATCTGCAAAGACTTTTTTTTTCGTTATTCCGATGCGTGTCCTGATCTCTGTGCCATACTTGCCGTGTCTTTTCTTATTACATTTTACCCAGAAATCCAGAAAGTTAAGTTTTGTATCTGCTTGATTCTGATATCTCTACAGCAAACATCATACTTCTGGCTCTTTGTCTTGATGATCATTATATATTCTGGCTTATTCATTTTATAAACCCGACACGTAATATCAAAGAGTTATAATTATGTACCTCCTAATATTCGCTAAATGATGAGCATACATGATACAAAATGCCCCAAACTTAATAAAATAATGCTTTATCAAAATCTTTATTTTATTATTAAGAGGATGGGTGAAATAGTTTTTTTTAAGGAAAATTATTTTTTTAATCCTTTTTAAAACCTTCAAAAGTTTGGTTAAAATAATGTTTTTCTGGTGACAATGTTTACCATAAAATTGTACGTGTTATGACATAGCCATCGGTGTGTGCTTAGCCTAGTGGTCATCGGCGCGGAATGTGGGGCTGGAGAATAGAGTTCAAATTCCGGTTGTTACCCTTTGCATAAATACCCTTGGAAAACATGAATCCATTTCTTACTCACCCCGGCTCTAGGTTAAATAGCAAGGGGTATATATATATATATATATATATATATATCCCTGATTAGCAGGAATTTTTTTGCATTTTTTACGGTGCAAATCAGACTGATTTGGAAATTCTAGCAAAAATCAGATAATTGTTGGCTTTTAATGAAACTTTCAGGACTTATTCACAAATGAGTGAAATTATTTTTGAAATGTTCTTTAGAAAATTTTAATAAAAATAATTTTTTTTTCATCTGCTAACCTCCACTTATTTAATTTATGAAATTTTGAGAAATTCTTTTTTGCAGAGTTTATATTAGTTATAAGGACAAGTCTTGGGAGAATTTAAATCATGAAATTTTGTTTGCTCAAACAGGATTCCCAGTTATTGAAAATCTGCTTTGTATAAAATAAAAAGGCAATAAAACTTAGATATTACATAATTAGAAAAGTATTTAATTTGTTTTATGCATAAAATATATTATGGGCACTATTTTATGAATAAGGAAGTTTTACAAGAATTGTTTACATTTTTAAAATTTTGATTAAAATAATTAATAAATTTTAAAATCTTCTTTAAATTCTGTATTAATTTGTAGTGGTCAAACGATATTGTTATTAAATTGGGATTATATTTACAAATCATAAATGAAAATGCTCACTACAATTCAATGGTACTCCTAATTTGAAAAATGATTTGGAATTTATTTTATGTGTGCATAGATGTGACGCTTTTTGCAAATACGGATGTCCAAACGCGACATTAATCAATCAGAAAATAAAAGCGGTAACTAAAGTAAAGTTAAAATTTATTGGCAATATTCTAATGTTTTCTCAGCAAGCGTTACTGGGTAGTTATATAAAAAGGCGAACACGCCGTATTCGTCAAATAATTATTACACTTCATAAGAAAACCTCATAAAAACACCCACCTCCCTATTAAAAATACTTTTCATTGACATTTTAAACTAAAAGTAAGTAATATTTGTTTTAAATCAAATTAATTGAACTTTAAATCGGATATTCTTTCTCAAATAAAGTTTGAAAAAAGTATATTTTATTATTGAAATAATTTTTTATAAAGATAATTGCGTTGTATTGACAGATTTGTCGATATGGGTGATTTTAGCGTTTTTACTTAATAAAAAAATCATTCTAATCAATTTAAATTCAGTCTGAAAACAGCAAAGAATGCGTCTTTAAAAACGAAAAATCTTAATTGAAACTTTTATTTTTGTTTTAATAGTTTAAATTTAATATTTCAATGATAAATTAAAACTATTAAAACTAAAATAAAAGTTTCAAGAATGATTTTTCGTTTTCAAAGACGCATTTTAAACTTCAGATATCGCTTTTCTTTGCAGGTATCTATATATAATAGGGAGAGTGGTACTTTATCCCTTTGTCTCATAGTCGCTGATATTAATTGGGAATCACATTTTTTCCCACCATCAGTTGTTCATTTATTTTCCTGGGTTGGAAAAAGCAGAATTTGTTCAAACTTCCTGACAGAAGAAAATAAGACTCTTGGCTCCTCAACGAATACGGAAATAGGCAGTGGAAAATATTACTTACTTGAAGAAGTCACGTGCAGTAATGGAATTAAAAACTATATTTTTGAAAAAAAATGTTTTGTTTTTTTTCGAAAAGAGGAACAAATACTTCCAGAGGTATTAAAAAAGATCTTGATTAAATAGAATTCACATACAGTGATTATGTAAACTAGAGGAGGATTTTTTTTATTTTTTCGGAGTATAGGAAGAAATCTTGCAAATGACTTTGAATAAAGAAATTATTTAAAAAAATTGAAAGTGATTATTCAAATTAGTAGAGTATTTTTAAAGAATATTTTTCTTGAGAAAAGTTTTTTTTTTCAAAATAGTAATTAATTTTAGGTCTTTGTTTATTTATGATTAAGTTTTTTGTCACTTTTATAAAGGTCAAATAGGATTATTTTCGGAATGGAATAATTATGTTTTAATTAACATTCTCAGTCCAGCTATAGATTTTTATCATCTTCCAAAAGCAAACTGGACAAAACATAGTGAACTCACGTGATTATATTTATTTGTTTTAATCGTTTATGCGTTTATAAGCCAGAGAAGGACCTTGTATTTTCGCTAGTCTATACATAGCTATTTTTCAAGGTCATTATAGGAACCAGAATTACAAATGATGGAGAGTAATTGACTTTACTCGTAATGTGATGTTGCATAAGCTAAATTTTAATATTGATATTTCTCTTTCAGATGCATTTAGGTCATTAATATGGCAGCTTACAATCTGACACAAGAAAGGAAAAGGCACACAGACTTTATGGCACGAGCTGCTTACTACAGCAACTCAAAGGTATTCAGTTTCCTTGACGAGGTCAGTTGAAAAGAAGAAACAACAAGTGGTTCTGCGATAATTCTACATACACACATCGACTGATTCACACTAAGCTGAGGTCTGTGATAAAATTTCTCCTTCCACATGGCACAAGAACTTCTGATCAAGAATGTTCACAATTAATTCTTCAATATATGCTCTCCTTATTCGAATTTAGGACATCGTCGTGATGAAGACCAAACAGCAGTCCCATAATAGTAAAGAATCGACGAAGGCCACCATAATAGAAGAGAATTGTTTTATTTGGTTATACAGTCGCTCTCGAAGCCATTGTTTATTCTAAGGACAGCTTTATTGAATAAAGTTCTTTTTTCTGTTTTTAAGTTGATAATGTGGGCAAATCTTATTAAAAATATACTGCTTCCTTAAAATTTGTATTTTTTGTTTAATTATTTCAATTAGGTTCCTCGACTAATTTCGGCCAGCATGGCCATCATCAGGAGAAAAAATCCTTGCTTGTTAGTGGCAGTGAACTACAGGAGTGAATGATTGTTTCTGAAGAAAGTGAACTTTATCTATAGTTTTCATTTGGTTTTTATCGTTTGGTCAGTCCTTGTATTAGTTAAACAACCTCTCTCAAGTTGTTTTTAAAATAGAGGCTGGGAGATGCCTGAGTCTCAGAATTCCCTCTTTGGTCATTTTGACAGTTTTATTGGTTGATGGGAAGGGGATGCGTGTGTTAAGTGAATATTATCTTTTAGTTTTTTGGGAGTGTGTGTGTGCGATGTGTATATATATTTGTGTGTGTGTGTGTGTGTGTGTGTGTGTGTGTGTGTGTGAGAGAGAGAGAGAGAGAGAGACCTCAACACCTCCGAAAGCATGTCTGTCTTGTATGGTTGAGAAATGTGAGTAGGGCTTTATTTATGGGATTATATATTAATTCTATCTGTGTTGTTAAATTTGTGGTTAAGTCCGTCTGGAAAAAAGTGTTTTGAGGCACAAAATCCATCTGTCTTCATGTTCCTCTTGTATTTTTCTAAGGTTATATTTTCTGTCTATTTCTATTTTTTCAATTATAGTGAATTTTGTATGGATATTAAAATCATGTTTTTTTTTCCTAGGCGGAAATGTTGTACAGGTAATAATCTTTCTTGGAAAGCCGACTTGATCCGATTCCAATAATTATTAATTCTGTAGTGAAAAGGCCATTCAAATTTTCCCACACAGTGTTTCTGACATAGTGTGCATTCTCATAAGTAAATCATGTTATGACTTCTATAGTTAGCGTTGTGGTAGATTTTGAAATTAGTGTTAGTGACTGAGATAGTGAACAAATTTGTATGTTTAATATGGTTACAACATAGGCTTCTTTTGTTACATGGCTGAGAAAATCCTGTTGTTTTTATTCTTGGTTTATTACGGGCTACGTTATAAAAAATTGTTTACTACCTATAATTTCCTTAAGCTTCTTAGGTCTACTATATATATATATATATATATGTGTGTGTGTGTGTGTGTGTAAAAACTAATTATATATTTGTTCCTCCCCGATCGATGAAGGGGTTAATGAGTTTGAAAGAAACTGAGAAAAAGAACATTATTAAGGAGAGAAGAAAAGAAAAGAAGAGGAATTAAGGAGACGGAAGTTGATGATTAAATTTTTAAAGATTTTAGTTTATTGGAAAGTAAGAAACCAGAAAAGATTTCCACGAGAAAGAACCTTTAACATAGAACTTATAGTTCGATCTCTAACAATTCCATCTTTAAGGTGAGACCAGGGGCACTGTGCGATATATATATATATATATATGTGTGTGTGTGTGTGTGTGTGTGTGTGTGTGTGTGTGTTATATGAGTTTGTGACCCTGGGCTTTTCATCAGAAAAATTGGTTTATTTTTTTAAAATTGAATCTATTCATGTTCGTTAATGTCAAGCTTTTATTAAATTTTTGCGCATCTAAAAGTGATTTCTTATCTGAATATAAGTGTGTAAAAACTGTCCGCATGTTTATATTTCCGAGCACTTTCGGCCATTCAAGGATTTTAAAATTTTTAACTAAATGGGCAGATTGTTATATATATTTATTAAAATGATGGGAATATTTTTTTATTTTCCGAACATGGTAAGCACATATTTGATGTCATTGAGTGTTGGTATTTTCTTTTTTATTATTAGAGCTTCCATTATTTTTAGTCTTTTATTTACATCTCTATGAGGCTATTATACTTGTATATTGCGGACAGAGTTTTCCGTGTTCGTTTGAATGTGTCCTAATTGAGCTATAGTCAGAGAGGTATAACGCGAGTCTTCTTGTTACGAGTGTAGTGGTATTTTATACATTTTATGTCCAGAAAAGAAATTACTTAAACTAACATAAAAAAAAAATCAATGAAAAGCTTAATCGCAGTACATTGTCGGTTGTCTTTAATGAAACTTGTATAAAAGAGGGATTGCTGCCCAAATACACAATTATATATATATATATATATATATATATATATATATATATATATATATATATATATATAAATTTATTTATTTACTTTGTTGTATATCGCGATATATATACATCTCCTATATATCTATATTTATGGAATCATACGCATTTCCCACCTCATTTAAATATATATTTATATACACTGGGCGCGGTCATTTGTGGTTTTTGAGCCCTCTGAATGATTCCCAGTTCAATTATAGAACTGTATTAATTTTATTTGTACTTAAAAGGAAGAGTAGAACAAATTTTTCACATTTCTAATTAAATAAAAACATAAAGTTTATGTCAAAGCGCCTGAAATTTGCATTTAACTCCTTTAGACTTCTTTGGTGGGGATTCCTCATATGCATGTACGATATTGATGAATTGTGTGCGAATACATAGGTAATCCACTCCCCGATAAATAGCTTACATGACTAAGCAAAAAGCTTTTCCTTCGTTAGTCATCATTTTTAGGAGCCCATAATATTTATATATAATATTTATTGATATTCACGAGAAATAAATTTGTTGGTGATTACAGAGACTTCAGTGTGCATGCGTGTTGACATTTGACTCAACGATTTCCGTCCTCCATATTATTTATTTGATAAATAATTTGATTCTTTTATGTGTTTTGGGTTGCATAACACTTTTCTTCCTTTCAGTCACAGTTACAAACAAGTTTTATTCAAAGCAAACACTTGACAAAATTCATCATTTCTATTGAAATTATAACCAAGGAAAATATATTTGTTTCTTATTTTTCCTTATTCGTTTGCCGTGTTTTGTTTGCTATTTATTTCTTCGAAGTTTCAAATGGCAAAAGTTTTGTTACATTTTTTCTTTCCAAAGTTGAATTTAGCGATGAAAACTTAAAATAAAGAAAATGGTTGCGAAATAAACAACAAATAAGAAAATGATCGCTCTTCCAAGATTGAACATTTCAAGATTTCAGCGTACCCCAAAATTCAGGGATTTGATCTTAAAAATAATTACACTGTCCTAATTTCCAATGTTTCCTTCGTAGTAATCCCTTCGAAATTTACAAAGAATGCTACTCACAAATACCAAATTCAAAAATTTGTACAACATTCGTCTCGAGTGAGTTGTTCACATTCCTTTAACTCGTGTTAAGCAACTCGTTTATTAGTAAGAGTCTCTATCTATAAAAGGCAGGATGTGTGTGTGTGTGTGTGTGTGTGTGTGTGTGTGTGTGTGTGTGTGTGTGTGTGTGCGTGTGTTTAACGAATGCACGGCCGCAATTTTCGACGGATTTGCACCAAAATTTACATGCACATGCTCCAAGTTAGCGGAAAGCCCAAGACCGATTCTGTATTTCCAAACTCCCATTGATAGTGGAAATAATCGATTTTTTCATGCTTCTACGGCAGTTTTCATGTAGTTTGCGGTCATTTTCTACTGGCCAGAGTGAGAGCATATAGCTGGCTGCCACGAATAGGCAGGAAGATTCTACTGGCCAGCGTGAGAGCCAACAGCTGACTGACACGAATGTTAACTAGCATGCTAGCATGCAAAAAAAATATCGATAGCTGTATTCGTCACAAGTGGGAAAAATTTAAATCTGCATGGCACTTTACTCCACTTGGCTCATTCGCTTGCTTAAACTCAACGTTGATTCTGATTCCACAGAACTGGGTTGGGTGTAAAAAGTATTTGTTGTTAACATTCTTTTTTCATTTGGTTTTTCTAGTTACGAGTCCTTTTTTAAAGCTGATCGTTTTGTGTTCATTTTGTTTAGTTCTTTTTTCGTAACAGATTTAATGTTTAGTATAGAGCTTAGAAAAAATTCGCAGTGTGAGATAGGCAAGAAGTATGGCATGTAGCAACGAGTAAGCACGGTAAATGGCACTGCTTTAAAGGCAAGGAAGAGCAAAAATATTTTAAGTCAAGTGATAGCGATTGCTGTATGAGTCGTACGATTTTTGAATCAAGTACGGGCAACGCCGGGCTATGCTGCTAGTATATATATATAAGAATATACATATATAAGAATATATATATATATATATATATATATATATATATATATATATATATATATATATATATATATATATATATATAAAAGGCATGCAGTGTTAGATAACTAACTAGATAGATATATTCTCATGGTCACAAAGATGGTAACTAGAGCGATGATGAGGCATTTTAATGCCATCTCGTTTCAAGACGTATATAATCTTCATTTTTCATTATCTTTTACTTCTCATAGACTGGTTACCACTCAAGACGAGGTAACTTAGTCAACCGGCGGTTTAATCTATGGCTGGGGCGTGGAGAGCAGAAAAAACCGAAACCAAACACCAAACGAGGTCGGATACTGAAGTCGGCTTCTTCGATCCCACTTTCATGTCTGGTAAACCTGTTAAGCCAGCCGCAAATCCAGGCATTTGTTAGACATTCAAATTGGGAAGGGGAACACTGTTATACATTTCTTCCATTCTTTCTTTCTCTCTCTATCTCATTTACTCATATCTATCTATCTATCTATCTATCTATCTATCTATCTATCTATCTATCTATCTATCAACAGATGTGTCCATATAAGCCATCTATCCGCGCGCGCGCGCGCGTGTGTGTGTGTGTGTGTGTGTGTGTGTGTGTGTGTGTGTGTGTGTGTGTGGATACATTCATGCCAGCGTCAAATTTATGAATGTAGACAGTTGGAGTCAGAAATGATTGTCAGTTTCTCATGAATTTTCTCGGAAATCGCCCGCAGACATGTTTCTCTCATTAGATTCTTTCAAAAGCCAAATCCTGAAACCACTTTCCCATGTGTGAATCTGTCATACAATGGAGAGATGAAACAAGATATTGTTTTATGCACCCACAAAAACACAAAGGTATCTATAAGCAGCCATTCAGCAACTGTTTCACCCTGACACAAATACACATAGACATACATATTTACACACATATTTGCACAGAGATCCATTCACAGTGGATGCAGAATCACTTGGAAAACGGAAAAAAATCATCCAATTAATTTTTTTTTAAATCCCCAAAAGAATTAAAATGTAATTTATAATTAAAATGAATATCTTTGTTGTCGTTTACCGAAAACTGTTACAGTTTGTGAGCCTGAAGGATTTCATTTGACTTAACTGATTTTCAGTCTTCGATCTGTCTTGGACTTCGTAAAGTCGAGATAACAATGTGGAAAGCACATCAGAACAGTTACCAGGAAAATATTTTTAGGAAAGGCAAAGAGACACTGCGTTATTTTATATCCTTTTAAATTCTGATCATCTGAATTGTTCATAATAAATAATTAAATAATTTGTTTTAATAAAAATACAAAAATATTTCTTTATAAGGATGCTTGTTAATAAGAATGAACTGAGCATATGTTTCTCTTATCTGTTTTATTAACAATCATCGCCTTAGCAGTGCCGTGCCATCAAATTTTACTAGTTACTTCGAGGAGCAATTTGGCTATTTGCAAATATTTATTCTAAACGTATTTTACAAATATAAGAATGGGTTGATATTGTTAAAAAAAATTAAGGCCCAACTTTATCCGATTTCGATCAATTTTTATTTAATGCTGACGAATAGAGATATTTTGTCTGTATATCGTCTATGGCAACTGCACACGAATTGAAACTGATCATTTTTTTTATTTTTCAGTAAAATTTTGTTTTAGAATTATGACAAAAATAAATGTGTCATTCAGTTGATAAAAAAAATGACGTGTTGTTTTTATGGATAATTTTTTTATGGACAAAAATAGCATTTACCATGGACGTGGTAACTCGACTTAGCAAGTCAAAATTTTTTAATCATTTCACCCCAAGCAAGGCGGGAATTTCACAAGGGCGCAAGGTGTTACAGGGAATGAAAGTGAGAGAGAAGCCTGAGAATAGGGAGGATTGAGGAAAAGATAAAAGATGAACGTGATTCAAGAAGGCAGAAGATGGCGATTGATATTGCATTTAAATTTATGGAGATTGTAGCTATCAGGGAAGTAAGCAAACGGAAAGGTGTTCCACAGAGGGAAAGTACGAGAAAAGAAACTTTTGGAGTAGAAGTGGCGGTTGCATTTAGCTATTTCAATTATAAAAAGTGTGGCCTTGATGCCAATCTAGTAGCACGCATAAATTCATGTCCTTAGGGTACCAGGGAAAAAAAGCCCGTCAGAGCAAATACGATGAAAATATTTGTAGAAAAGATAGAGGGAAGCCACGTCACGTCGGGCAAGATGCCAGGATCCTTCTTTGGATTTTGTCAATATTCTCGAGATGTACAAAAGGAGCAGCTGATGCGATATGGCAACAATATTGAATATACGGACGAATGGTAAAGTTGTAAATGTGCAAGATGGATTCTGAAGAGAAGAAACTATCCTTGCAGAAGATGTAGCTGTTGATTTGATTATTTAGTAGTGATCTATGCACAAGAGAACTCGTTTTACGGATGTGCGTTATTGTTCAGCAAAAGTTTAACACAATTGTGTGTATATTGCATTTAGGAGAAGACCTATCGTACATATTAGTTATTGTGTATGAAAATAAAACCGTTTTAAATACACAATAAAAACATTCTTTTGTTCATCTCTTTTATAAGAAAAACACGCCACGATATTTAGCGTATAAACATGGAAGTGAAAAGGTTTATTAAATTTATTTCTAGTTCGAAGGTCAAGAAAAATAATCCACTCACATGTTAAAACTCAATACAGTGACTATATTAATGCTTATCGGTGCAAAGACGACTTCTGATTCTGTTGCACAAAACTCTCCCAGCTATGACTTAAATAGGAGAGCAGAATAGACACTTTAACATCCAGTATAGGAAAGGGAACACTTTGAATTCAAACCAATCGGATACTAACCGTGAAGCGTGACACTGACATTCCTTACACCGATGTCTTGAACAAGTCTTTCCGCTGTTGAATGTGTGGGTCTAAGGAATCACCCCAAAATTCCACTCACACTACGCGCGTGCGCACGCACGCACACACACTTTCTTGAAAGGAATTATCCTCATCCGGGGTTAAAACTAGCGATGATGATGAATATCGACCGAAGAAACTTCAGTTTTCAATGCAAACTATTTTCAAATTGTTTAATTTTGAGATTTGTAAAAGTGAGGCAACGGTTCATGGCTTATAATAATCAGTGTTTTTTTTTTCTATGTTGTCACATAGCTTCGTTTAACATAAGGCTACAAATATGGAGTACGTAATGTCGCTTGAACTCAATACTTAGTAGTATGGAATAAATAGTCTCAAGGAATGGAATCATCTTACTAACCATTACTCCACACCGAGACAACCGTTTTTTTATGTGATGAGCAAAAATACTGTATTTTAATATAGATTTTATTACATTAAATTCTATAAATATTTTATTACACTAACTTCTATAAATATTTCATTACATTAACTTCTATAAATATTTTATTACACTATCTTAAATCTAAGTATTTCTAAACTTGTTTCTAGTTTCTATCCCGGTAAATAAAGAATGACAGGCTTTCTTGAATGGTTTTTAGGTAGCTATAGTCTTGCACTTTTTTCAACCTAAGTAAATAATCAAATAACTTACATAAATGTTGGAGGACCGATTATGCCAGTCTGTCGCACTTACATGAAACACTTACAATATATATTTACGGATGTGCATAGATTTTATATTGCCTGTATATTTAATATACTTTGCTGAGAAATCTGTAAACATGTCTCTTTTAGTCAACAGTGTGTTGCTTCTCTACTGTTTTCTTATTAGAAGGACAATGGCGTAATATTGCGAGAAAATAATCCCCTCGGTTTTGAATATTTGTAACGGTAGATAAAGTACCCGAATATTTTATTGAAGTTTATAGAAATTAACTAATTCATGGCAGCAAGTTATGCATTGCCTCTCTACTGTTATTCCCTCTTTTTTTCTTTTAAAGTTTTATGTTCTCACATCTGTTTTTAAATTTAATTCTTGTAAAATTAAGGAGGACTTAGCCGAAATGGAGATCTTTATTCTTTCAGACTACAATGCTATTATGTCATATCGCATATTTCAATGGGATGGGATTTTGTTTTAGAATAGAATAACTTACTTTAAATCAATCCATAGACCGAATAGGCTTTTCTACAAAAAGTCCTTGAATTGTGCTCGTACTGGAATTAATAGATCAGTAGATATTTTTGAGTGAATAGCAAGTGTAACTGCATTAAATTAGCAATTTTAACTACACATTTTTTTCGGATCAAAATTGAAGATAATTTATTGCCATCATCATGAAATGCCAATTGCATAATCAGTTTACAATGAATGCGATAAAAATCTCATGTCCTTGCTTGGTTGAAGTTTAGTGTCCTTTTCAGAAACCTTTGAACTCTGGATTGACAATTTTTCTTCTTATTTGTTTTGCTTTATACGCTGAGTTTTCCCTTAGATTTAAATCTTTCATACTTGTTAACGAGACGATCTTACGCAGTATAGAGCATCGTCTTTATTTCCATCTCGCGCTCGAGTGTGGAGTATATGACGATGTTAATTTAAGCGAATCATTGAAGAGAAATCAAGGTTTTCATCCAACATTAACTTTTGGGGACTTTCAATATTTTAATGAACACGTTTTATGATTAAAAATATTAATTAAAATATATGATTAAAAATATTAATTAAAATATATGATTAAAAATATTAAATATACTGTATAAATTTCTAAGGTGGTAGGTAGGAAGAAAAGAGACAGAGTTAAGGTAAAAAGCAAGAAAAAGTAACCCCATGTCAACTATGAAGAATTTCACACTGTGGACGTATGATTGGTAAAGGAAATGTTCCCAGAATTCTCTTGTATCGCATTTCTGTTGTTTCTACACGGTTTTATACTGTTAAATCTTACTTATTATAAAACGCAGATTGTGTGTGTGTGTGTGTCTTTAACGTTTATATATTGGATCGGATTTCCTACATTTTTTAGCCGATTTCAACAAAACTTCAAAGGACTACATAAAATTACCTTGTGGTGGTTCTAACGGCGCCGAAAATGGGAAAAACACAAGTGTTTTTTAACAAAATCAATTTGAAAACACGATTAAGACACATCGTGAGAATGAAAGGGGGACAACTCACATCGGGTTAAAAAACCCAGGTTGTTTGTGTGTGTGTGTGTGTTCCTTTATATATGGGATCGGATTTCTCACATTTTTCAGCCGATAAAACAAACATCCACTTTTTTTTTGGCAGGTAGTGTTTCTTATTGTCCTGCACACTTTTTTCTTTATTTATACATTCAAAATGCTTTAAAAATTCCAAGACAATTGTTTATAATAAAATTCTAATTTTTTTCAATCAGGGGACTCATCATAACGATTGAAAACAATGTTTTTGTTTGAGTTTGGGTTTCACCAATTCCTAAAAAAAAAAAAAAAAACTAAGACATGCGTGTCCGTCAACCTAAACAATAATCTAACAATCTCTATTGATTGTACGAATCGAAAAATCGGATAATTCTTTATCTTTAGGGAAAGATAATTCCACGTACTTTAGGGCCGTTTTTACAATTCCCTTTGCAATTTGTTACAAGGCAAATCAATAAGGCATTGGTTATATTTGAAATTAACTCAATATTTAAAAGAAAGTATTAAGAAATAATTTAAAAATGCCGACGTAAGAAATCTGATAGACAAAAAACAACAATATTTCGAAGATGATAATTATTAAGGAAAGAACACAGTACATGTAATAAATTAATAAACCCAAATAAAGTTAATATTTTTTGTATTAGAAACAACAAGTGGAAAATATATTCAAATCAGAATTCTAATTATGAATCACCACAAGCAAAGTATGCAATTTTTTTACTGTATTCAATAAGTAAAAATCATAAATTGTAAAAGATTACAGAGAAAGGCTCCTTACATTTTTCAACCGATTTCAACAAAACTTCACTTTTTTTTGGCAGGTCGTGTTTCTTATTGTCTTGCACATTTTTTTTTATTTTTACATTCAGAATGCTTTAAAAATTCCATTTACAAGACAATTGTTTCTAATAAAATTCTATTCATCAATCGATAGACACATAACGATTGTAAACAATGTTTTTGTTTGAGTTTGGGTTTGCGTTTGACCAATTCGTAAAAAAAACAAAACAAAAAAAAACTAATTAAGACATGCGTGTACGTCAACCTTAAACAATAATCTTTGTCAATTTTATTTTTCAGTCTTTATGATGGTCGATACTTGATCTATCTCTTACTGTTACATCCCCGGGCAACGCCGGGTTCTACTGCTAGTTATTAATAAAAACAACTGTAAAATTCTGCTATGTTCTAGGCCCTGGCCTTCAATCCAATCAGGCAACCAATACTGCTGGAATAAGCCTTCGAAATGGTTACAAACTTTTATAGCCAACTAGACCAACTATCTAGGAAAAGGAAACTCCAAATTCAAATATACAACTTGGTGACCTTACAACTATTATCCCGCATTTATAGGCCCTGGTACGGGGAACCTTAATTTCACTCATACATTTTATTCTATCTTAAATATTCATAGAGCAGGCTTGATTTATTGTTTATGGTCATAATTCTCAATTGCTCCAATCTTGCATGTAAACATGTTAAACTTAATTAGTTACGAGAGACAACCACATCCTTCGGAAGCACTTTGTAATCAGGTAGTTCTATCCAGAGATAACGCTACTTGGTCCACTCAGGGAAGAGCCGGAGAAAGAGTGTCTAAAAAAGCCTGACTCCATACTTTCCGGTTGGCTTACCGCGTTAAACAGTTATTTTCAAAATCAGTCATTTATTATACTAAATAAAAAGCCTACTAAACAGAAACGGATTTTTAAGCTGACCTGATTTAAATTGATAATTATGAAGCACAGAAGACGGAATTTGTGTAGAGAGACTCACTGCTGTAATTGCATCTAAATGGGAAAATTGGATATCGATGTCCCTGATATCAGCGAGTCCACTTACTGAATCAGGGCATTCTGAAATATCATGAAGCCGGCTATATCATATATTCGCCAGATAAAGCCCCAACAAACACAACCAGAGTGCTGTCTCTTTATTTTAGGCTTCATCGTAAAAAGGGATAAAACACTCAGTTTTTCATAAACACGTTCTTTATAGCTCTTTACAAAAATAAGGAAGAAAAGTTAACCTTCTCAAACATGAATTTCGAGTGAAAGCAAAAATACTTACAAGAAAACTGTTAAATAAACTCGTAATTCAGTTTGTTGACAATCACTGTCCGAGGAGTCAATGCTAGTTAAAAAAAAGGTACGACTAACATGTTTTTGTCCTAATGCATATCCAAGAAAAATGTCATGAACAAAACAAAGATCAAAACATTACATTACTTCGGCACTGCAAATTTCTGAACATTTGGGAAAATTGGATTGCCCACCATGGTTATCTAAGTATATGAGGCGGAGTTTAACCTTTCCAAATGTTTACAAATCGCAAATGACTTTAAGCAATATCTGCTTTGATCGTTCACTCAGAGGCGGTCCTCTAGTAAATAACGCCTTGCTTAGCAAAGGACCTAAAACTCTTCGGCGTGGGTGTAAGATTTTAAAAGATACTCATCTACATGCCAACCTGCATCTAAAAGGGCGGGGAGTATCATTCATCCTTCGTCCTCACTGGCCTAATGAAACTGAAAGAAGCCCAGAATGTCATCTACTTTGTTTGCGTCACATACTACCACAGCCGACTGGACGTTGTAAAAGGCAACAAAGATAAATCAAGTCTATCTGGAGTCACAATAACCTTCAAACATATACGTAACAATCATACTAGCCACCTTTCTATATTAAGTCGTTCATGGTTAATATACCAGCGTTATATACGTCCACATCAGCGTTGACAGATCATCGTTCTCGCTAACATCTAGATGTTAGTCAGCATTTATTACATACACAGACGTTATGCACTTTATAAGCTTGTCGATTGCCACAAAGAGGCAATCGACAAGGAGGCATAAGGGGTAACTTTCTTTTCTGAAGTAAACAGTTGAACAGAAGAGCAAAAGTGGCACCGCAAAATAGATAGCTTCTCCAGTTTAACAAATTTTCTCTGGAAGTCCATATTAGGAAGGCAGCAAACTCTTGCATGGTTCTTTCTCACTGCCAGAGAATCTGCAGTAAACCTAGAAAATCCTTCTAAATCTTCGTTCGCAAGCGAAGCCAAGTTGATTTAAAAACAAACTGACAATATAGATGACGAAAGAAATTTTAGTATCATCTTCCCTGTTTGAATTTCTGGGATAAGGTTTTATCATTATTTATAAAAATTTCGAACTGAACTCTAATCTTAATTCTTTTTAATAATCTTCTCCATTTTTAGAACTAGCGCTATTTCTACCGAGTCTGAATCTGTACGAACCAGCGAGTGACTGAATGTACAATAATTGTGCGCTTCCAAATTCACGAATGAACGTTTCAATCCACAAAGCTATTTCCTGTGGGACAATCCTGAATCAAGAAATAGGAGCCATAAGCATAATTTTCTTAGCGCAAAAATCAAAATTGATGATCAAGACACACACCAACGGATAGACAGCCTCAAACATTTTCTTTAGAATAAAAAAAAACTACCCTGCAAGCATAACATAGGCTATTGCTAGCAGAAATAGAGAGATCGAGGAAAAAGATCTAAAAACTGTCCTTGTCTGTCTTCGTTATGTGTCAAAGGATTGTTGGAAAGGATTCAGAAGATGTGCAGTCCAGGCAGGACAATACTCAGAAGGAATCTCTACTGAGTCACGTCTTACACATGACCGAGAACTGTGCGCATGCCCACTTTTCAGTTTCAAATATACAAAGGTGAAACCAGCTGAACCTTAAAATTAAGGCTGGGGTAACATTAAGAAGTCGTAATTACATGTGAGACAATGAAATCAGACATGGCCGATAATATTTGGAGGGAAAAGTGTGATAATCTACACCAGAGAAATGAAGTAAAAATATTACACGGAGAGGAATATTAGACAATCAGGCAATTGAAGGAATCTGTTCATATTCTAGGCATTGGAGACCCCCTCAGTAAGCCAGTATATAAAATAATACCATACAGGAGACACTAATAATTAAAGAAAAGAGAAAGAACGGTGGAGAGAGCCAATGTTTACAACAACAACAACAACAGCTAATAGAAACAACAGGTGACGAATATTAACTATAACAGCAAAGCAGCGACAACAACAGACAAGTAATAATAACATTAACTTTTTGGGTCTCAGTTCTAGATTCAGGATTGTTTCACTGATCAATAGAAATAGTGGATTAAAACGTTGGTTCATGAATTTAATGGCATATGAATTGTAAATGCAATCAATGGCTTTCTGGACAGTATTCTCAAAGTCAATAGAAACAGGATGAACAATAAGGAATACAAAAAAAGAACAAGACGAGACATTCCTAAGATGGATATTGGAATGAGAACAATCTTACACCGTAGATCAAATAAACGATTCTTTTCGAAATTCCGTGAAAATTACTCTGATCGACAGATACCTGAATACGGTCAGATAAGAACAAATATAAGATCATTAGTTCGACTGTAAGTAATGTAAAAATTATTACTCTGTAGGTTGTTTGCTATTAATAACTGAATCAAAATGATTGTCATCTATGTATAAATTAATGTAAGAAAAACGAATTGATTTGACAATCAGAAATGGCCAGACCCGAGAGGAAGTTTTATATTAACATACAGAAACTCTCAGGTTTTATATCTAAGAAGAAATATTCTCTTTAGGATGAAATACAGTTTGCATCTGAGGAAAATAGTAAGATTTTCATGAAAATATTGATTCAGCAATTCTTCCCTTCATCCATTGCATTTTATTGGAAATCGTTTTCCCACATTTACAGATGAATTCATTTCATGTTTAAAAACTTTTTTCCTCTTTTGTTTAAAATCAACATTTGGAGCGATAAGTTATCCGACCTTCTTTAGTTCCATCCAGTGGTTATGAGAAAATTATTTTATGAATTTCCTTTTTCCTCGTTTCTTTTCTCATTAACACCAGACTGCCATTTAATGTTTAATTATGATCCTTGAGCAAAAAACAAAACAGCAAAAAAAAGCAAGGATGAAGATGTGCTTAATGGTCTTCTCATAATATTTGGGCTTCAGAGTAGTATTCTGTCAAATACTATTTTAGGCTCATTAAAACTTCTTTGCTGAATGTTGCACATCAAACTGTTCCTAATGTAGAAACAAAAGGCGAGTGTCCAAAAATGTCATTAAATATCGTCAATTCAACTTTAGACTTTCATAATTATTAACGAAATATTTAATATTTACGAATGATAGCAGATGATGATGATGAATTATTTATCTTTGAAATTAGCATTTATTTCTCAGTATCGAGAAAATTGTTCGAAAATAATTGTTTGAAAACAATTATTCGAAAAGCATTTATCTGAATTGTAAATTGTTTGAATGAAAATTAATCGAAAAGATAATTATACTAAATAATAAATATTCGGAATACCTATGTTTGAAATACGTATCTGGTTTTGCTTTGAGAATGTCAAAACTGATTTACCTAGAACTAATAACGCTCTTGAAGGATTGCAAAGGGCTTTGCAGCAAATGTCATCCCATCAGCCAACAATATGGAAATTCTCAGACGCTCTTAAAAGAGTAAAGGACTTGTAAGAAATTCATATTGCAAAGTAAGAATAGTTAACCAAAATATCAAGAGCACCAAGAAGTGTCACGTCATAAATGGAAAACTTCAAAAAAAATTTAATGGCATCCTTTAATGACTACTCTTCAGTAGTTGACTATTTGCGTGCAGTATTATATAAATTAAGGCTATAAGGATTTTTTTTATTAAATTATTCTATTAATGATATTTGTATTTCGAATAATTATCATTTCGGGATTTTCTCTTTTAATTTTGACAATTTTATTGAAATAAAAAATGTTGCATTTCGAATAATTATCATTGAATATAATTGTTCTTTCGATTAATTTTTATTTACAATTCGAATAAATATTTTGCGAATAATTGTTTTCGAACACTGTTCACATAATCTTAGTTTCCTCCGAGTTGTCTCGATTTTTGTGTTATGTACTCCCTCCCCCCTCTCTCTCTCTTTCTCTTTCTCACACACACATATATTTGTGTGTAAGCGCGTCATATAAATATGTTTGTCTGAGTGTGTCTGTGTGTGTGTTAAATTCTTCAATAGGTACCTTACGTGGCAGTTTTCAGTATTAAAAAAAGAGAACGCTCGCCTACTAAAGTGACGACAGTGACAGAAACTTCATGGCCGATATTATTCTGACATCTATTCTTTGACGGTCACCCGTGAAATTTTTCTATTCTTTTATTTAATGTCGCTCACCATTTTAGCGCGATTCCAATTGAAAGAAATTATGCCAAATATTGGAATGGTAAAACTGAATGTGAATAATTGCGTGACTATTTCGTACTTCCTCGAATCATTTATGGCTTATCAGTTTCATAAAAAAAAAAAAAACATTTTAGTCAATATTATCATTTGAATTTTTCTTTTATTTCATTCTTATCGGCTAGGAATCCGTAATTCTTCTCAATGTTTTCGTCTCATCGGATTTTTCATTTTTTTCCCTAAATTTAATTCATTTGTACTTAAAAAATTCCACTCACGTTCTACGACCTTGAATAAATGAAAAGAAAAGAAAATCACCATTTCCATGTTTTTTTTTTATTGTCGTTTTATATTAAAATAAAATTATTTTATTTCGACTTTTTCCCTTTTCCAGAATTACAAATTTCAATTTTTTCATTCATCACCTACAAAACGCAATCCAAAATGACTTCTCTGCGTCCAATTTTGATCTGAACGTTGAATTCCATTTTCCTTACGAGTTGATTATTGTCTGTTTGTGACCTCATGTTTCTTTCAACGGACAAAATGGTTTTAGTTATTTGGGGTCGACCTTTCTCGCTTGTGAACCTTACTGAAATATGAAAATAAAAAGAAATCGAGTTTAAGTCTGAAGATAAAGACTTTCTTTAGTGCACTGCAAATAGATTTGATTAAAAGAGAGAAAGAAAGAAAGAAATTATGGTAACGTAAAAAAAAAACGAGAGGGAAGGCAAATATTAAACTTCATTTCAATCGGGAAACAAAGAATGGGAGTAAAACGTCCATTTTGAACTGAAGAGCATCTATTTTTCGAGTCACTCCAACATAATAGATTTGCTCTTTGCAGCCACAAAAGGTGGTGGCGTATTGCGATTGTCGGATTGGGTCGACGGAGCGAGATTTATGGCAGAGTGGAGAGACTTGAGTCTGATGGCTGAGCGTGACGTCGCATATTAACTTGGTCCAGCGCAGGCAATCTGCGGCATCTCAGCCGGTGGACTGAGGACCATGTTCCCATTACAGGCAGCGTTACATTTGAAAAAGACCGACTGTGGAATATAGATAAGACTGGCCGACGCAGACGACGGCAATAAACAGTTTCTTTTGAGCCGCAAACCGAGAATCTACGAGATTTGGCAAAGGGTCGACAAGCAAAGTAAAAATAAAAAGATAAAATAGAAAAGCAGTCCTAACAAAGTTAAGAGATTGTGTCTGTTGATGTCGATAATAAGTCACCGGTTTTGCTGGCTTGTTCTGGCAAATGTGTTTTCGATGGTAGCGAATTATTGTTTCGATTTTATATTTTGTTGTTTCCAATGCGAATCAGACTTTTTTTTATTGGAATTAAGACTTGGGATTTCAAAAACAGTCCAAACTGGAATAGTGGAGTGCAAATCGAATGCAAAGAATGAAAATAATGTTTTCTGTAAAAAAATTTAAAAAAATATGAAAATTAACTTTTCTGTCTTACATTTTAGGAACAAAACAAGAATGCAAGAAAAGCAAAACGGTTTTAATTGCTATGTTTTCTAAGAAATTGGAATGTTTTGCGATATCAGCTATTCATGTGTCATCAGTGAGAAGAAGGTTTTCGTAAAGAGCTTCTGAAATCAACACTCTATTGACTGCCACTCTATATTTCTCAAAACAGAAACCGTTGACATCGATTGAGACACGTGCACACATACTATCTTTCTCGTTCTCTCTCCTCTTTCAATGCAGAAACCTTCAATATTCTCTCGTTAAACGCAAATATTATATCCATTCCTATCTATTTTTCAATTGTTCTCAGAAAATTGGAATTATTCAGATGAATATTCTCATCTTTGTTGGTTTAGCACAATTTTTCCTTGGATATATTCTCCTGTTTTTCATTAAATGGACCTTGCTTCCGGTAGGCCAGAAATGTCGATCGTATCATTGTTTGCGTCTTCACTATGCACATAAGGCGACACTATGTTACAAGTTACATCTGAGGGTGGTCAAAGAACCTGAAAAGATCGTCGACGACAAACTTACCTGCAGCTTCTTACAATGTTTACCTTTCTTGGTAGATTGTTCATTATCACAATGTGGGTAAACAAAATGCAAAAGAAACCACTTTAAATTGGCTAGACGCATATTGAATAAAAAAGAAAATAAATTTAAAGTTATAAATTTCAGCGTCCCCTTTCCGTGTTTATGTGTAATTATATCAATTTAGTCCAATGAAGGCGTTTAGTTAAACGAAATTTTATTCGACTTTGTCATTAATTTCCCAAATATTATTCTGATATATATACATTTATATATCATTTTCTCCCATGACTATCTATCTATCTATCTATCTATCTATCTATCTATATATATATATATATATATATATATATATATATATATCTTTCCTCTCTCTCTCTCTCTCTCTCTCTATATATATATATATATATATATATATATATATATATATATATATATACATACATGTGTATGTGTAGATAGTTTTATTAGAGACGTTCAAAATTATAGTATATATATATATATATATATATATATATATATATATATATATATATAGAGAGAGAGATACTTTATCTCCCTACGAGAGTAGGCGTTGAACGAAAATTATATAAAAACTATTGAGAATATATACGATAACTATTTTGAGATAATTGAACTACACACACGCATCAAATACAGACTGGAAAAGTAGTGAAACAAGAAGATACGATTTTAGCTGAACTATTTAAAAGAGGACATAAAAATATCTTTCAGAAAATAAGATGGTGTAGAAATAAAGAGACATGGAGAATATTTCCACCAGCGATGCTGATAACATTTAACCACTCTTAGAATCAGAATCATCGGAAGACTTAAAAGAAATGCTAAAGAATCTACATGTCTGGAAATAAAATTAATTTGAAACGTTTCGATAGAGATCTTATGAATAGAAGAGTAAGAACAAAAGAATTTCACGAATATATTTATTTGGGACAAGTGATATTAAAAAAAGTCCACGGAAATGAAATAAAACGACATATGACGAGAGAAAGAAAAGCATTTAAGAAAAATAGAGATATATGACATGAATCCACTTGCCAAAATGGCTTTAAATATAAAGTGAAAAATAAATGTATTACCTGATATGCAAAATGTGAAAATTGACAAAATAAATTAGAAACAAATTGGAATAACTTCTAAAAAAACAATTGGAAGAACAATGGTCGGAAAATATTAAGAGAGTGAAAAAAGTGAACAGGAATTCGAGAACAGACCATAAAAGAGATATAGAAGAGATTAAACTACAAAAATGTAGGGAAGTACGACATATAGCAAGAAGATAACAGCTAGAAAAAGACGTTATTTGACGGAATTCCAATGGATAGAAAGCATAGTAAGCACACATAGATGATGGAGAGATGAAATAGAGATTTGCTGGTAACATATACAGGGTGCGATATGTAAATTGTCGCAATTTTATATTTTTAATTTCGCGCATGCGCGTTGTTTTTGTTTTTTTTTATTTTATCGACAGAACAGTATAGTAGGGTCAGTTGGGCACCGTCTGTGAGAAAAAAAAAGCACCATGACGCAATTCACTCCGCTAGAAATTTGGAAACGGCATGCTGTACTCTTTGACATTCACATCGGAAGTTCCAAAACGAACATTTCAGAGTGTTTGGATGTAAATCTGAGGACAGTGCAGAGGATTTGGAAAGAGCTGGGTGAGTCTAATGGTGATAACGAAGGTATTACTACTCGGAAAACTCACTCCAATCATTCTGATAAGAAAAGAACTCCCGAATTTGATGGCGCGGGCCTTAGACTCAACACGGAGGCTTATATCAAATGCCTTGAGGAGGTAGTGCTGCTCTGGGTCAAGAGGATGGCTACTGGAAGAGTCTACGTCTCGTAACACAAGCAGTAGAACCCAGCCATGACTGTCAGACAATTTCCTCGGCCACATCACACCTTACATCTGGCCACCTAACTCCCCAGGCTGCCAGCTCCTTGATTATTATGTGTGGAGCGCAGTTTAGCATGAGACAAAACAAAACTCCTTGTAACACCAAAGATGAACTGAAAGCAAGGATTATGGCAGCATTCTCCAACTTAACTAAAGAGAGCGTCCAGAAGAGCTGCAAGAGATTCCGAAGTCGTCTGGAGCCAATGGCGATTTTATTGAAGAATTTACTCTTTAGTATTTCAAGATATTTTTGTGTATTATTGGTAAATATATCTATTAAAATGAGATGTCAGTGTTATTTTTATTTCTGCGTAATTTAGACGACAATTTATACATCGCCCCCTATATATAACCGTGATGGTTATATTCTCAGTTAAAGGGGCGCGATGAGTAAATTGTCGCCAGGGGACTTTATTATTTTTTAATTCATTCATATATATATGTGTGTGTGAGCGCGCACGCACGTGTCTGTGTGTGTGTGTGTGCGTGTGCGTGTGTGTGTGTGTGTGTGTGTGTTTGAATTAAAAAATAATAAAGGTCCTTGGCGACAATTTACCCATCGCCCCCTGTAATTGAGAATAGACCGAGTACGGATATCATTTAAGGAGTTTAGCAATACCTTTGTCCTACAGTGAACTAACAACTGTTTTGCTGCTGTTGCTGCTGCTGCTGATGATGATGATGATGATGATGACATATATATCCTCAAAATATTAATATCCAGCTGAGACGTCATTTTGTTTTCAGAGAATTTTTTGTTAAATTCTACAAGTAAACTTGCTTTGATGAATTTCTTTTAAGAAAAATTGTATAAATTTACTTTGAAGTTGATAAAAATGTCGCAGGTTATTAATTTTGACGCTGCTCCAATCGCAATGGATTTTCATGATTGTGTTTTTTTTTTTTTTTTTTTGCTTTTGTGAAGAAGAATAAATAAATATGATTGAAACAAATAGAAAATTGGTTGTGCTGCAGAAAATGCTCTTCAAAACGAAGCACTGCATCGATTCACTTGAAAGAATTCATTCTAATTAAAACTTATGAAATAGCACTTTTTTTCATTGCAAAAAGATTGAAATATTTTCATTCATTAAATAAGAAAATTCAGAATTTCTTTTGTAAAGACATTAAAAATGACGTTCCAATCGCTGGTGTCTTTCGATTTATAACTGAAAAGATCTTTGAAAAGAAACTGAAGATTTTATTTGCTTGTGAGTAAATGACAATAGTGATTTGATATTTCACACCATTGCTGAATTCTTCAAATGATTTTGTTGGCGAAAATAATCAAATATCAAATTAGGATGAATTAATTGTTGACATACGAGTATTATGGAAAAAGTTGACATCTAAAAGCGAATAAAGAAAAGGCGTATTTTCTCAATATAATGAGAATAGTAAGGCGCAAGAGAAGAGAAGATACTAGGTCAGTTTTCTTGACTGGTGAGTGTGGGGTGGGCAAGATGAATAGAATTAACAACAATAACGAACTAATAATAATAACAATATGAAGAAGGAGGAGAAAACGAAGAAAGAAATGATGATGATGAAACGAAGAAGAGAAAGAAGAAGAAGAGGAGGAGGAGGAGGAAGAGAAAGAAGAAGAAGAGGAGGATAAGGAAGAAGAAGAAAGAAGAAGAGGAGGACGAAGAAGAAGAAGAAGAAGAAGAAGAAGAAGAAGAAGAAGAAGAAGAAGAAGAAGAAGAAGAAGAAGAAAGAGTGTGAGGAGAAGGAGAAGAGAAATAATATTTGATTATGAAAATTATAAACATACAAATTATAGGAAAAATAATAACAATAAAAATGCGAATAAAAAAGGAAAATGGTTGACATTTTAAAATTATTTTTAACGTTCCTCTAAAATAAATCCCATAAAGGGAAAAAGACAGCCGAGCGCTGGTGACGCAGTTCGAACCATTAACCTGGAACGATGAGTCACAATTAAGCAACCATGTCTATAACAATGAGCGGGTAGGCGAATGTGCTTAAAGATATTAGGCAGGCAGTGGAGCGCACTGAATGGTGACAATTAAATGGGAAATAATATTGGTCTTCAACATTGTCCTGCTCTCTACCACCATCCCCAACCCTTTTCTACTCAGCCATTTCATCTCAGATTCGACATGACCTTAAACCCGATTCTGACAATTCGCAATTTTCAGAGATAATTAAGAAATCCAGATTTCTTTTTGCCATTTGTATATTTTTCTCAATTCCTCTTCGGTTTTGATTTCATCTAAGACAAGATCCCACTCCCACCCCCAGGTAGCCCCTACCCACCAAAAATATCCTCCACCCAAATAGGACCTCTATGCACCCATGGGCAGGACATCCTTTTTCACTTGCAACATTCACGTTATATTCTTTCAGATTTTCGAGTGATAACCAGCTTGGAAACGAGTTCTACATCTGCTTTATTTAACGAATTATCTCCCAATTTTTAATAGGATAGAAGAGTTCCGCCTTTTCTGATAGCATATAAGATCTGACAATTTTTGGCAGTATATAAAAGTACCCTTTTTGTTACAATCTAAGACTCCTTCTTTTATCCGCAAAAAACGGGTTTAAAATATTTCATATATCTTGCAAATTAATATTTATGAAGAAGATGTAGACTACGGATATATATATACCTGCTCAAACTCCATAATAGACTAATATTTAAAATAAATATGTGGGTTCATATTGTCGTCAAATACAGTACCGACAAAAATATCAAGTTTTTGTCATAAAAAAACGTTCTCTTTCTGTTATAACTTTGTGCATCCTTAAGGTTAGTGATGTAAAATTCTATTTGTTCTTTGAATTAATTCACAAAAAGCATGAAAATGGTCTCGGGAATTCTTACTAAACCATCATCTCCGAGTATTCTTGTAAGAAATGCAAGGAAAATGATTATATCAAAACACGAAATAACACGAATTAGAAAATCTTGTTTCGGAATTTGAGAAAAGCAGAACTGATCATATGTTTATGTATTTCAGTTAAAATGCTAACAAAACCTTTCACTTGTTAAGTTCAAAGCTGATTAGCTTTAATGAAGATAATTATGAATATAATAAACAAAGGGAATAAAAATTGACATAAACAGTGCAATCAAACACATTTTAAAGTAAGCATTGAATGTTTGGAAAGCGTCAGTGTAACTTTAAAAATAATTATTATAAACTTACAGAATATACAGGTTTACTCAATTTTCTTAAAAGATACAAAATTTTCCATTTTCTGATTCTGAAACATTAAATGAAAATAAAAAGAAAAAATAAATAAAAAAAAGAATTAAGCAAAAATACTTTCGAAAGAAAATATGTCTACTGCTAAATTGAATTTTCGAATGAAATCGAACTTGTATGGTTTGTTCCATGTTTACAGTCAAATAGAATTGATATCATTACTAAAATGATATTCGCGTGGAAACTGAATTTCAGTAGAAAGAAATTGCTATTTTTCAGTTTGTTCATGTTAACTGATTCCATTCTAGTAATGAAATGCATTACAATATGACTAGCGATTAAACATATTGCAGGAAAGTTGGAATTCATAGCCATAGCATGATATAAAAAAGCAGACGGTGATTAAAAAATGGTAATCAATTCTATCGATTTAGTTTTCCGATCTGTGTGAATCAATATTTGATTGACAGACTTTCATATATTGTTGCCGACTCAAAATCTCATCTTTATAATGTCTCGCATATTTTAGATGACAGGAATGTTAAAAGGATTGAAAAACTATTTTAACGCTATCAGATTTAAAAACGTTTTAATTTTGCTGTTTATTCTCAGACTGTTAAAATCTTACCTAGTTTTTCTCTTTTTTATTTTTGGGTTGAAATAAAAGTATGAAACGTTTTTTAAATTGATATAGATATTTAAATAGATATCATTTGAGCATGTGATTTCGTATCACGCAATATTGAAATTTATGACAGACATATTCTGAAAGGGTACATTTCAACGCATTTTTCTATACAATTCGTTTGTAGATTATAAATATTAAATGTTTTTACATTAAAAGTAAAATTGGAGGAATATTAGATGCATTTTCGTGATTCTATGCTTTTTATTTCAGAAAAGTCAAAACCATGTGCAAAACAGCATAAGTGGTAGATGCCCTTTATGATAATGGAGAGTATTATTTGTAAGCGATTCGTTAATTTCAGAAGAGAAAATTTTGATCTGGAAATTCGTGAACGTTCCGACAGGCTCACAGTCGCTGCTAATGACCAAATCTAAACACTGATTAAAAATAATCCAGCTCCGACGATACGGGACATCGCAGAGATACCTCACATAAGAATTTGGAAAATCTGGGATAGATGAATCGCTACGATGTTTGTGTGCCTCACGATTAAATAGCAAAATTTCATGAACAACATTGAGTGATCCTCTGCATAAACGCAACAGAAACAAAATCCATTTTTGAAAAGACCGATGACAGGCGATGAAAAATATGTTTATAATAATATAGAGTGAAAACTTTTCTGTTGAAAATGAAATACGCCACCATTAACCATTTTAAAACTGGTTTGCATTTGAATCCTGTGATGTTGTGTATTACCAATTCAAATCAGGCATTGAATTCAGTCAAGTACTGATGAAAATTGAACTGATTAAAGGAAGCCACCGACGAATAACATTTGGAATTATCCAACTGGAAGGGTGTCGTTTTCTTTCAGGACAATTCCAGACCGACACATTTTTACAGGTGAAAGAAATTGGCGCAGCTTAGCTGGAATATGCTATTACACTCAACGTACTCACTTGACCTTGCATCTTTGGATCACCACTTATTTTATTCCCAACAAGTTATAATAATCGTATAAACACGTAGTTTCTGTTTAAAATATTGTAAGGGAAACACTGAAACAAAGATTGGTGAAGAAAAGATGTAATCTAATGAGGGACATAGATTAATAATGCAACAATGATAACCAATAGCATAGGAAGGGATCATTAAATTGCCTCTGAGATGGCGAAATGGAGTGAAACAAAACCGCACATGTGTGGCTGAATAAATCTATGTCAAAATATCTAAATATTATTTTTGAAATTCACTTGAAATCGACAGGAACTTTTGTCTCGACAACGGATGAATTTAAAAATTGTAAAATAGCTTTAACAGAGTGCATTCGGACGTCTTTTTTAAGAATTCCTATCACAACAGAATGTAAATTTCATCACAGTTACAAAAGTTGGTCTTTTTGTTATTTATCCCTGACGATGATCTTAGAAAAGATCGAAAGTACATGGGTTAAAAAACTACGGCGTCTTACTTGATGGATTACATTTTAACATCAAGAAACTGATTTGACAATTGGAAAAAATCAGTATAAAAATAAGTAGACACAATATGCCTATATTATTCAATGAAACACACACACACACACACACACACACACACACACACACACATATATATATATATATATATATATATATATATATATAATTGTTATACGTTATTTATATAGACACAAATATATAAGTGCCCTGTTTAAAATAATTGTCAGACTTTGTCCATTTCGTAATATGTGTCGTCATATATATATATATATATATATATATATATATATATATATATATATATATATATATATATATATATGTATATAGTAAAATTAAAATAAATCCGTGGGTATATAATCCAAGTGAGTCCTAGTAACATAAAAATATGAAAACTCATCCCCAAAAAGAGAGCTCGACGTATTTTATTTGCACAGAGCAAAATGAGGAATAATCAAAAAATGTTTTTACCTCATGTTGGAAACAAACTATTTCGACAGACGACGAAAGCGGTCGTCTGTCTTTTCAACCCCAATGTGGAATGGAACTCACGTCCGTAGAGCAAGAGAAAGCAGGAACTAGTTAACTGCAAGGAAGAGATATTGAAAGCTAAAGGGTCAACATAAAATTTAACTTGACGAAAATAAATAATACAGAGTCTTATATATATATATATATATATTTATATATATTCGACGAAATATGTTTGAAAGAAAGATTGCTACCCATATATATATATATATATATATATATATATATATATATATATATATATATATATATATATCAAGACATTTTTATGTTTATACATCCTTTTTATAGATATAAATATTTAAGTAAATGCTCTGTTTATAATAAACAGTATTAAACAACATTTACCTGCCTGAATGTCCAAGAAATTTTCACACACACACACACAAACACACACGCGCATACATACATATATATGAAGAAAATATCTGGAAAAACAAAACAAAAATCCTTAAAATGCGATTATGTTGTTTTAATATGATTAACATAATCGCATTTTAAGGATTTTTGTTTTGTTTTTCCAGATATTTTCTTCATTCTGTCGGATTTATATCCATTTATATTTGCTTATCATACATATATATATATATATATATATATATATATATATATATATATATATATATATATATATATATATATATATATGGGTAGCAACCTTTCTTTCAAAACATGTTTAGACGAATATGACAAAGAAAAAATTGATTATTTTTATTGAATTTTTCTGGTATTCTTAAATTTTTTTCGTTTGTGGATCTAAGGGAGTGGAAAATTGTCAGGATGGTTTATTGTCCCAAGTACTTTCGGTCAATTATTCATTTTCAATGTTTTTTGTTAGTTTTTATTTATTTACTTTTCGCGTTTGTCTTTTAAGATGTAATTGTGCCATGAATGTGTAATTTAATAGTGTGAATTACTGTCCTTCGCATTCTTAAGATTTTATAAATGAAATGTGTTCTTCAGCTTCTTGAGGGCGTCTATTCAAAAATGGGTCTTCAGAAAATAACGTTGTAGGAAATAATATCAATTCAAAATCCCAACAATTCTCTGTCTGTCTGTCTGTCTGTCTGTCTGTCTGTCTGTCTCTCTCTCTCTCTCTCTCTCTCTCTCTGAAAGAATAGAAAGGAAAATTGTTAGAGATGTTTCGAAGAATCCTCACTTAACGACAAAAGACATTGTCAATTATGCAAAGACATCCATGCTGAATGCATCCACAAAGGCAGTCACTGGATACTTTCATAGATTAGAACTTCCAGCTTGTCGCCTAATGAAAAATTCCTTACTTAAGGCTAAACACCTAAAATGCAGATTAGCATTTGCAAGAAGCAATCTAGAACATGGGAATAAATGCAGGAACTCTATTTTATGGGAAGCTGAAACCAAACTAGAATTATTTGGTCACATGAACTTCCGTTATATCTATAGGAAACTTAATGAAGCTCACAAACGCCCAAATAATCTCCCTACAATTAAACACGGTGGTGGAAGAATTCTGCACTGGAGATGTTTTTCTTACTTCTGGACCAGGAGAACTAATGAGAGTATTCACGGAGAAATAGAAGAATTTAGCTATTCTTAAAAATAATATTAAAAAAAGTGCACGAAAGCTGTCTCATGGGCATCACTGGCCGTTCCAACAGTGCAACGTTAGAATGACCGGAAACACACGGCACGAATTGCGACAAAATACTTAGACGACAGCAAAATTATGATATTGGCGTACCCCGCTCAAAGTCCTGACCTAAACACCATTGAAAATTTATGGGCATATCTGAAAAAAATATGAAAGAAAAAAGTCCTACGAATTTCTAGGAACTAGAAGCTATTGCCAAGGAAGAATGGAGGAAAATACCTATCAGCGTGTGTAGTGATCGTGTAATCAACAATAATTAAAGGCAATAATCAAGAATCAAGAATAAAGGTTACACAATTGATTATTGAGGCAAAATGGACAATAATTTTGTCCCATGTTAAATGTTTTTTGGTGTTTTTTGTATTATTTTTTAGATTAAAATAAAAATTTTGTTGTTGGATTCACTGTACATTCAAATCCATTATTTCATCATTTGTGAAAAATACACATGAAGTTTCCATGAAAATTTGAGGTATTACAGACTCGTTTGTAATTATGGAAGGTCGAGGTGAATCATTCTATCCACAAATATATATATATATATATATATATATATATATATATATATATATATATATATATATATATATATATATATATTGTTTAAAGCTGTTGTATTTATGGCTGAATGGAAGAGTGTTTAATATCAAGGATAGAACGTTTACAAATATCAACAATGTGGACATAGAAATCAACACTGGTCGTTTCACAGCTTTAGCGATCATCAGTTACTAAGACGTATTGATTTCTACGTTTACAGTGTTTATATTTATATATATATATAAATATATTAGGAATAGATATTAAAAAGATAACGTTTAATAATAGTAGTAATAATAATAAACGTCAGGCCATGTGCATACATTGCCTGGCTATTGTGTTTAGCATGAAATCAACTGTCGCCTCTGGGTGTTGATTCAATGTCTACTTATATATTTACATACGCTTTATTCCTGATATTGTCCATTTTAACTCATAAACTTACCTTAAAACTATATTTTATCATTATATATATATATATATATATATATATATATATATATATATATATATATATATATATAGGAATACCTCCATTAGGCTAAGGTGTACATTAAAAGATACGCACAAATTGAAAACGAATATAATAACTTACAGGAAATGATGGAATTTGTACCTCAAATTTTAGTGTCATTTATAATTAATTTCTAATTTGCGTACTTTTTAATTAAAATATAGGTATATATTTTCTATTTTGGGAAATTTTCCAAATATATAATAATCCTTAGTATTTTAAACTGATAATTTTATTTATAATCTTTCCATAGTAAATCCATACTTCTTATATATTTCGATATTTTTTAATAAATGTAAAATTCTGCATCTACATAAATTATCCTTTTTTTTTAACAAAGAATCAGAAATTTCCTTTTAAGGTCTTCAAAATAAACATGAATAGAAAATCAAAATATTACAAACTTTTTAATACAGACAAATATTCAAATACGTATTTTTGCTATCGGTTTATATTATAAAATTTATCTATTTATAACTGTCCATTGTTTTTAGAAATTATTGTAATTACTTTGATAACGTAATACTTGACAAACAAATTTTCCATTTTTTAAATTTTTAATTAAGCGGTAACTATAAAAATCAATTTTCAATTACTGTGGTTAAACTGAAGAATGTTTTAGCTCACTAAGTATTATGTATACACTAATCGAAGTTTGGTATAAAAGATTTAAGAGTTGAAATCAAAAACGCATTAATTGAGGGATTCCTATATATATATATATATATATATATATATATATATATATATATATATAGTTAGAATTTGCTATATTTATAAGAGAATAGTTCTCAAAATCGAAGATAGAATATATAAACTCATAGAAAGACATAAGATTAAATATCATTTTGAAGCTTGAAACTGACAGTCTCCACACAGTCTTGATACCTATGTCTACATTGTGTATAATTTTATTTAAACATGTAAATTCTACATGATTTCGTGAGAAACTGAAAAATCCTCATGAATTTTCTAATTTCACTTATCTAACATGTGTCCACTTGCTTCACTACATTTTGCGTTGAATGTGTAAAAATAAAAACAAATAAATCTTTAATAACATTGATTAAAAAATAAAATTTTTTACAAGGAATGGAAGATAAGATGTCCGATTGTCTTCTGACTAAATTATCCTAATAAATTATTCAAAGTTGACCTTTCATTCTTTACCTATTTCGGTAGAATTCATCCATTTCTTTATTCCATTGAGCAAGATTTATGTATTTCTTTAACAGCAATGACCTCTTTAGAAGT